>MNCI01008953.1:219617-519842 GCA_015680685.1 Gnetum montanum | reverse complement strand
CTTCTTTAGACATGACCATAAGAAGGGACAACATAGTTCCAAGACCACTGCATCTTCCAACATAGCACAAGCCCAACACTATGGTTCATCTCTCTCTGCAAATCAAATGCCTTGTGTCATCTCATCAGGGCCACCAATTAACACTCCAACAACCATACGACCCAATGAATATAACCATGACAGGAGACATCATGATCCTTGCATACCACCTTACAGTCATGGGTGCCATAGTCAGTCAACCACTCATCAATTGACTACATCTTATAAATTTCCTCACTATGCTTACTATAATCAAGTGTGTGAACCCCACTCGGGGTATGTTCCAACCACCACATCAAAAGACACCCCGTGGTTTGGATATGATTGGATCCTAATACGTCCAACATGTAAGGATCCCAACTTTTCATCTATAAATTCTCGCTATGCTCAACCATTTAGTTATGGAGGGTATCCTCCATTCTAACAAGCAGGACTAATAAATATTTTTCATTTTCTTCAGTTTTATAATTTTTTGTTTTCTAGTTTTTCATTTTTCAATTTATTGTTTTGTCTTTTTATCTTTTTGTCTTTTTTATCTTTTTATAAGCAATCTCATCTATCAAAAAAACACTTATGTGACTCATTGCTTGAGGTGTTTTTCTATGTTATCAAGTCTCAAGTGACTAATTATTTGGACAGTGAGCCCACAACATTCACCCACCCATTCTATGAATAAGAGGTTCTACTCTCGGTACAATGATATTCCTAATCATTAAAACTTAAAGTAATTTTGTGTTCATTATACCTAGAGCAAAAAATGATGGACTAAGAGGGAATGGCCAGGGCGTGACATCAAGGGGACATGTGGATTCTCTTTGGTGACATTTGTAGGAGTTATCATGCAACTTGGTTGTACTAAGATCCTTTTAGATCTAATGAAAAATGGAAGTAAGAGTAACCAAAAGGCACTCAACTAACAAAATAATGCTATTCTAGGGGATCCCACTGGAAAGACATGCACCCATGCCTGAAGGTTGGCAACTTCTCTGGATTAAGTATTCATGAAAAAAAATGAGTGCCACAAAGAAAAATCACTCCTCCCTTGAACGAAATGGCAAGTGATCATACGCCTTTTCTTATGGTTGTCCATCATGGGAAGAAGCAATGTGATGTCATTGATTGAAGGAATGGACTTGGTCTTGATTTTGGAGTGACGGGCTAATGACACACTAATCATGCCTTACACACAGGATTCATTGTGCCATAGGTTAGTTATCTCATGTCCCAATTTCTGCAATCCCTTCTATGATTCGCCTCATCTTGCTATTCATGTAATTGTGACTTGTGTCTTGGGTAGCATGGCACTCATATCTCATCACAGTGGTATTTACATGTGTGTGTTTTATGGAATTAGTGTGGATTAAATTTCACTCTTTTTGTGCCTATGGACATTTTAAGGTGAGGTTACGTAAGGACATTATAGATTGGAACCTACTTTGGGGAGGACCCACTTGTGTGACTTTTGTAATTTGTACTTGTTGCACACCCTCACATCATTTTATACCCTCCGAGTATTACATCACCAATGATATTCTTTTCCTCATCATCATCCTTCTGGTTCAAATGTTCCTATGTACTAACACATGCCCTTTTTCCTCATACTCTTCATGACCTTCATTGCCAGAGTTTACACCATGATACTTTTTCAGTTCCATCAGACTTGATCAACATTACCCTGTAGCCTTCACATTGACCTAAAGTCCTTTGTTTACACCGTATAATTTCAAAAATTTATCAATTATTCCAAATACCCTATTTTTGTTAGGCCGTGATATTGGGTCCAATGTGATATCAGGGCCACGCTATCATGTACACGATATCACATCCTTTTCACCTATATATATATGCCCCCCCTTCACAAACATCAACATCATTTGCAATTGCTCACGTGGGAGAGTTTTTTAAATTTTCTTCTACGACTTGCAACCTACACACCTCTTGATCTACCAGCCATAACTCGCTTGCTAGTGCTTTGATTTGCATTTTGTTTGAACTATTTGAAATCGGAGTGTTTAGCTTAGTCATGGGGGAGGGGTAGACTTTGAATTGAGCATAAATTTTTTGAAATTTTTCATTGCCCAAAGGACACTATTAAGGGTAATTAGTTATAAAAATAATAAACATGTGCTAAAAACAATTTCATCTCCTTATCTATATTGGGAAATTAAACTTTGAAACAACCTAAGCAAAGTGGGTCAAATATTAAATAAAACCTTTTGGGGACATTTCCATAAAATTTCTACCTTTAAATTACAAGGAATAAGAAAAAAATTCATTAAGGCAAGAAGTAAGGTATAACTTAACTTTTGCAAACAACCTTACTAATGATTGGTCCTGTGTGATTGCAGATGGCCCCAAAGCATGCGCAACAAGAAGGTCCTTCTCAAGGTATGTCTAAGAGACCTAGGAGAGGTAGAGGATATGTGTTTGCTAAAAAACATGCATAGTAGGAGGCACAATCATTCAATATCCATCAAGAGACTCCTGCTACTGTACAATCAGGACAGGCAAAAGGTGGAGCTGCTGTAATGCTTGAATAGGGACAACACCTTATGTTGTCCCCAAAGTTTATTTAAGCCATCCGTGAAAGGTCCACATCAGCTGTAGTGATCATGGAATTGAACTTTGGACCCTTTATGGAATTTTCTCCTGAGGTCATTAGGGACCAGCTCAAAGGGTCCCCATTATGGCCTATCCTCTCCGAAAGTGGTGCTTGGTACTTGGGAGAAATGTACCAATTTTGGCACAATAAAGAAGAAGGCATCATAGTTAACATTAGTGTGTATCTATTGATTTTTCTGCCAAGGCCATTTCAAAAGTGTTAAACCTTCTAAATATGGGGCCAAAAGTTTCTCACCTGTCCACTCACTCCAACGTAGATGCATGAAAGGTGTGGTTGAAGAGGTCGTATGGTAAGAAGATAAGACATATGGAGAGCTGATGCTGGAAGAAAGGATATACTTCAAAATTGAAACTTATCACATCTTCCCCACAAGAGGACTAAATAGAATTTCAATATATGTGGAAAGAGGAAGTGCGATATTGATGGAAAAGGTTAACGTTAACTTGCCTCATCTATATCTCATGGAGATCTTAAGGCGATTCGAAGAACACAAGACAGAGAAGTTTGCGTTACCCTTCCCTTGTCTCATTAGGAAGATATTCAAGCATGTTGGTATTCTAGGGTACACTAATGATGTCCTTAGAAGAGCCCAAAATGCTTCATTCTCTAAACTGCTGAAGCCACTAGCTCCAGGAAAAAGTGTTGGTGAGACGCTGGAGCCAGAGCTAGTGCAAGAACAAATAGTGGGGACCACTACAACTTAAAATGTAGGGCCTAGCCAACTTCTAAGCATGAGGCCTAGTTAACAGGAAGAAGCAGGGCCCAGTATGAGCCAGCGAGACCAACTGTTGCCACCACTGCAAGATTATCAACTATTGATGAGCCATCTCAGGGCCATCGTTGAGATGGTCAGTTGGGGAAGTTGTGATGATGCTAATCTCTTCCATGTCATCAACGATACTGTATGGTCCACTGTCTTTATAAATCATGCATGAGGTGAGGTTTCCATTCAGACAGGAGGAGGGGAAACTTAGTGATCACAACAATTCTCAGAAACTGTTGCATCCTTTTGGGTACAATTGGAGATTAGTGAAGGGGCCACAATGGTGGGCATGCAACACCAGGATGCAATGGGATCCATAGATGTGGTCATAGAACACATCAAAGAATCCTTTAATGTTCTTGTTGTTCCATTGGTAGACTTCACAGGAGCATGTGATGCTCAAACTTTGGTCGATCCCTTGATGATTCCTGCAGAGCATGAGGATGTGCTTGATCAGTTGCTACAAACAGGACAGGTAATGATGTCCTTGTTTGACATCCCACAATATTTCATGGTAGCACAATCAGACCTCATCTCAACCAAAGGTAAGTTGGTCATGATAGAGATTAGGGCTGAGCATGTAGAAGTGAAGTTAGCAAGACTCCAAGAAAGGCTTGTAACCCTGCAAGATACATAGTGGGACCCCTCTCAATTTGTTCTTATAGACTAGTTGGACACCTTCAGGACTAAGAAACTCAATAAAATTTTAGTAGAAAATAAAAGAATGGTAGAGGAGAAAGAGAAGGATGAATGGGATGCCTCCAAGGAACAAGTGCAAACCTATGCACACACCAAGGTACTCAGATCCTTACAAGAAGAGAATAAATAGTTTGCTACTAATAATCTTCGGTTGACCACTGCAAAGAAACAAAAGAATGTTCTCGAAGAAAACTTTCAATAGTTATGAGAACAACTGATCAAGGTCAACCAAGACATAAACTGTTTGGCCAAAGAGAATTGAACCCTCTCAATGGAGGAGGTATATGCAATTCATCAAAAGATGGCCATCGAAATAAGTATGTGAAAAAATGAGGCCAAGTGGCACGAGAAGTTAAAGGAGCATTTTCGAGACTAGGTGTGAATGTACAAGAAAGTTATAGAAAATGAGATCCATATGGCCAAGGCCCACATCAACACTTTCAGTGCTCAACACACTGATTGGTGGGCCATATTGGATACATATGCATTTTCTCACCAGGTGGAACTTAAAATTCAGGACTTGCAGATTTAAGATCTCACAGAGTACATGGAATTGGCAAACCTATGGTATGCCAATCTAGCCATGTTAACAGAAGGACACCAAAGGATAGAGCTTGAGAGGTAGCTAGCTACCACCTATGCCAAATATGAAGTGGAATTTGCAGAGCACAAGAAAATGTTGCAGAGACTAGAAGTTGCAAATTTTGAACTAGAGGTGGTTGAAGCAAGCTACCAAGGATAAAAAGATGTTGTAGTAGACTTGGCTTAATAGCTTAAAGATTTTTAGGAGTACAAGGAAAAAGCTAGAGCCTACGAGGAGAAACGATGGTTGTTTGCGGCATTGTATGTCAAAGTAAACAAAATGTTTCCATAACTACCATGCCCATGGGAGGGGTTGACTCCATCAAACATCAAAATATCAGCATGGATGGCACAGGATCCCCAAACGGAAGAGAAAAAGTTCTAGGAATTGCTTCAACTTCATAAAATTGCAACACTTGGAACACAAGACAAGGGGAAGCAAGCCATGGAGGAGCCACTATTACCTAAAACCACATGAGCCAAATAAAATTTACAATTTTGCAGTTGTGGACTTTTGTAATTTTGTAATTTTGTGCTATGTCCCAATTTTTTTCTATTGATTTCTCTGTTGCAACATGAATAAATTTCTCATCAGTCAATAATCCCATACGTATCCATTGTGTAATCAATGGGGCTTATTCTCATTTTGACTCAAGGATGAGATTTCATTTAATTGTGGGGGTATGATGAATTATGATTCATTTGGTTACGATATTGGGTATGCCATATCATAGCCCAAGTAATGATATCAGATACATGATATCATGACTCCTGTGCGGGCCTGTAAATTCTCATGTAGGTACATGAGAGGAGTCAAGTTTTTAGATAGAAGTAAATCAATCTTAGTTAGTTCTTAGTTTTCATTTCTAGTTCTTCTCAACCCTTTCCCCTAGTGCATGTCCTTAGTGTGATGATTGTAATTGTACGACATCCTTTATTCGAGTGTGACATACTTGGACATGCACATGACCGGAAATAAAGATCGAGATTACTTCATCATTGTAGCATTCACTTAGTTTAATTACTTAATTATTATTGTTATTAAATATGGAATGAGTACAACTTAATCACAAGCATCTACGTGTGATTACTTGGTATCCCAGTAGTGTACTTAGGCCATGTGCTTGGTAATCCCAGCGGTAGTCATGCATGAGGCCTAAGATGTGTACAGATGATTAAGGAACAGATGCTCATCGCACTTAGGCTAGCTTAGATTCTCTCTTCCTATCTCCTATTAGCTTAGACCCTCTCTCCCTTTCCTCTTAGCCCAATTAAAGTTATTTTCCATTGCCTCTAGGAGTAGTGTTAGTTTAGGAACATATCATACACCTCACTCTTAAGTAAATCATACATGACAACGCATATACTAGTCTAGGTGGGAAGATAGTGAACTACAAGAAATAAGTAACTATCTAGATACCACAACTAGCCCATTTATGGAGTTTGGCCAAATCATGAGTGAAACGGTCACATTTGTATGGTTGAGTGTAGGGGTACGTCGCCACTCATCAAGGAGCTAAGTACAAGCTCTTCATATGTTAAAAATATTTGCTCCAAAATTAGATGGAATGCATGGAGGATGTTATTTATGATGTCTAGGACTTTATGGATGACATCTTGCAAAGGATGGTAACTCTAGAGGCACAAGTGGAGAAGCTTGTAATGAGAAATGAAAAACTAGAAGATCAACTGGCTATTCAAACAAAGGTAATCACATTGGGCCTTGAGATGGCGAATCCACAAGTTCTGAGCTAAAGAGCCCAAGTTCTACAAAGGTGATCATGATGACAAGCCCTTGGATGATTTCACCTTTAAGATGGAGCACTTCCTCGATGTGAATGAATATCTAGAAGAAATGAAAGTTAGCTTTGCTTTCCAATTTTTAGGAGAAGTTGCTCAAACCTACTAGCTTGACATTATTTGAGAAATGAAATAAAAAAATATCTTTAAGGATGATTGAGACATGGGATGATCTTAAAAATAAATTGGAGAAGAACTTTTATCCAAGCATATCCACTAAGAAAGCCTAGGTGAAGTTGAAAAAACTCTAGTAGACCAAAAGGATGGAGGATTACCTCCAAGAATATCAATAGGTGATGTTTCAAATACCTATGATAGATGATAAAGCTAAATTCTGCCTCTTCTTTAATGTCCTAAAACCCTAGGCCAAACTCTATAAGATCTTAGAATATAGGAATGCACTCAAGTTAGTGGCTAGTTTGGTGGTTAATTTAAAGCCCTAGAAGTAGGATAAGAATGTAGCTAATGCACATCAAAATGGAAAAAATTTTGGTGGCAAATCCACTAGGCCTATAGGAAGGAATTTTGGGGATGGATTTTAGGATCTACATCCTATTATTACACTTGGTTCCTAAGATTCTTTCCAAGGTAATGGGAGCAATGGTCTCTCAAAGATTATGACATGTTTAGGAACAAGCATCCATACTTTGGAGGCCTCATGAACAATCCCCCTAGGAATCTTGACATACAATGATTTATTTGCTTTAGAAATCATGTTGCTTGAGATCACTTATAAAACCCTAATTAATGACCACCTAGAAGGGATCCAAATGGTGACTAATGGTTAAATACTCTTAAGTATTAACCACAAGCTTAATTTTGGGTGACCGAGATAAACAAAAAATGGGTAAGAAATTGAGTCCCTTGGGATGATTGAATAGATCTCTTGGATCCTAGTAGTAATTCAACAAAATATCCAAGGGAGATAATCAAAGAAAGAGTCCAAATTACATTTAGTACAGATGGTTCTAGTGCAATTTTCATAAAAGACAGTAGATACCTTGGTTGAAATAGGTGCTACTCATAACTTTCTTTTACCAAAAATTACTTGTATCCTTAATTTACTACTGCAACCAACTTTGACATCTTACAAGTTAGCCAAGTTCCATCCAATTAGATGCACAAGTCATAAAGGATATGGATGTGAAGGTTGGCTAGTGAAGTGGAAGCTTAGATTTTTTAGTCTTGGATATTGATTCTTTCCAAGTTATCCTTGGACAAAAACTCTTTAAAAAAGAAAAGGTCCTAGTTGTCTCATACCTAGATGTCCTCTATATTTCACATGAGGATTTGTCCTAATAGTGAAGCTTTACATTGAGATCAATTACCACTATCCAAAATGTCTAGATTGTTCCACTGACGGTGAAGAAATAAGTTGTTAGGGATCCAACTGAATAGATGTTCCTTGTTGTGTTAAGATAGATGGAAGATGTGAATTCTATGTAAATGAGCATGCAAATAAAAAGCATATTAGGAAGTATAAGGATCTAATATCACTAGAATTATCTAGGAATTACCAAAACCATGGGTGCCAATCATAAGATTAAGCTACTTCTAGAAACTACCCCTCCGAGTTAGCAATCTTATAAAATGATCACTAGTGATAGGGGTGTTAATTGGTTTTGGATGAATAGGATGTATCATACAAATTGTAGTACAATTTAGTTTTAAGATATGAAGATGATGCTGAGTGGATTTCCACGAACACTCATATAAATTGTTGCATTCAATGAATATAAAAGGTATTATAATACATATAATGTAAGGAAAACCCATGTTGAAATGGTCGGAAAATAAGATAATATTTATAGATTTTATAAATATAAGAAGAAAAAAAATATAAAGACACATGCATCATAATCCTTCTTGAGGATAAGTACAATGTACTCATTGTAATCCCTCTTGAGGATAGATGCGCACACAAAATACAATAAAAAAGACTCTTAGATATAAGCTTGATGGCCCAACACCATGTTGTCCAATTGTGACCTTGGAAAGGAAATGAATCGTTGTAGCTCAATAGAATGAAAAATAAATAAATATTTTTGTTATTTTTATGTTTAAGGCATCAACGGTGAAACAAGGAAAAATCATGAGCTTTATTCACTATGCAATACTAGACTTCACATCAACCAAACGATTTCAAGCTACATAAGCAATGTAGCAATTTAATAGAGTCTAGCCACACTTGTGAAAGTGATGACTCAAAATATCCACACATAAAATAGAGAAGGAATTAATTACCTAGAGGAGGAAGAGCTCTTTATACAAATTGGACATCAAAAGCCTAAATGAAGTCTAGGTTATGCATAAGATATAACTAAGTTATGGGTTACAACTCATCCTAAGTATTTATAGTTATTGCAATGTAATGGTAGAGGTTTGTCAACACCCAAGCATTAAAAGAATTTCCATTAATAAAACCTTGTCCAATCGGAACATACTTTCAATACTTTGACTCAAAATTAGGCAAGTAGTACATGCACTAAAAAGGATGCAATGATGTCCCTATGCTGACACATGGTGGTTAATGCAAATAACCCCTCCCCCTTATTGGAAAATCACACTTTTTACGATGGATCCCAAGAAAAAGTTAGAACTTGAGGAAGCATGCCAAAGGAACCACAGAACATTTGAATGAAGCCAAAATCATTTTAAGGAGCTTGGAGTCATTCATACAATCTCAAACTATAACATATGGGACTAGGATACATCTTGGAAGACCAAGAACCTTAACTAAATATGCCAAACTATAAAAACATGGCACATAAAATGTTTCCTAAATCCAAGGCTTATAATCAACATATAAATTTCCACTAGATTCTCATCACTACCCCTAATCTAGTAGAGCTAAGAAAGTAGTTAGCATGTTAGGTGGAGAAGGATTACATGTAATCCTCCAAATCTCCTTATGGAGTCCTAGTGTTGCTTGCTAAGAAAGAAGATGACTCACTGAGGTTATGCTATATCTTTAAATTTCTATATAAGAATATAATCAAGAATAGGTATTTGGTACCATTGGTTTTAGACATGTTCAACCAACTAGTGAGGGCTCGAGTCTTCTCTCAACTTGATCTTCATCAAGGTTACTATCAATTGTGAATTGTAGAAGGTAATGAAGAAAAAAAATATGCATTACTTGTTATAGCTTGTATATGTAAATAGTCATGACATTTGGGTTTTTCAATACTACATCTATGTTCTACACTAATGAATAAGATGTTCCATCCATACATTGACAAGTACATTGTGGTATATCTTGTTGACATTTTGGTATGCTACCATTCCATGAAAGAACACATTCAATGTTTGGACCTAGTATTCTCCATAATTTAGGAGTAAAAATTGTATGTCAAGTAGGAGAAGTGAAAATTTGATAAGATAGAGCTAAAATTCATAAGTCATATCGTTGGTAAAGATAAGGTGAAACAAAATCCAAAGAAGGTGGAGACCATTGCCACATGGCCTATGTTGAAGGATGTGCATGAACTATGTTAATTCTTAAGGTTGACATGTTCCTAATTAAGGTGCCCTGCATTCTTAAATCATTTATGAATGCTATTGTAACCTCTAGAAGGATCATTTGGGACATAACCAATTGGTGACATTGGTGGAGAAAAGCTTATATTGGCCAAATTTAGGGTTTGATATGTCAAATTTTATGTGAAGCTATTTGGTTTACCAACAAGATAAAAGTGTTGATGAGAAACTAGGGGGCCTCCTTTACCCCTTGAAAATTCTAGAACTTCCATGGATGATCATCTCCATGGATCTCATTACAATAACTTCCATAGTACATGGATTTTCTAGCATCCTTGTAGTTATGGATAGGTTCTTAAAGTATGTCATTTTCATCTCATGCTTTACACCTTACATAGATGAGGATGTGGAATCATTATTTTTTTGACAATATGGTTCGCTACTTTGAGTTTTCATCAATCATTTTTTCAAGTTAGGTTCTCATTTCATATGAGATTTTTGGAAGAAGTTATTTAAAATTTTGGGTATGAAGTTATAGATGTCTTCAAAGTATCATCCATAACTTGAGAAATAGACAAAATGAGTAAACAGAGTTTTGGAGAAATACT
The DNA here is from genome assembly GCA_015680685.1 of Gnetum montanum. Taxonomy (NCBI): domain Eukaryota; kingdom Viridiplantae; phylum Streptophyta; class Gnetopsida; order Gnetales; family Gnetaceae; genus Gnetum; species Gnetum montanum. The sequence goes on along the minus strand of MNCI01008953.1, from coordinate 509,248 downwards.
TGAGGTACTTCATCTAGTTTGATCAAACGAACTAGGTGGCTTTGATATGTAACTTAGTTTAGTTACAACATTTAGATGTCCTCAACCATAAGATTTTATTTGATAGAGTTAGTCTTGGGAAGGTAACCATTAATCTCTTAATTAGTGGAAACCTTACATCAAGGTTTTAATTCTTTAGTGGATGGATTTGTAAATCTTGGGTAGACTATATCCAAGTTGCTAGTCTATACTTGGATAAGTTTGTCCAACATATGAAGAAGCATGCAGATAGTAGAAGAAAATCATTGGAGTTTATTATTAGTGAATGGGTTCTTTTAAAGATGGATTATGAAAGGTATATAAAGCTAAAGAAATAAGTAAGCCAAAGTTCTTAAGATATTATGATGGACCTTTCAAGATCATTACTTGGATGACCATAGTTGCTTATAAGTTGTAGTTGCTAACAAATCTAGTAGAATATCATCATGTGTTCCATGTCTTCAAGTTAAAAACATTTAATGTCAAGGATGTTGAGTTAGCATATTTAATGTCTTGAGGATCTTAGAACATTAAGGCAATCAAAGGATGATGAATTCATTTTATAGTCAACATGCACATAATTGGTTGCACTCATTAGAAGGTTGAGTTCTTAGTACATTGGCAGGGTACATCCTTGGAGGAGGATACCTAGAAGTAATGGAAAATTCTTAAGTCCAAGTAGACTTTCATTGTCAACTTTTACATAAAAAATCACATTAAATTACCTTGTAGATGTATAGAGGTTATTGGCTAGAGATATCCACTTCTTGAAGAGAGTCATAGTGTTACTTATGAAGCACAAAAAAAAGGAAGAAATTTTGGTGGATGTGTGATATGTTAGATGGTACCAAAGTACATGTAAGATAGATGGCTTCTAAGGGGTGAGAAATTAACATATCTCTCCCATTAGTTAAGTAGTTTGATGATATCATAGTGAGGCTATAATTATAAGATCTTTGCACATGCTAGTAAAAGACTATTAGTGGGCATAGGGAGTGATTATCCCAAGGTACAAAATAACTTCTCCTTGGTTGTAGAAGGATCAATTCTACACTCTTATTTTACAACTAAAGATAGAGAACTGACTTGCATGTCAAGAAGGTAGATTTCACTTTAGGTAGAGAAATTAATACATTTTGCATGAAAAAGAGTAAATCTTTTATTTTTAGACTAGGGTTACATGAAATTCTCTAATCCTCTATTAGATGTTGGGTTAAGTTCAACATTTTTGCTTTACAGTTAAATAACCTTAGCCACTGGACTTTCTTGTCTATAATTATCAAAAGGGCTTCTAGTTGTTTAGAGTTCCTCAATATCCATTGGCACTCTTCATGTTTGAAAAAGAGTATGGACAAATACTTAAGCCCCAAGGACATCTGTTCTTTTAACTAAATAAGTGTATAGAAAAACATGTGTTCATAGTAGATTAAAGGTTCTTTTCCTCTAGAATGGAGGTTGAAGAAATGAAGAGATCTTGTTGGGTTCCATGCTATCTAAACCATTACTAATATAACTATGTATTTATGATTCCTTATGAATCTCATCACAAGGATATGTAGGCTTTTTGGAGAGCCTTTGCCTACCTGGCTCAGGTCAATGCCCTTCCCTCATAAAAGGAAAGTTCATTAACCAAACTTAAATTTGGTTCTTCTTGAATGTCTTCTCTTGAAAATTATTCATTTAATAAAAATTGAGAATACTACATAGCATGAATGACTTAAATATTATTTTTTTGCATCAAATCATCTATCTGTGAAGCCAAACTTCAATTATGAGGTAGGTAACCCAAAATACATTATGTAAGAGTAGCAACCAATGACTCATACACATTATTAGAATGAATGAAATTAGGCATCTTATTTACATCAACATCACTAAAAGATGGTACTATGAATTTCTATCTACAAGGTAGTAAATCTATATTATGATAATTAATAGAAATTTCTACATTGATATAATAGATAAAAATTTATTCATTAGTAGAAGAAGCTAGGGAAGAATTAAAAATCCTTTGTGGGAATGATAATTCTAAAGAAATCAAATTCACTCATGATACCCTCAAGATTCACAAAGCTTCAAACATTTAACTGCAAAAGCAAACCCTTAATATCCACTGTGACTTGAAGTTTTGATCTTAAGCTGTATGTTAAGATACTGTTATATTCTATTTAAGTTGTATCAAAGTATTATGTTAGCTTTATGATATGAGTATAGATATAATTAGATTTTTGTGGGGTCTTGAGATCACTTTTTAATAATATTTAATCCTAAGACATGTAGTCAAATTAAAACTTTATAACTTAGTATTGCCTACTAGAATCTAACCCATAACCGAGAGCTTCCAAATAAGAAGTCTTATCACTAGGTAGCCAATGATAGGTGTCTCAAGTAGGTAGTTCATTATCATGTTAGATAATAGATTTTCAATTTGAGTTGTATTGAGGCATTATTATAATCTTGTATAATTCTTCTAAATATCATATTGACTATATATTTTGGGGTATACTTATAGTCATTCTTTTAGGTACCAACACATCCCCATCAAAATAAAAGACTTACCACTATGCTAACACCTCACTATCATAGTTTTTATTTTGACAACTAGCTCTTAATAATGAAAGCATAACTTATTTAGTAAGCTTATTGCTTTATATATAGTAAGATATAAGGTAGCCAATTCTGTTCATGCTTGAGGTAGCTTTATGTTATATATAAATTTTATGAAACTATCATGTTGAATATATGTCTTGGAGATATATATAATTAGAAAAATTTTAAGTTTCAACATCCCCCTTCTAATGTATGAATTGTGAGATATAGTTATGCTTGAGGCATCATCATATTATATCTAAGTTATATCAAAGAATCATGTTAATTATATAGAAGATGTTGGAAGANTCTAAGTTATATCAAAGAATCATGTTAATTATATAGAAGATGTTGGAAGCAAAATTAATTAACTATATGTGTCCTAGAATATAAACACTTCAAGTGTAATGCTACACATAGAATATTTAGCCACCATGATATTTTCATAAAACCTAAGAAAAAAATATTAAATTATTAAACCTCTTGAGATCGAACCTATTACTTGAAAACCAAAAGTCACATACTCTAGTTGATTGAGTAATGTGGTAATAACTAGATTGGTTGTATAGCTTGGGGACATATAGTTTTAGCCAAAAGGCTAACAACCAATCGTAGTTTGGTAATGCTAAATAATATTCCATTTATATTACTCAAGGGTAGCATATCAATAATGCTAAATAATATTTCATCCATGATGCTAACATATTTTCTCTAAGAAAATTTTCCACTTCTATGTTTATGTTTTTGTATTACAATGCATAAGTATGTTTATGTATTTGTAATCTAATTCACAAGAAATAAAATTCAGAAGTGTAAGCCAACCATACATGGAAAAGAACAATGTAAATATTTTACAACATAAGAGTTATTACTAAGCATGAAGCACATCAAATTTGGAAAAATGACAACTTGGATATTTTTCAATATAATAGATGAACTAAAATTCAACTTAATTTTTTGCAAGAGTCTCTTAGCTAAATTATAAATATATATTTAAAATATATTGCTAAGGTAGTTATAGTTTTGATTTTAATAACGATTGATCTAAAATAACAATTTTTTACTTAGACATAATAGATGAGGTGTATTCATAATAGTTAATGAACTTCATACTCCATAATATAATGCTATCATAATTGCTTAATTATCTCACAACATACTACCATTTTTCAATAGTAATAATGTCTAAGGATATGTAATTAGGAATCACCCTAGTCTTCATCTTATTCTTATCTAAATAATACAAGGTTACGTACATGAGTTTCAAGGCTACTATAATTCCAAAATAATTATAACATAGGTATAACCCAAGATATATAGTCCAATTAGAATTTTATAACTTAGCATTATTCACCAGAATCAAACCCATGTTTTTGAACTTTCAAATCAAGAATCTTACATGAGTTACCTAAGAAGAGGCTTGCTTTTAGAAAATCTTGGTTTGATGTGAACTATTTGATAGCTCGTAAAGATGTTTTAGCTTCACATTTTGATATTTTAATGATAAAGACTTTTAGAAAGCTTATTCAAATTCAAAAAAAAAAAAGTTCTTTAAAGAAGAGTAGGAAGGATTAATTTATGAACTCTAGTCAAATCCAAAAAGCTTTTGGAATTCTTCCAAGATAGATAACAACATGGTTGATAATTTTCCTTACCTACTATTGAAACTTTCTTTAATGATCTTTTTAATCAATATGATTCTAGTACTATGCAAGATAACTCTAGTGTTCTTGGGTTATCCCTTAATGATGTTTCTATAGGAATTTAAAGGTTATCTTTTAGGAAAGGTGCTAATATTAATACATTATATGTAGAGCTTCCTAAATGGAATAGTCCATCACTGTAGAAATCAACTTGCAACCTTCCTAATAAAGGGCTTTGACATGATTTGAATTGATCTTGGTATTCGAGTTGAGTAGCCTTACTTTTCAAAAAGGAAGATAGGATGGATCTTAATAGTTGATCATAATCAATTTAGTTTCCACTAAACTTTTGAGTACTATTTTGGAGAATAAAATTAGTTGATGGGTAGAAATACAAGGTCTTCATACTTGATCATAAGTAGGCTTTAGAAGGAATCATTCTACTATAGATCATTTGATAGCTTTATATTATTATGTAGAGAAAGTAAAAAGGTCCAACCATACAAACTTTATTTGTTTTGTTGATTATCCTAAGGCTTATGATTTTGTTTCTTGAGCTAAACTTTAGGAGAGGGAGGGAGGTGTCACATCTCCATTCACAAATGATGCTGCTACCTAATGCTGATGGTGCCTTTTTCATAACAAGTGTTATTGTTATCTTAACAAGACCCAAAAGGGCAATTGTAATTGAGACTTGAAAGGGCATGTTGTAATAATAGATGTGTCTCTTGTGGAAACCTTTGGGGATTTGACCTAAGGCATTTATACCTAAGGTTAGAGGGCGTGTTGGCATGGAGTGGTGAAGTTGGTATAGGCAAGTCACAAGAGTTGGGTGAAGTAGGAAAAGAAGTGGACTAGCCATCCCTTTTGGTCAGGTTACAGGCCTAACCATGGTGGTAGTGCTAAATTACCTCTAAGGGATAGATGCCAAAGAAAGAAAACCCCAAGAAACACTCTTAGAGCATGATCCAGATACACTATTTCATATCAATAAAGCATTTTTTTCTTTCTCTTTATACATTTTCCCTATTATTTCCTTTATACATAATGCCAAATATCACATATATTTCACATTTGGTATATTTTCTTCATATGCATAATGTCTAATATATTGTATATTTGATGTTTTCCATGACATCTGAGGACGAGATGTCATAGGTGGAGGGTTGGGAATCTTGGAAACTTGAAAGAATTGTAATGTAGTTCAATTAGAACTTTAATATAGCATTGCCTACTAGAATTGAAACCATGACTTGAAGCTTTCAAATCAATAGTCTTACTAGTAGGCTAACACATCATTGTTTAAAAGTACAGTCTAATTAGAACTTTATAACTTAGCATTGCCAACTAGAATTGAACCCATAACTTAAAGCTTTCAAGTTAAAAGTGTTACAGCTGGCCTAACACTAAAAGGCATTACCACTAAGCTAATACCTCAAGATCTTCTTTCTGCCACTACAATAATCTATGAGATGGTTAAAATTTTTATTGAAGATAATTTTACTTGAGAAGGAACAATTATAAATAGTCCATTTGGAGTTAAATAAGGCTATCCTTTTGCCCTACCCTCTTTGATATACTTATAGATGAATTAGAGGAATGGATGTAAAATGCTTCTAATCATGCTATGTCACATTTACTACAAAATCAGATATAAGATTGAATTATATGCTTCAAATTTTCCATGACTATTATAACTATTTTGGTATGAAAGTTTATATTGATAAGACTAAAATGCTAGTTTGTGGTACCAGAGATAGAAATTACATTTTTTTTCTTGGAGAAAAAAGACTTGATATATGTGATCTTATAAATATTTGGGGATTGAATCTACCTATAATTATAGTTGGAATATTATGATTACTCAAAGGGTTCTTAGTGATATGCAAACTCTATGTGCTCTTAGAAATAATTATAGTAGGAAACAAATTTTGATATGGGAGATTAGAAAGAAACTTTTTTACAATCTTGTCTAACTTGTATTATTATATAGGAATGTTGCATATGTGCCTTCTCTTTTCATACGTAATTAGAAAAAATTAGAGTATGTTTAAAAATAATATCTTGTATGTGAATTTCAAGTGAAAATGTAGACTTCTTATGATATCTTTTAGAAGCAAATTTGATTGCGGTTGAAGTTGAAGCCCTTTGTCAATTTATTGTTTATACTTAGAACTTAAGTCACATAGGAAGTCAATTATGCTAAGGAGATAATGAATGCTACATAAGAAAATGAATGGTTGCATAAAAGAAAATTATAGCTTTAATCATGGAATATTATAATAGAGGATCATCCTTTAAGCAAAAGAATAAGGAAAAAAGCATTTTTATTTACATTTTATTAAAGGATGTTTATTATTTAGTATTCAAAAGTATTTATTCTAAGCTATTCCTATTCATTGAAGAAATCAAATTGCTAGAGCAAGAATAAGCTCTCATCATCTCCTTATTGAAATAGGTCATGGAATCAATTTACTTAGAGAAAAACATATTTAGAGACTATGTAGAGAAGACATTATTTAGAGACTATGCAAACAAAACATAGAAGATGAAGAATACATGTAGTAAAAAAATGTACTAATAAATCAATAAAGTTCCAAACCAAAGATGGAAACTATAACTCATACACCAAAAGGTCCAAAACCCTACAAAGTTTTCCTCTGTGGAGTGCAATATGTGACTGATGGTAACATTGCACAATATGGGAGTTAACTCCCATAGACTCAGACCCACTGCCAATAATCAGTGCGTGTGCATGTCATCTAGTTCCTCCACCCCATCCTCCCTCTAAACATGTGTAAGTTCTATCAGATCTCTTATTTCTTGTAACAAGATTGCTTTATTTATATCCAACTGGATAGCTATGATGGCTTGTCATCTCCCATTATTTCAATCATCTACTGAAGAAATCTTTCTTAGCTTCATAGACTCTCAAAAGTTCATTCAATTATGAATGAAGATTTGCTATCACATGGTCTCTAGCTTTTTGTAGAACAAATAATAACAAAGGCAAGTACAAATATCTTATCTGAAACTCAAACATGATTTTATTTTTATTTAGTAGTATCTATCTAATTAATACTTAAAGATTTATTTGTTGTCAATTTTCCCCCTTTATTTCAAGGTTTCTCTAGTCGGAACATATAATAATTCTCTCCTCTTTGATCTGAGAAAACCAACATGGCTATTTGATGCACATGTTCCACAATTCCACTCAAATCATTTGATAGTTGGAGAAAGGTGTTGTTGATGCATAAAATTTGGACACAGCAACATTGGGAAAGAAAATTCATTTTAGGAGACTATTACCTAGGGCACCTCTCATATGGGTATAGAGACTTGGAAATAGTCTCAACTAGAGAGGGTTACATGGCCTTTTGAAAATGGTAAACCAAACTGAAAAATCAGGAATTTAAATTAAATGATTGTCTTGAATATAATAAGTAACTAAAAGAAATAAATTTTCTTTCATCCTGCTGCTATTACCGTTGGTGTTGTTGCTTCATTGCGGATGCCATCATAGCCAACACTGCTCATAGCCATCGGAAGAGGGGAATAGAAGAAGCTAGGTTCCACGCTACTTATGGTCATGTGCCGATTGCTGCTAGTGCATCTACTACCATCCATCACCCATTGTCATTCATGGTTGTTGCAGTAGTGCATTGTTAGTTACTAGATGTGCCTTTGATGCACGAGCGCGAACTATAGCTACTACATGTTGGAGAAAGGGAGGCTGCCCAATGAAAGAGAGGAAGAGAGAGGGTTGTCACTATGTCTACTTATTGTGTGCTTGTGACTGACAAGAAGCCTGTCAGCCGCCACTAATGTCTACCGTGTCATCCACTCTATCCTGCAACCATTGTTGGCATCATTGTTGTCTACTAACTAATGTGTGTAATCTACAGCTACTCTGAGAGGGGAGGGAGGGAAAGAAGCTACCACACTGTTTGAAAAGCCACCATTGGTGTCTAACGTGTAACCGTTGGTTCACTATCACATGTCCTCTACTGTAGCTTTCGTGCCTCCTTTCTATCCTCATTTGTTACTGACGCGTGAAAATGTTATTGGCCATTGATGTGCTGCCTTGTGGTTCCATTGCTGAAACTACACAAGAGAAAGAGGAGGCCTGATGTGGCCCCCCCTCTGCCCCCACATAAGGATTTGATGTTTGAGAGCCCTTGAGATTGATGTCTTTAAAGTTGCTGTCACCCCTCAATTATGATGCCCATGTTCTATTGTAACTACCTACCATGAATGTCCATCATTATGGTCTTGTAATGCCCACTGGTGGTAGTTAGGGTCACCACCACCACCACATTTGATAGCTTGTTATAAGTGTGTTGTCACCCTGCTTTAGGATATTGATGAGCTTGTGCATTTATCTACTATTAAAGTGTTAAGTATGTACTTTTTATTTTATTATTAGTAGTTATTTGTAGGGAGTACATCAAATTTTATCAATTTAATTTACAATTTTGTTCTTCAATTCATAATCATGTTCTTGTACTGAAACCTAAGTGATACAAATGTTTATTACATGAGATTAGCATGAACACGTTAGCATAGGTGCATGGTGTCTTTTGCTCTAGAATGGAAGAAGGCAATGGATTAAGAATTATTTTTTTATTTTCAATTTTTTATTGATGGCAACTATGTATTGTATTGAATTGTATGTTCTAGAAAATGCAACCTCTACGTAAAGTAATTTTCAAGTTTCCACCTACAAGCATTGGAAGTTGAATTAATGAGTTGATCATGTTTTGCGTACTTTTGGTTATTTCAATTATGGGTAGTTGTGATTGACACATGATGTAATTATCTGTAACCATAAAATAAGATAACCCAAACAAGCTTTAATTTAATGGAAAATTGTTACATGTAATATCAATTTTAAATGGATGTTTGGCAACAAGTTGTGGTTACAATGTTACTATTGATTATGGCCTCATGCCTAGCATGGGTGAGGTTGACACCAACAAGTGTTTTAATGACACATAACAGCTTCAACAGAGCATTTGAGTTTCAAAATAGTAGTTTGGCTTTTATTTTGGTCTAGAAAGTAATATATCTAAAGCATTTTTTGGTTTTCAAATTAATGAAATCCTATAATTGGTTCACTAAGAATTAATAATTTATTTATTAAAGATTGATTTTAATGTAAAAAAATTAAAAATAATATTAAATAATTTAAAAAGTTAAACACCTTGGCATGTAGGAAAAGTGGTTAAGACACTTGTCTCAAAGTTGGGAGGTTGTGGCTTGGATTTTTACTTTGTTTCTAAGTTGAGAGGTTGTGGCTTCCATTCTTTCCTTGCTTTTGGACGTAATAGTAATGAAGTAGCCTTATGGTGGGACACTTTTAATTAATGGGTTTGAGTAAGGGGTGAGAACCTTTTTAGTTAGTGGGTTTGGGTACGGAGTGGGTTGAGAGTTCTTTATTGGCTGAGAGTTGTTTATTGCTTTAACAGTAAAGTTCATCTCTTAGCTAATGTTATAGTCATAATTATTTATTTTCTATGACAAACTCTAGTTAGCTATTTGGTTGTTGAGCTCTTAACTAAAATTAGATTTTAAATATTTTTAAATTCTTAGTTAATGTTATAACTATAATTATTTAATTTCTATGAGAAATTCCAGGTAGCTACCGGGTGGTTGACCTCTCAACTAAAATTATATTTTAAATATTTTCAAATTCTTAAAGAAGCAAGTCCAATTACAATTTGATACCGCAGTATCTAGCTAATTAATGTTTAAAATCATTTTGTTATTGAATGCCCTTTTTAATAATTTCTGCATTTCTATAGGCAAAACATATAATTATTCTTTCTCCTCCTTGAACGTGGCTATCTATCAACATTTTCCATTCAAACCATTTAATAATCACACTCTCTGCAGAATGTCTCATTTCAAAATAGCATTTTGGCTTTTATTGTTGGGACAAAAAATTGCTGGGTTTCAAATGTTTTCAAATTCTCAGGATGTGCCGAGAAAACACGGAATAGCTAAGATACGAACACTGGGATCAATTCACGAGCATTCAGCAATGGTAAGAATAAGATCAGAGAAGTGAAATTAAAATAATGAGGTCTTAGGTGGTAAGAGTATTCACGTGGAAAATTCAACAAGTGTATTTCTAATGAGTGAACAGTTAAACAATGAGGTAAAAGTGTTCATATAGATTTCAATTTAATGGGCAATGTGCACCCTTGGAATTTGCATTTTTTCGCTCGGAACACATTTTTATAGATTAGAATTCAAATTATGTAATGACTCGGTTAATAATGCTGATTAAGAAATGAATTTTTTTACGTCTTCCCAATTACCAATACAAAATTTAGAGTTAAAAAATTACCATAACAAGAAGTGTTAAAAAATTACCATAACAAGAAGTCTTTAATAATGGTTTTGATTTCTGAGCGAAAGATCTCTATCTTGATGCAGTTTTTGATGATGGTGCAATCTGGAAACAACATTTTTAGAATATTTTCGTGCTTTGCTTTGTAGTTTGAGGAAGATTGCTCGCTTGTGGTTTCTGCTTGGTGAAAGAGATTTCAATCCCACATTTTGTTGTATTCTTGTGCACCATAGAACTAGAAAATAGAAACCATTACTACTGTGCCAATGAGGATGTTTTCTTTTATTGTTTTGGAGAGCTGATTTGGTTGTGCTATCTACAATTTTTCTTTGTGTGACAGTTTGTTGTCTACATCATTGGCCTACAATGGCCTGTCATTATGTAAATGTTTTTAAAGGTTAAGCACAATTTGGTTTAACTTGAGTAGTCTTAAGGCTAATAGATGTTTATTCTTTTTGTGCATAGCTGGATTTTGTGAAGTATATATGTGCTTTTTCCATTCTAGCTTGCATATCTAGCATTCATCATTGTTATTATGATTTCTGGTGTTTTTTTCATGTCACCCAATGAATTGGCATTGTTCTACTGGGTTTTCTTTTGGTGCTTTAGCCTTCACCTAGGCATCTTGCGCTGGAATAATTGAATGAATTATATTTATACCATGTTGAATTTGGTAATTTATCAATTTTATGGATATTTTTGTATATGTATGCATCAATTTCTGCATATGAATTATAACAAGTAATCTATGTAATTTTGTATAATTAGAGAGTAGTCACAACATCTTTAATTATGTAAAATTATGTACTAATATCTTTTGGATCACATATGGTACACAACATTAAAAATTGTGAGTAATCATATGTAATATGATAAAATTTATCTCACAGGATTTTTTACTATATTTAATATGATTAATTAAGATGATATGTTAAATTATTTTTCTTAATTTACCCATAGGGATTAAGAAAAAGAATATAATTTAATAGTTTCCTCATAAATATATATGAATTTTTTTGAATTAAAATTTAGCCCACAGGCAATTTTATTTCATTTGATTCACATTTTTCATGATTTACATTGGTAAACATATCTTGTGGTATTTTAACCTCAAATTTAGTGACATAAGCCTGTTTGATTATGCAGTTATACAACCTATAAGGTACATTGATTTTAAATGTGACATTCCTGAATTAAAGAGTGATAATTATAAGGTGTGGAAGGAGAAAATTCTTCTTCATTTAGGATGGATGGACATTGATTATGCTATTTGTAAGGATGAACCACTTGTTGTTACAGCAATCAGTTGTTTCGTTAATATTGGTAATTATGAAAAATGGAAGCAATCTAATTGTCTCTATGTCATGTTCATAAAAACCAAGATCTCGGCTAGTATGCGTGGTTCACTAGGACAACATGACAATGTGCATACTTTGTTAAAAGCCATTGATGAACAATTTGAGTCATTAGACAAGGCGTTGGCCAACACCTTGATAATGAAGCTCTCATCCATGAAGCTCATTGAAATTCATGGTGTGCATGAGCACATCATGCAAATGAGGGATATAGTGGCTCAACTCAAAATACTTGAGGTTGAGATTTCAGAATATTTCCTTGTGCACTACATTTTAAACATGCTCCCACCATAGTACGGAGCCTTTAAGATTTCTTAAAACACACATAAGGACAAATGGTGAATCAATAAGCTAATGACCATGTATGTGCAAGAAGAGGGAAACTTGCTATGGAAGTGAAAGAAAGTGTGCATTTGGCTATGCAAGGAAATAATAAAGAATAAATCAAAGGCAAGTGGAAGGTCAAATTACCTACACAAGCTAATATTAAGAAGGAATCCACATGTTTTTTCTACACAAAGAAAGGACACATAAAGAAGGATTATTCTAAATATAAAAAATGACTTGAAAAGAAAGGTACTCAACTATCACTTTTTTGTTTTGAATCTAATATGGTTGATGTTGGTCATGACACATGGTGGATTGATTCTGGTTCTACAATCTATGCTACCAATTCCTTGCAAGGGGGTGAAAAACCTAAGGAAGCTAGTGGAAAGTGAGTCATGCATCTATTTAGGCATTAAGATGAACTCACATGTGGAGGCAATCGAAACATGCATTTTAGTTTTAAGCAGTGGTTTTGTTTTAAAATTGGAAAAGACATTTTATATTCCTAGTTTTTCAAGAAATTTAATTTCTATTTCAAGGCTTGTATCATTGGGATTTTCCATTAATTTTTTAGATAATATATTCAGTTTATATTAGATCAAAACTTATTGGAAATGGTACATTGACAGATGGTCTTTTCAAAATTACTTTACAAAATGAAACTTGTTATACTTTTATGCATGTTCATGCTAGCATTAAGAGATGTGTTATGAATGATGAATCCTCTATGTTGTGGCATCATAGATTAGGACATATTTCTATTGAAAGAATAAAGAGATTATTAAATGATGGAGTACATAGTACTCTAGATTTTAATGAACTTTGACACTTGTGTAGACTGCATAAAGGGAAAGTAGACCAATATGTCAAAGAAAGGTACCAAGAGGAGTTTTGACATATTAGAGATCATACATATAGATATTTGTAGTCCAGATATGGATGTGTATGGTCAAAAGTATTTCATTACCTTTATTGATGATTACTAACAATATATGTATCTCTACCTGCTTCATAACAAAAGTGAAGCTTTAGATGCCTTTAAGGTGTTTAAGGTTGAAGTAGAGAAACAATGCGGTAAGTAAATAAAGATAGTGAGATCTGATAGAGGTGGTGAATACTATGGTAGATATACTGATGATGGAAAAGCATCTGGTCCATTTGTTAAGTTTCTTTAAGAGCATGGAATTGTTGCCTAGTACACTATGCCTGGTTCTCCTACCTGGAATGGTGTGGTAGAAAGAAGAAACTAAACATTATTGAACATGGTGTAGAGGATGCTTAGTGGCTCCAAGCTTCCTAAGTCCTTGTGGACTAAAGCTCTCAAGACGGTGATGTATATATTAAACTAAGTTCCAACCAAGGCTATCTTAAAGACACCATTTGTATTATGGAAAGGTTGAGAATCAAGTTTGTGACATATACGCATTTGGGAATGCCCATCTAAAGTAAGAGTCTACAATGCATAAGAAGCTAGACCCAAGGACCATAAGTGGGTATTTTGTTGGATATGTTGAATGGTCTAAGGGATATAGATTTTATTGCCCATCGCATACTACTACATTTATGGAATTAAGGAATGCTAAATTTCTTGAGAATGACTTGATTAGTGGGAGTAGTAGATCTTGGAACATTATTTCTGAGATAGATCATAAAGATGCTCAATCCACTATTTCAAATGATAAACTAATTATTGTGCACAATATGCCTAGAGCACAAATTCATACTAAATAACAACTAGTCATTAAAGTTTCACAAATTGTTGATCAAGAAGCAGTAGATCCAGCTAAACAAAAAATACCAAAACATGTTGGACATCATGATCCTCAAGAGAATGATGAACCAGCATTAAAAAGATCTACTAGATTAAGGCAATCAGTGATTGCTAGTGACTATATGGTGTATCTATAGGAGTCTAACTACAACATAGGAGCTAAAAATGATCCCAAAACATTTTCACAAGCCATGAGTTGTAAGAAATCTAACTTTTGGTATGATGCCATGAAAGATGAAATGAACTCTATGTCATCTAATGGAGTCTGGGATCTTGTCAAGTTGCCTAATGGTGTAAAAGCCACTAGATGCAAATGGGTCTTCAAGACTAAGAAAGACTCATTGGAAAACATTGATAGATATAAGGCTAGACTTGTTTCTAAATGGTTAACTCAGAAAGAGGAAATAGATTACAAGGAGACCTTTTCTCCTGTATCTAAGAGGGACTCCCTTCATGTTATCATGGCATTGGTTGCCCATTTTGATCTTGAACTACATCAAATGGATGTGAGAACAACATTCCTTAATGGTGATCTAGAGGAAGAGGTTTATATGAAATAACCTAAAGGATTTTTCTCTAGTGATGGTGAGCAATTGATATGCAAGCTCAAGGAATCCATATATGGATTGAAACAAGCCTCCCATCAATGGTAATTAAAATTCCATGATATAATCACTTTATTTGGTTTTGGAGAAAATATCATGGATCAATGTATATACCAAAAGGTCAATGGGAGAAAAATCTGTTTTCTTGTTCTATATGTGGATGATATCCTTCTTGCAACCAATAATAGTGGAATTCTATACAAGGTAAAATATTTTCTCTCTAAGAATTTTGACGTGAATGATATGGGTGAGGCATCTTATGTCATTAGCATATAGAATCATAGGGATAGATTTAGATCTATTTTGGGACTATCATAGGAAACCTATATCAATAAAGTTTTAGAGAGGTTTTGAATGAAATATTGTTCACCAAGTATAGCACCCATTGTGAAGGGTGGCAGGTTCAATTTGAACCAGTGCCCTAGGAATGATTTAGAGAAAAGTTAGATGAGAAACATTCTATATGCTTTAGCTATTGGAAGCCTTATGTATGCTCAGGTCTACACAAAACCTGACATTGCATTTGCTATGGGAATGTTAGGTAGATATTAGAGTAATCTGGGTATTAACCACTAGAGGGTTGCAAAGAAAGTAATGAGGTACCTTCAAGGTATGAAAGACTACATGCTTATGTATAAATGAACTGACTCCTTGGAGGCGACTAGCTACTCCAACTCAGACTTTGCTAGCTATGTTGATTCATGGAAATCAACATCTGGTTATGTTTCTATGATAGCTAGAGGAGCTATATCTTGGAGGAGTGGAAGAAAACTTTGTTTGCTACTTCCACCATGGAGGCAGAGTTTGTTTCTTGTTTTGAGGCTACTTCACATGGTGTATGGCTAAGGAGTTTCATATCAGGACTTAGATTTGTGAATTCTATATCTAGGCCATTAAGAATGTTTTGTAACAATTTAGCTACTATCTTTATGGATAAGAATAATAAGAGTGGCAGTCACAGTATCCAAATTTACATCAAGTACTTAGCCATAAGGGAATGCACTAAGGAAAACAAAGTGGTGATTGTGCATATAAGCACTAAATTAATGATAGTTGATCCTTTGATAAAATGAATACCACCAAAGTCATTTAAGGATCATGTAGTTTAGATGGGACTTGGTTCCATAATGTAATTTGTTTACGTATAACTTATAGTCTTAATGAACTCTTATTCAGTTGTGCTATTTTCTCATATGATTTGCACATATAGTTATTAGATAAAATACACATATGATAAGATCTAGAATGAACATTGGGTTTATTCATAAAGTTAAGTTACCATATAAGGAATTACATTTTAAAGATGATGCATTGTAATACATAGAAGATAATACTAACATTAAGTGAAACTATCACCATGATTCATGCATTTATTTCTTGAACTCTAAAATTGATTAGATATGGAGACCAAGTGGAAGATTGTAGCATGCATTACCCACTAACATGATATATACATTAGTTAATGCTTGAAAGTGGCCACCATGCCCACTAATGCATTTTATGGATTAGTTAATGTATGAAAGTAGCCACCATGCCACTAACATGTTTTATGGGTTAGTTAATGCATGAAAGTGGCCACCATGCCCACTAATGCATTTTTATGGTTAGTTAATGCATAAAAGTGGCCACCATACCAACTAATGCATTTTTATGAGTTGGTTAATGCATCAAGGTGGTCTCAATTTTTGGTACCATGTTTTTACATGTTGGCATTGGGTCTCTTATGGTAATTGATTTTGTGGCCTATAAATTCATTCTTGATGAGAGAACAAAGGCATTGTGAGTCACAGCAATATTGTAGTTCTAGTCCCTTTCACAAATGCTTGAAGATTGCATACACCATCATTATAGAGCATCCATGTAAAAAAAGACTTAGAATACTAAATTTAATCTAAGGCATAAATGGCTAGAGGCTAGTTCCATTTGCTTTTGCATTCTGTACATTGGTTACTTATGTCATTTGGTTTTTTGCACAATTATTTTCTTATCATGTGATTTTTTTTATGTTTCATGATTGTCTCTATATCATCCCTCCACTTACATGTATTTCTCTGGTGTTGGGCATAATGAATCTCATGTTTATTGTGATGCCACTTTTTCCCTGTGATTATTGCTTGCCATCTTTCTCAGCTTTCTATTTGTGTATTAATAACTTAGAAGGAGGATGGGGTTTTATGGAAAATGAAAATATTTCCAATGCATTTTTAGAGGGAGGATAGGGTGGAGGAACCAAATGATGTGAGCATGCCCCTGTTACTAATGGTGGATGAGAGTCTACAAGAGTCAACTCTTGTATTATGCAATGTTACATTTCTCTCAAAATTCCTCTACCAAGTGTGTTATAAGTACCTTTTACTGCAACTCGATCTACCACTCCAAGTGCACCATATTTATGTTTTTTTTCTTTCATGTTTATTTTTGGCAAAATGAAAATGTCTGTCATGCATGTAGATTTGCGTAATGGTAGTTGTTTCATGTTGCATTTTACGCGGTAACTGTGCCATTCAAGAGAGAGAAAGCATAGGCTACTAAATAATGACCAAATTATGCTCCTCTTTCTCTTCCTCACCTCCTCCACTTTACCTTCTGTCATGCACAAGCATAATTTCTTTTTCACAAAATTCCTCTACCTTGATGCATTTTAAATACCTTTTCTCCAATGTGGTAAGCCTATCCATGTACAATTATATATATATAATTTCCATTTTCCTTTTTGGGAAAAGGGAAATGCCCATTGTGCACACACATTGCCTTGATGGTAGTTGTTTCCACCTTATATAAGCTATGCAAAAGAAAGGGAGAGAGAGTAGAGGATCCAAAAACAAGGTACAAATTAGGCTGAATTTATTAGAGTTTATGTGGAAACACTAATTTTCACTCTATTGAAACCCTTACCACATGTTTTGGCCACATATCTTGATTCCAGTACACCACATAGTAAGGGGTAAAAATTGATTTACTATATACCACAATTTATCTAGTCATTCCCCTTTATGATTTCATGGTTATTTTGTTTAGAACCCCCTTTACCCTTGTTCTTTTTTAAAAAAAATATATTTTGAAAGTATGGCAAGGTGTTTTTTGATGGCTCTAAAGTCAAATTCTTAAAGAACATTTCATTCTTGTATTGTTTTTTTTAGTGTTAATCTTTAAACTTTCCAAAAACATTAATAAATAAAAATGATAATAAGTGAAACATAGGTACACCCTAAGATTTATAAAAGTTTATAATTTAGTGCTACTTAGTAGAATTAAATCTATGACATGGCAATACAATAATTCAAAGGTGCCTATATGTAGCAACCACTAAACAAGAGAGTACCTAGTGGCTGATAATAGATAATGAAGCTAGATCAACAATGTGCATGAAACCAATTGAGAACCTTACTTGCTCCTATATTGAAAGAAAGGATAAATTAAAGCAGCTCCATTGCCAGCTCCATTGCCAACTCTCTAATGCATAAAGTGAAATAGATTGGGGACATTTGGAGATCCCTGATACTTTCAAGCAAGATTCCTTTGAATGAAAGGATCTATCAATAGGCATGGAATATGCATTTCTTAATAATGCCAAGCCAGTAATTATCAATGTCACACTTGCTCCTAAATAGGAAATGAAATTGTTAAAAGTTGTGAAAAAATAGCCAACAACTTGTTTTTGGTCATATCATGAGGTAACAGGGATTGATCCTTGGATATGCCAGCATAGCATCTACATAGACTCATCCATCAAGCCAAAAAGGTAATTACAACAATGATTTAATCCAAAACTCAAGTAGATCATCAAGGAGGAGATTGAAAAAGTTCTCAAAGTAGGGTTCATCTATTCCATTGCAGATAGTGAATGTGTTAGTCCACTTATTATTGTACCAAATAAGGGAGGAAAATGGAGAGTCTATATTGATTTTCAACTATTGAATATGGAAACTTACAAAGACCATTTTCCATTGCCATTTGTAGACTAGGTATTTGATACCATTGTAGAGCATTATTACTACAACTTTTTAGATGGCTATAGTGGTTATAACCAAATCCAGATTGCATAAAAGGACTAGGCCAAGACTACATTCATAAGTCCTTGGAAAAATTTTTCATATGAAAAGATGCCCTTTGGCTAGTGCAATGCTCTTACTATATTTCAGCGATTGGTCCTAAGCATCTTTCAACAAAAAATTGGTAGTAGGGTGAAAGTCTTCATGGATGACTTCTTTACCTATGGGGCTACCTTTGAGTAAGTCTTGGATTTCCTTGAGCAATTTCTTCAATGGTATGTGGAGACAAATCTAAGCTTCAATTAATAGAAAAGCCACCTAATGGTCTAAGAGGGCATTGTCTTGGGGCATAGGATTTCAAGCAAAGGGATCGAGGTGAACTCAGAGAAAGTAAGGGTCATCCAAGGAATAACTAGACAATTGGAAATAGTAAAAGATGTAAGGTCATTTCTTGATCACATCAGTTACTATAGGTGCTTCATTGAAAACTTCTCAAAGATTTTGAAACCATTGGTAGAACTTACAAAGAAGAATGCATCATTCATCTAGACTAAGGAATGTGAGAATGCATTCTAAAAATTAAAAAAGAAACTCATAGAAACTCCAATTCTATGAGTACTAGGCTAGTCCAGGCCATTCCACATCATGAATGATACATCAAAGTATGCTTTGGGGGTCATGCTTACACAGTTGGTGATCATAAATGTCCATACTACATCCACTGTGCAAGCAAGAGCATTGTAGATGCATAACTAAACTACATCATCACTAAAATGGAGCTCATGTCAATGATGTATTCCTTAGAGAAATTCAAGAACTATGTGCTTAGATACCAAGTCTTTATGCACACTAACCACAGTGCTATTTAGTTCCTGATGAATAAACCAATGGTGAGCCCCCATGTCATATGGTGGCTAATAATTCTTCAAGAGTTTGATTTAATGATGATTGAAAAAAGGGGGTAGAGAATGTGGTTTTTGATCACTTATCTTGGTTACAAGGGGATAGCAAGGAGGATGATGACATGCTATTTGATTAATTTCCTAATGAACTACTCTTTGCTAATGTTGTTGATGTTCAAAGTTCCAAAGAAATGAACTGGTATGCTCACATCATCTCCTATCTACTCACATAGGAAATGCCATAGGAGTGGGACAATAAGAAGAAACAATAGTTTCTTCATTAGGCCAAGCAATTTATGGAAATCAAAGGTAACCTCTATAAGAGTTGGGTAGATGACTAGTAAGATGGTGTGTTGATGTAGATCAACTTCATTCTCTAGGATGTGCATGAAGTCCCTTGTGGGGGCCACTATGCTAGGAGAAGGATAGCCATTAATATCCTCATGGTAAGGTAATATTGGCCAAAAATCTTCAAGGATGCTCATCACTTCTTCCATTCCTTTGATAGGTGCCAACATGATGAAGGGATGACCATGCGAATGGAATGACGCCAACAGTAGATTCAACCATTGGAGCCTTTCGATCTTTGGGGGATCAAATTCATGAGGTCCATCAATCCCATGTTAAATGAAAAGGCATACATAATCATGGTGGTTGACTGTTACACCAAGTGGGCTAAAGTTTCTACCATCACTAATTGTTTATCTTCCATGGTGGCATGGTTTATACAACAAAATGTTGTAAATAGGTTTGGTATGCCATGAGCACTAATTTCAGATAATGGAACACATTTCATGGGTGTCACTTTATAAAAAATCATGTAATAGCTTGGGGTTGAACATAAAATAATAACTACATACCATCCCCAAGCCAACAGTCAAGTTGAGGTCATGAATAGGGAAATCACAAAAATACTAACTTGCACAGTTAGTAAATATAGGAAGGAATGGAGCAATAAACTCAATGATGCTCTTTGGGCTTATTGTTCAACATGGAAAATTCCTATTGGGTATTCTCCCTATGAGTTAGTGTATGGGAAACTCCCAACTCTTTCTATCCAAACCAAGCTTTGTACACTTTCAATAGCTTGTGACTTTGACCTGGATGTAAGTCTAGCCTAAAGGAAAAGATTGATGAATCTCAACATGCAAGATGAAAATTGATTAGTGGCCCTATTATTGAATGAAATGCACAAGGCATACAATAAGCAATGTCATGACCTCAAAATCAAGAAAGTCAAATTCCAACTAAGAGATAATATGCTTCATTGGAATCCCTTGCATGTACCTCAAAGTATGAAATTTCAAATGCTTTGAAGAACCCTTGCATTATCCATAAAACTTTCCCATTTGGGGACATGATGATCTATCATTCTACTAGAAAAAATAAGAGATTATTGGTTAACATGCAATAAATTAAACCTTTCTTGAAAACAAGGACAACTTGTGGCAAAAGTACCTTAATTGATGGTCAAGCATGCTCAATCTTTTGGATCTCTCTCTTCTAACTCCATCATGGGGGAGATGTCCATCCATGCTAACATTTTGTAATTGCTCATTTATTTTTTTATATGCTGTTATTTATATGTTTTTCATTTTCTTGAATAGTTTACAATTTCTTTTATATTTTGCCTTATTTGAATTTTCTTATGTGTATTTTTCTTTTTATTGCCATTAGGACTTTGGTGCTGTATAGAACTATTGATTGATGGTGGTCCATTCTATTATAATGATTGAATTGATTACTTAATGATTGAATTTCATCCTTGAATTTTGACATTAATTAATGGAACATTAGTTTTCTCATGATCTTAGGTAGTGAGCTTAACTCCAGGGTGTTCTCTCATTTTAGATGCATGAGATCCTTTATTAATAACAACTTATAAAGAACCCGTAACGTCGGTACTTTCCAAACTTGGAACAAATCAAGTGGAATTGATAAGGGTGTGGATTGAAAGTGACTTGTCACATTTTTTACCTACCAACCATCTAGAGTTTTATGGGTATTCTCATCAATTCCTCACCATTCCTAACATCAACTAATAATAAGAAGTAATTTATTTTAATGGTGTGGTTCCCATGAAAAAAAAAAAACCTTGAGAATTCAAAGCACATCCCTTAGACAAAATAGTGACCTAAAGCACTGGTTATGGGTCTAGAAAGACATGCTACTAATCCCTGAAGGCATTCCTATAACTAAGGCCCTCTTAAATTCTTGCTTTTCTTTTCTTCTCTATTTGGAATGGGGGATGCTCTTTGGGAGTGTTCATGGACATTGAGGGTTGAACGATCTAAATATACTAATGCAAAGTCACTAGAAGTGGATGGCCTTGATTCTAAGGATAGGATAGTCTCATGTCATATTAATCACAAAAATCTACAAAGGACTTCGTGTGACTAGATGCAAGACTTCATTACCACACAACTGCTCTCTCATCATCTATTCTTACCATCTACCACCTCACTACCTCTTATGATATTTAACCAATGTGTGCATTTTGGTATGTCTTAGTTCATTGGTGGTTTCTTGTGTGATTCGATTTTTAACAATCCATGACCATTAATCATCCTTGATGCCTACAAACTTTTAGGTATGAGGGAATTCAAGGGCATTAGAGGAATAAGCTTGCTATGGGGAGGACCCACTTGTATACTCCTTGTTCTAGATGCTTAAACATCTTATCCCTTAGTTAATTTGCCTTCAAATCCATTATGTTTGAACTCATACCATCTAGATTTTGTGCTCATTGGCACTGTAATTTCCTCATAATCTCCTTTGACAATCCAAATTCAAGCCCTCATCCATGATTTTTCCTTATTCTAGGCTTTTCTGGCTTTCTCTAGATTCTAATTTCATCACCAAACTCTTTCCCAACACTTAGTTTCTTATATGTAAAAATTGCTTCAATAGGCTATGTTGATGCATCCCCATCAACACAAGGCAAAAATTATATACATACACAACAAGAATTAGTCAATTTTTTACATTTGCATTATAATGCCAAGGAATTTTTTTCATTTTCCGAAGCTTAGAGTATCTTCTAAGGATGATAACTTACAAACTGCTTATCTGATTTCACTCATTCTTTGACCCTCTAATTGTCAAAGATGCACTTTACATTGTGGGGGTTCATAAATGTATGTTTTATGATTGAAATTTTTTTAAATGTTTCTAACCTCCAAGGTTTTACTAATAAAATAATAAAAAAATCACCGTTGATGCCAAGTTAAATCTCATCAACAAACTTGGGGAGCTAAATGAATAAAATAATCAATCTACCATGGTTATAACAAAATTAAGTGTAACTAGACCAAAAGATGAAATGTATCAAAAGAATTAAGGGTTACATAGTAAACACTAATCCTTGGTTATGTTTGTGATCATAGATGGTACAAAATAGGGGACCACAAGGAGAAGGACCATCTTAACTAAGGGAGAAGCAGCCAAGAGGAGGAAGGGATTAGCAGCCACACCAACCCCAATAACAAGAGGCTAAAACCTATGCAATGGGACTTCTTTGGGAAGAGCCCAAAGTAAAATTTGTTCATTAGATTCCCATAGAAGAGATTAGCCAGTCATGGCATGATGAGACACCAAGGCCAAGGCCTAATCTTGAGGTCACATTGACCAAGGCCTACTTGAAAATAATTTGTTCCAAGAAGGTCCAAAGTTTGGTTCCTCAAGAGCTTAACTTTGGTCCCTTCTTGAACTTATAATTGGAGGAAGTCCCAACAAAATTATAGGGGTCTCTCATGTGGCCCATTCTCTATTACAGTGGAGAGTGGTACATGGGAGAAACATACCTCTTCTAGAATAGCCAACAAAAAGATGTCATTGTCAAAGTCAAGTCCATAATGGTCTTCTACTGGGTTGAGGCCATCGTGGTGGTCTTTGGCTTGCCTAACATAAACATGACTTTGGAAAAAATCTCAACTCAAGTGAACCAAAATGTAAAGAAAGAATGGGTCCAACGATGCTATGGGGTGGACTGTAAGGAGTAAGGTGCACTCACTAAGGTAGAGAAAGCCTATTTCAAGATAGCATCCTATCACCTAAACCCTATGATGAGGTCTAGCAAGGTAAAGATACCACTATCAAAGTTAAGTGCATAACAATCTTCTACTCAACTGAGGCCATTACAAAGTCCCTTAGCTTACCTGACATAAAGGCAAATTTGGTAAAGATCTCAACTTAGGTAGATCCAAATGTAAAGAAAGAATGGATTCAACGATGCTATGGGATGGATGATAAGGAATATAGTGCACTCACTAAGGTAGAGAGAGGCTATTTAAGGATAGCAACTTATCACCTAAAATCTACAATGAATTCTAGCAAGGTGACTACCTTCTTTGCCCATGTGTGCACTAGTCTAAGTAGCAAGTTCCCTTTTAACCTCCCTCAACTTATCATTCCTTGAAATTGAGAAACACTTTAAAAAAATGAGTGAGGGAGGAAGACACTCACGTTTATATGTGTGATCTAAAAACTTTGAAAAAGAGAAGGCATAGCTCATTATGCTAATGATACACTTAACCATGCTTTTGCCACATCTTGATAGGAGATGATGAATGATAAGGTAGTTGACAAGCTACTCAAGGAGAAGTAACCATCATCACCAACTATGGGTGGGACTACACTAGAGATCCATGCAGTTGTTGAGTAAATGAAAAAACTCAATGAATGGATGTTGTATTAATAACAAGGAGAAGTAAGTGGTGGAGAGCCATTGGTCTATTGGTTAGTGTTGAGCCATCTCAATGAAGTCATTAGGATGATTAGCTAGGTATAGGAGATTGCCCCATTGTTTTCTATGCAATGCATTCAGGTGCCTACAAGAATGAATCTAAGTGCCTAAGAGCTTTTAGTATTCATCCTTGGATAACAGAAGTTCTTAGAAATATTTGGAAACATCATGAATTTCTCGATGCACTTGGAGAAAGGTGATGGGGCTACTATCCTAGTAATGCAGCACCATGGGCAAGAGAAAGTGGCAGAAGTGATGGGAGATCATTTTGCCAAAGCATTAAACACTCTTGTAATAGCCATGCCTAACATAGCTATTCTAAAAGATGTACATTATTTAGTAGGAGTAGGAAGTGGGTGATTAAGTACAATCCAACATGAGGATGTGTTAGACCAACTGGTGGAAACTAGGCAATCACTTTTGCAGATCTTTGATCTTCCAGAGGAAATAACTACTATGTAGTCATAGCTACTCAAGACAAAGGGCAAGCTCATCATTGCTAACACCCAACTCAAGGAAACCACTACTAAAAATCCCCAATTAGCTAGCATGGTGGTAGAATTGAAAGCCCATCTCATGGACCCCACCATTCTTAGCCAAGTAATAAAAAGGAATGAAGATTTCCTACAACTTCAGCATTGATAAGTCATGTAATTGGCTACATCGATGGGATGGGCATGTGTCAATGCAGCCCCATTGATGCATGATTTAATGCATTGACATAGATGCGTCGATGCAATATTTAGTCTTACCTTTGTAAGTGTGCATACCCACTACATTTCTGGCACGTTAAGTTAGTAGCCTAGCTAGAGTCTTGTAGTTTTCCTAGCCCAGAACTAGAATAGTTTCTAAGTGCCCATAGTAGGACCTCAAGGATTATACAAATACTTATTTGAGCATCCATATACCTAAACACTTTCATGTAATGACAATAAAAATGAGATTCTTGGAACTCCTTGCAGCACTTAAGAATATATTAATTTTTCTTTTCATGCACTTTATTATTCATGAACCTTGCATTTATGTTTTAGTTAATTAATGAACTTAATAATAACACATAAGTATGACCAGTTCAAACATAATGCTTAACACTTGTTAATCCTAGCAGTAGCTATCTAGTATGCCTAGTGATAGACACTTGGTAGCCCAATAGTGTGAGAGCAAGTTTGGGATGTGAATAGAAAGGGGACCTGGATGCTTATGTTAGGATAGTTGGACTAAGGCATTAGTTGGTTAAATAGTTAATCTTAAATTAATTCTTTTTATTTCATACTTAGATAAAATAATATAAAATATAAAATATAAAATATATAAAAAAATCATATGCCTTGGCTTACACTTAACCATACAATTAAGCTTACACAAGTGAAGCCAAGAAGACAATGATCATAACTCTCACAACACTATCTTTTCCATTGGTGAATTTAGGGGATAAGTTCATGGAATTTGACTAAATCTTTGGTGAATGCTTGTGATTCATATCGTTGAGAAAAGGGACTATTTCTTGCTCATCATTAGCACCATTGTTAAGTACTTAGTCTAGTTGAGTGCAATATAGAAGAAAGATAGTAAAATCTTATAAAGGCATTATAAAGAATCACTAACATTAACCATTAAGAAAGTAAGAGATTAAAAAAAGCACAATATTAATTAGCTATTACTGATATGACTTCTTCTTGTAGGTAATAATCTCCAACACCATGCATAGGTAGATCTAGTCAAAGATAAGATGGCCCAAAAATGCAAGTGTCCCAATAATTCTAAGTTGTTTACAGTCATCCAGATCCTTACACTTTGATTTCACCTTCATCCTACATCTAGACAAGCAACTGCAATGGAGGGACATGGAGAGAAACATCATATTACCTTCCAACCTATTTGTTCCTATGATGTTGCTGAACAATCTCATCAAGTTTTGCATTGCTAGACTTAATGTTGAGTATGAAGTCCAAGATCACCTCTATTGGGATTATCATGACATTGAGGTCCAATGGAAGAAAGATCAGCAGAGAGAAGCTCAATATGAGACTTTAAAGAGCAAGAGGTTACCTAGCTACTTATTCTTGCATTCACAAAAAGATGGTGAGGACTTCTTTTCAGGCTAGTCCCAATACACTAATTCTTCCCCTTTCTTTGATGGGGAGACCCTTAACCAAAGGTTAGAGTTAGCTGTGTACAATCTTGGTAGGGGTAGGAATGGTTCTAAGGATTAGGATGCCTCAAAACACAACAACCAAAGACATACATCCAAAGTTAGGAACCATGATAACCACAAACAAAAAGATAAACATGGTAATCAAGGTAGGAATTGAAGAAGAGGGGATAGTAGACATGATTCCAGTGCTGATTCTCCTTCCTCTTTACCTTCATCATCATCCTCATCATCTTCCTCCTCTAACTTCAATAGGAGTAGGGGTAAAGATTGTAGAAAGAGTAGAAGAGATTGTGATGGAGATGAGTGATGGAATAGGGATGATTGTAGATCTCATTAGGACAACAAAGAATAGGGGCATGAACAACAACATGGGGAAGAATGTCATAGAGACAAAAGAAATAGTAGGACTCATTATATGCATCATGGCCATGATAAGAGCTATTGAGACCATTATGACTATGATGAAACTTTGTTATTTATAAGAAATATGTTGAATATTTCAAAGGTTATCATAATTCTCACTAGGCACTTGAAGGATAGTCACATCAAATGGCTGGATATGAATAATACCCCCAAGTTTGAGGGGGATATAATTCAGATCCGTAGAATCATTTGTAAGCCTTCCATGATGCCTATGCCTTGAAAAATGTGGAAATAAAATGGTAAAAGTTAAAAATATTTCCAAGAACACTCATAAAAGAAGCAAAAAGTTGGTACTAGTCCTTAGAACTAGAATTTATTCAATGATGAAGTACAATGTTGGAGCTATTTAATGATAAAAATTAAATGTGCTCTAGAGTGTCCAAGCTACAAAGGAAAATCCAAGGTTGGAAACAAGTTACTCATGGGTCCTTGGATGTAGCCCTAGGTAGGTACTACTCTTTGCCGCATCAATACCTAGGCCATGGATACTCCCAATAGGATTAGTTGTACCATATCATAGATGGACTTAGAACTGAAACAAGGAGAACCCTTGAAGTCTATTCCAAAGGGAGAATTTCAGAACTATTAAATCTAAAGACTCATAGAGAAAGTGGCCAAAGAGGAAGGGGAGTTGAAGAAATGGGAAAGTGTAGAAGAATATAACAAAGATCCCTCCATTCACAAGAGGGAAGTTCGTTTGTGTGAGAATGAGGATGAGGCATCACTTGATGAAGTGGTGCAAAGAAAAACCTTACTAATCCAAAAAACTATTACAAAAATATTGACTAAGGTAAGATATGGGACTTCTTGGATGAGAAGTTTCAAATTTCTTTGAAGATTATAGAGGAATGCAGATATCAAGGAGGTAGTGGCCATGAATGAAGGAAGATAAGAATGCAAAAAAAGAATATTGCAAAGATAAGGATAAAGATACAATAGTAGAGAAGGTTGCAAATTCAAAGATTGATGATGATGGATGTGACATGTCTATAAGAACATCCTAAGGGATGGTGTCCCATATTTTTGCACCTACAAGAATCTAGGGTGTATGCTTTAAATCCTGGATTGGAAAAATGAAAAACACCTAAAAGGTTGCCTTATCCACAAGGCAAATATTAGTAGCAATTGCACCAAGAATCATACTATCAAGAGTAGTACCAATAGTGGCAACATTCACAATCGTGAAGGATGCCATCACCAAGGAAAAAATATCCTTATTGCCAACCTAATCCTTATGGTTATTACATTCAATAGCTAGTCTCTTTACATGACTCTTCTAGTCATGCTTCCTTCCACACCACTAGTACCATCCAAAGTACTACATTAAACACCACCAAATTTGGACTACAACATCTCGACTACAAATTTGGCTAAGCATTGTGACTATGCTTGACCCTAGTTAAGAGCATAGTCATCCTTCAGTAGAAAGCGTAGTTAACACAAAGGCCAATTTTGCAATTTTTTCTAAGTATCATCACAAAACCAGAAGCTACAAATTTTTCTAAGTGTTGGGACTATGCTCTTCACTACCTTAGACCATAGTTAGCCTCTGCTGGAGAGCATAGTCAACAAAAAAGCTAGTTGTAGAGACTAAAAATGTCATAGGCTCAAAAAAAACTTTGAGAGGTCTGAGATTGCATAGCCTTGACCCCATGTCTGCACGAGGGCTATTGAGAATAGAGGTGGGATGCCCAGAACAATCTTGTTAATTAAACTAGAACTTACAAGTGTTACAATGACAAGAACATTATGGGTTTGCATGACATTCATGGTGTCCGTAGTACCCATGTGTGTGAGTGTAGTAAAGGTTTTAGATGTGAAAACATAAGTGCAAATTCAAGAATATGTGCTTAAACAATGAAAAATGTGAGTAGAATTCTAAAATGCTAGAGAAAATGTGAAAAATGCTTAGAATGTGAGCAAGAGAGAGAATGAAACTACCCCAAATGGGAGGAGCATAGTCAACTATAAAAAATAGTAAGGAGATATGCAATGTACAAACAAGCATAGTAGGTAGCATAGTCATTGTCTCAAGGTTTCTAGCTATGAAGAACTAACATCCACCATAGAGTCTGAGCCTACTAGGTTGGTTGCCATGGTGTCTTATGAGCTACAATGATGTACAGTGCCCTAGGTGGTGTACAATAGTGTTGTGGTGTCCCAAAGTTTGCCAAAATGCTAAGTGCACTTGGGTGTAGGAGTGCTAAGAATGCCAATGTTTAAATTTTCCAAACTCTAAAATGTGAAGTACTAGGGTATTTATAGGCCTAAGGTTAGCATGAATTGCAAACTGGGTGCCATGTGTCAANATAGGCCTAAGGTTAGCATGAATTGCAAACTGGGTGCCATGTGTCAGAGGGGTAGTTGGGACTATGCTAGCCCCAACTATGCTTCCATTGAAACAAAATGGTGTTCTGTTGGTGTGCTCCAACAAACCCCATGAGACTGCCAAACTATGATTATGCTACTAAGACTACATGTGTGAGTGCTAAATAGACTGCAATGTACCTAAAAATAATGTAAAGCATTACAGTTTTTGAGATTACACTCTAGGACTATGCTGCCCACTCTCTTGAGTGGTGTTGAGCATAGGTACAATTTAGGGGCAAATGGAGGGGTGCAAAAGAGATAAAACTTGTTGATCTTTCTTGCTAAAGGAATGTTGGAGCTATGATGCTAGCCAATGCTGAGTTCCAGAGGCTTTTGGAGGTAGTTATACATGACTATGCTAATTACACTCTAGAGTGTAGCCCAATAGCTAGGAAAATTTTGCCAAAAATTAAGTTTCAATGCACACTATGTTAATTATGCTTTAGAGTGTAGTTCCAAAGGTGGGAGCGTAGCCCTAACACACTAAACAAATTGGAAAAAAAATGATGTAATCATGCAAAATATGCTAAATATACTTTGGAACATAGTATGGAGTGTAGGCTTAGAAGTTAGAAAATTTGTTAAACTATTTTTTCCATGCCAGCCAAGCCTAACAACTTTACCTTGACACTTAGGAAAATCTAAAATTTTTTCCATTTCCATACTGACTACACTTTAGAGCGTAGTCCTGGTAGGGAGAGTGTACTTAGGAAACTTAGAAAATTTACTGCTGCTATTTGCTATTAACACTTAGAAAAAATTGCAAACCTAGGCTCTATGTCAACTACACTAACTATGCTCTAGAGCATAGTCTCAACACTTAGACAATATTTGCCAACTTTTGGCACTAAGAAAAATTTTTAGTTGATACTTAGGATAGTTTCGTAGTGTTTCATTGGCCCCTTTTTGTTGATGTTTGGTGGAGTGGCCCAAGAGACGTTGACAAAGAACATAAAAGACCACAACAGATGTGGCATCAACATTGCTTGTTAGTACCTGATCGAATGTCACTTCATCATGTTCAAGAGTGTTAAGGATAATGGTTTTATAAGGATAAAAGATGTAGAGAAGGTGCTAGGGGGGAATAGGAGAATGAAATGTAAACAATGTAATAATGTAAGATGTGGCACCAAGGATGGCTTGTCATCAAAATAGTGATCCATCTTTAGAATGCTTGTGAGAGAGTCAATGCTTATGTCACCCAAATGGCTTACTCTTAAAATTCTGACCTCTCATTAGAGTGCTTATGAGAAGGTTGATGTAGATCCAAGGTTGGATAGATTGCGAAATTGTAGATCTACTAGTTTTGTTAAGGGACATGTTTTTCCCCATTCTTTTTTTTCTACATTTTTTATTGTGAGGCAAACCTACTTTGGGTTCTACATATTACGAGATGCTAG
This sequence comes from Gnetum montanum, assembly GCA_015680685.1. Classification (NCBI taxonomy): domain Eukaryota; kingdom Viridiplantae; phylum Streptophyta; class Gnetopsida; order Gnetales; family Gnetaceae; genus Gnetum; species Gnetum montanum. Next base: position 478,599 of record MNCI01008953.1, on the reverse strand, counting down.
TCACAAGATGCCTTTCATCAAATAGGTTGCATGCCACCTAAAAGGATTTACTTTAGTGCAACCATGTCACATCTATAGGATAGATGTTTCCTCCTCGGGGTGAGTTGCATTACATCTACTTAGACTTCAACTAGCCCATAGAGGCTTCCCATGGGATGAGTTGCATTACATATGCTATGGGTTTTGTAGTTGATGTAAAGAGGGTGCCATGTGCATTAGAGGGGTTGCAAGCCCAATGATGCAAGGGAAAGTAGGAAAATGCAATGTAAAAGGGGTAGATGCAAGTAAGAAATAGTGGGGTGATAGGGATGTGCACTCTTGTGTGGTTTAGCTAGTCCAATCATAATGTTGTGACTTTCCATTGTGACAAGATGCATCTCTACATGACTACCTTTGGGGCTTCATCTTGTAGACATAACATAAAGAAAAAAAAAACAACCACAAAACATGAGATAAGAGTAAATTGCTAGATATGAATGTTTTGCAAATGCTACAACAACTTGACCATTTGCAAGAGCTTGGAGAACCAATGCAGAAAAACTAGTGTAAGTGTTGAAGTGAGAAGCCTACAAAAGCTTCAATAGCCACACCAGTGGCAAGCACCCAAAGAGGTCAACAAAATGGTAGAGAGCAACAACAATGTAGGTGCTCAAGACTTCACACCAAGGATGGAAGCTTAAAAGCCAGTAAAATGGCAAACATCCAAGATGTTAAAACTCCTCCCAAGCCTAGGCAATAGTGAGGGCTGGAGGATGGTAGCAAAATGGCTAGGCCATAGTACTGCCAGTACTCCAGTGATTTGTGCTAACAATAAGAGCTCCAAGAAATGCTAAAATACCCAAGGCCAGTAATTTTGTTGGTGTAGCCTAGGGCTGATACTACTGGTAACCATGGTAGGAGCTCCAAAAGGTTAGCAAAATGCCCAAGGGAATTTCTAGAAGATTATCAAAATGTAAAGGGGTGGTAATGCTACAAATGTTCTAGAGGCCTCTCTTGATGAACTGCCTTTTGGAATTGTAGTGCCCCACCCTGCCCATGAGGTGTGGATGAATGAAGAAGAGTTGAAAGTATTCAAGCTCACTTGTCCCTAGAACTATGTGTGTTGAACTGTGAACCTAGTTTAAGATCCTAGTAGACCATGAGCTATGCTAGTTTAGGGTCCTAGTAGACCATGAACCCAGTTTAAGGTCCTAGCAGACCATGATATGCTAGTTTATAGTCCTAGCAAACTACTATGTGCCAGTTTAACATTGTAGTGGATGGTGAAAGTTGTGTCAATTTAACGTCATGACCTAAGGATGAGCTATGCCAGTTTAAGCATCATGGCAGACAAATGCTATGGGTGCCAATTTTGGTGTCATGGACCAGGGATGGTCTATGCTATTTTATAGTTACAACAGATTTTGTTGTGTTTGATTATAGTTGTAGGACACTCATTTCTTCTAGTTTACAGTCATAGTGGACTATTGCTTATCTTTCTTTATCATTGTTAAGGCATTGTGTGATATGCATAGTACATTTTCAAATACAAGTGGTTCAACAACTTGAAAAATTTGTTGCTGTCATGGTCAGCAAGCTTGAACGCTCCATTGTCATAGGCCTTGATGACCAACAAAGGCCCTTCCTTGTTGGTTGAGAATTTGTTCACAAGTTTTCGAATGACCTTGAGGACTAAGTTCCCTTTCTTGATTAGGAATTGATGCTAATTGTAATAGTGCTTTTGCCATTTTGTTTATTGGTACCACTTGATTTAACTAAGTTTTTGCATGTGCTCCTCCTCTATCAAGTTGAGGTCCATGGTTCTTAGCTCATCATTTTGAGCCTTGTCAATGAAGCTTGAGAAGATTACATGGAGTGATGGGACCTACAATTCAAGAGGCAAGATGGCTTCAAACCCATAAACCAAATTGTATGGCATCTTACCTATTGTAATTTTTCATGTCATGTGGTAGGCCTAGAGTGTGTAGATCAGTTGCTCATGCCATTGTCATCTACTACTACAAATAATCTCCTTTATAAGATTGACAATGACTTTGTTTGTGGTCTTCACTTGGGCATTCACTTGTGGGTAGTAGGGTAATGAAAGGGATGTTTAATTTTGAAGTGTTCGCAAAAGGCTTTAGTCTCAACACTACTAAACTATGGCCCATTGTCTGTGACTATGGTCATGGGTAAACCAAAATGGAAAACTATGTTGTCAAGTATGAATTTGCAAACCTACTATGATGTGGTATTTCTAAAAGGAATAGCTTCAACCCACTTTGTGAATACTTACTTGTAGTTATGATGAAGCTATGCCTTGTGGAAGACATAGGTGTTATTGGACGTACGATGTCTAACCCCCAATGTTGGAATGACCATGTGATCTGCATTGTATATAGTTCAATGGGTGGCATGTGCATGAGGTTACCATGCCATTGACATGTGTCACACATCTTGACCTTAGAGATGCAATTGTGCTCCATGTAAGGCTAGTAGTATCCTAAGTTTCTAATCTTCACCACCATTGCCTTGGGTGCTATGTGGCCTTCATAGGGTCCCTTGTGGACTTGTTCAATGATTGTTTGTGCTTCGATATTGCTAATGCATGTCAGTAGTATGCCATCTAGGATTTGTAGCACAAAGTGCTATCACCCATGATGGCATATTTCCATGAACGCTTACATCCTACATCCTTTTGGGTAGTGGTTAGATGCTATGGAGGTTCACCCTGTAGAAGGTATGCCTTGATGTCATCATACCACTCTACTGTGTGAGTTGTGCTTACTGTGGCTATGGATGCAATGTCAGTTTTTTGTGTGATAGGCATAGTACAATCTGCCACTATGATGGGTAATGCATGAAAAATTTTAGGTTTAATGCTTAAGAATAATGTAGCTAATACATCGACAATAGAGTTTTCATTATGGGGGATGTGCTGAACATCAACAATTGCAAATTACTTGAGTAGGTGCTTTGCTAGGTCATAATAAGATTGCACGTGTTAGGCTTTACAAGCGTAAACCTTTGTAACTTGGTTGACCATCAATTGGAATTCATCTTAGACTACTAGGTTTTGTATTCCTAGGTTGTAAGCCACTAAGATATCTCAAAGGAGATCCTCATACTTTGCCACATTGTTAGTGCATGGAAATGTGAAACAATATGCAAAGGGTTAGATCCCCCTAGAGGGGAATGTGATTACTATGATGGTGCTACCCCCTTGAGAGGTTGAAGCATCATTGAAGTATAAAATTGCCTTGAATTTGTCAGGCATTTGACTTATGCTAGTTACATGATCATCTGGAATTCTGAATCTATGGTTTCTTGGTCATCAATCGGGAAAGCCATAAGTTGTGAAGCTATTGCTTGACCTTTGGTCGATGCTGATGCAATGTAAAATAGGTCAAACTTCATAGTTATTACTTTCCAACATGCAATGCTACTACTCTCAGAGATATGCATTGTAATAGCTTGGAGTACACTGCCTTTGCAGATGATGTTGACTTGGCCTCCACTTCCTAAGTGTGAAGACTAAGGTGAGGTAAGTCTTTTCCACATCATTATACTTCACTTCATAGGCCACTAATGCATGGCTTAGGTAGTACATGGGAACCTCTATACCATCATCTCACTTTTGAGATAGGAGAGAAGTGATGGATGCATCTAAGGTAACAAGGTAGATGTAGAATGATTTATGTCCTTATGGAGGGTAGACCATTGGAAGTTGAGCTAGATCCTATTTAAGGTTGTCAAATGCCTCGTAGCATTGAGTTGTCCACTCAAAGTGGACTCCATTTTTGATAAACTATTGCATTAGCTACAACTTGTTGGTTAACCATGCGATAAACTATTGTATGAATTACAATCTACCCTGTAACCCTCATAGCTCATTATGGTTAGCCAGTGGTGTGAAGTTGATAATGGCCTTAACCTTATCAAGGTCTATATGTATGCCTACTTAAAATACTATGAAAATTAGCATGTGGCCCATATTGATGCTAAAGACACATTTCTTAGGATTTATCATAAGTTTATGCTTCAAGCAACATTTGAGCACAAGGTCTAAATCATCTATGTGGTTTTGTGATGCATTGAATTCAACCGCTATGTCGTTAGTGTAATCATTGAGCAAACCTAATAGGTAATTACTAAAGATGTATGTCATGGCTTGTTGACAAGTTGCTCCTATGTTCTTGATTCCAAAGGGCATAATTGTCTAGAAAAATGTACTCTAAGGGGTCATGAAGGTAGTATTGAGTTGGTGCTTTAGGTTAATTCGAATCTGGTTGTAACCTAAGAATCCATCCATGAAGGAAAACAAGGCATGAATAGCTATAGTATTAACTAATTGATCAATACTAGGAAATGGAAAGTCATATTTAATGGTTACCTTGTTGAGGTTCTGAAAGTCTATGCAAATGCATATACTTCCATTTTTCTTCGATACAACCACAATGTCTAGTATGCATAGTCAACCGCCTGAATGAAACCAACTTTCTAGAGCTTGGTGATTTCATCGTGGATTGCCAACACCACCTCAAGCCTAACCTTGTGAGATTTCTACTTAATTGGTTTCATGTTAGAATCATGCATTATGTTGTGTTGCACTACATGAGGATCCAGGCTTGACATGTCTTTGTAAAACCATGTGAATGCCTTGATGTTATCATTAAGTAATGTTGTAATGTTTTGGGCATGTTAAGGCTCTAACAACGAACGAAGTTTCAATGTTTTCACCTCGACACTAAACATTACTATAGGAACTTCAACAAGGGAATCCTTGATGATGTTACCTTCATCTAAATCTAGAATCCTAACTAGATAGTCTAGCCAGTCTAGTAGCACCTCTAGAGATGTTATGTATTCATCGTAGGCTATTGGCTTAAGGTCTAGGCATTGTGGATCAATGGATCATGTAAGATCACCATGTGGCCTAGTGAGAACTAGCGGTGAGTGAAGATGCTTTACACTGATATGTTGTGAATCCTATAATGATCCTACAAAAACAACCAAATATATCTTAAGCCACATCTATCCTAATGAGAGCACTATGCATAGTTAAAGAAAATAATGTGATAAAATTTTACTTAATTATGTGAATGTGATTTTAGAGGCAAGGGATGCATGAGCCAGTTCTAGGCATTGGCAGGCCATGGGGTTGCTAGTTTAAGATCTTAGCATACTATGAAGCACTAGTTTAAGGTCTTAGCAGACCGTGAAGCACTAGTTTAAGGTCTTAGAGGACTATTGGATGCTTTTAATGTTGTAGCAGATAGTTGGATGCCAATTTAATGTCATAGAAGATGGTTGTATGTGCTAAATGCATCATTGGAGCAAGGCTTGGTGTATCAAAAAAGAAAAATCAACTTGGGTGCCCACTAGGCAATAAGAAAAATCAAAAATTTTTCTAAGTCTAGAGACTGCTAGAAAAATCAATTTTTTTTAACTTTGGTGACTATGCTCATATCCAACTATGCTCTACATTGTTATGCATAGTCCTTGGTAGGTAAAAATTTAAGTGGTCCTAGGGATATAAAAGCACATTTTATCCTTGTTAAATTTGTCGTTATCAAAGTTCAAAATGCAACTTTCTAGAGTGTAGTGTAGTTGTAAGAGCATAGTCATAGAAATCTCATACCGAAATGGACATTAGCATCCTAGCTTGGCCAATGTGGATGAGGGAGAGCAAGCCCTAGGACACCTACCATGGGCATGCATAGAGGAGTAGAGGGTGCCATCGATCGCTAGTCACCTTAAGTATGCTCAACTACTTTTGCCATTTTCTACATTTTTCTTAGCATTTTGCACTTAGGTGCTTTATGGGTTTTGGGCTTGGTTTGTTGGCGGTACCTTGCCATGGCAAGAGCCACCACCATTGTGGTTTTCTAAGGTTTTCATAGCCATGGGGAAAGTGCACATGCATTAGAGGGGTTTCACCTTCTTTTTTTTTGTTTTCATTTTTTACTATTGCACACATGGTAGGGGTGATAGCACCGATGGTGGCCATGAGCACTGACATTACCAAGGACTATTATTGGTTCTTTTTTTAATAGAAATTTTAGAGTTTTAGGGGTGAGGTGAGGGCAAGGACATGAGTGTCGATGGTAGCCATGATGGAATGCCTCAAGGCAAGGGTTCTAACAGGGCTTGTTGGACTATGCTTGAGGCAAGGGGCAACACAGGGGTGGTGTTGTAAGCCATGGTAAAAAGTTTGTTAAAAAATGATCATTTTTGGGGCTATGCTCCTTACTCCCTATGGGCATAGCTAGAAATTAAAACTTTTTATGAAAATTTTACATTTTGGATTTACGCTCCCTAGGAGCATAGCCAATAGTTAGATTTTTTTTGTGACTATGCTCTATAGTTACTAGAGCATAGTTGGTGGTTGTAGAGTTAGAAAAAATTTGGATTTTTGGACTACGCTCCTAGAGGTAGCCCAAAGTTAGAATTTTTTCCAAATTTTTATGAACGACATTGCCTAGAGTTGGAAAAAATTTGAAAAATTTTATTTAAAAATGTTAAACTTGTGAAATGCAAAATGATAGTGTCATATTGCCAAAATGTATGAAGTGTAATGCCAAATGTGTGAACATGCGAAATGAGATGTTAATGCTATGAATACATGCTTTACCCTAGGGAGTACTAGGCACGTCAAATGTGTATGTTGACATCCTATACCCACGAGGCCTAGGTGGTTCTAGGATATTTTTTGTAAGTTATGCTACATCACATTAATTCTTGCTAGTGTAAATTAATGTATTTTTGCCAAAATGTGTTTATTGTATACTAACATTGCATTCATTACCTTGTAGTTGCAAAGTGTTGCTAAAACCCATCTTGTTCATCATGGAGCTTACTGGCATTCTTTGTTGCATGAGCGAGCCTATGCCCAAGATGCCTACACCAGATATGAAGGTGGGTTATCAACTAGTATGGTTTTGGCCAGGGACATCTGAGTTCCTGGCATACCCACTATAGCACTTTAGTGTGATTATGTAGTCACACTTAGCAGTAGAGGCTACGAGTGCTATCATTGAAACATTATTGCTTAGGGCCAACTAGGACATATTGAAATTTATGTCTGATGAGTGCATAGCTGGTGATGATAGAGTAGGTGGTTCGAGGTGAGGCCTTAGGGGCATTCGTCCCTTATGTAGGATCTAGGGAACACCAAAGTTTACTTACGATAGTAGGATCAACACCCTCTTCATTGCTCTACATGTGCATACAGTGTTCTAGAATCCACTTGAAACCATATACAGCATGGGAGGTAAACACTCCTATAATTTTGCATTGCCTTCCATGCTTTTGGCTCATGCTAGATTTGCTAACTACTAAGCACTCATGCCTAATGCTAGGTTCAAAGTTGATGGTCAAGGGCTCCATGATGAGAAAGAGGCTCTTACCTTGACCTACATAGCCCTAGAGGTGTTCTCCTCTACTTTGAACTTTTGCGAGGCCATACTTGAGTAAGTGGAAGACAATATAAAGAATTACTCCACCTAGTATTTAAAGGCATTTAAGTGGTGTAAGACTTATGGAGGGGTGGGCTAGTGGCATGCCCACTTTCAAAGAGCCAGTTGCACTACCACCTCCATCTCACACACTATTTGTTCTACATAAGAGCTTGTTGTTTGACTTTTATGCTTGCTCACATGCACTCATTGATTTTTCCTTGCTTTATTTTAACATTTTTTTGTCTATGTTATAGCTGTAGTTACTTCAAGAGAGATGAAAATGATCACCACGACCTATAGTAAGGCTACTCTCATCATGAAATATGGTGATGTGAAGGGGGCACAACATTGATTGTGCCATTAGGTCTAAGAGGCATTGACTAGTCGGCTCACATGTGTTGGGTTGATGGACCTTTTCTTGGCCCTTAGCGCAAGCATTCCAATGGCTGAAATGGTCATCATTATAGACTCCTTCAGTAGTGAAAATTGCCGCTTCATCACTCACATGCACAAAGTAAGGGTAGTCCTGAACATCAGTGATGTCTTTTTTGTTAACCTCTTTGACCTTCCCCTTGAGGGCCTGTTGGTCATTGACAAGGTCAGCAGAGAGGTGGATCACAAAGGAGAGATTGAGGAGTGGTTAGGAACCACTCAATCTCACAAAAGAATCATGATTAGAGACATGTATGTGCCTAAGGTTTGGGAGCTCTACCCTCTTTTTTGTACCCATGCCTTTCCAAAGTTGCTCTCCCAAGAAAAAACCCTTGGGATGGAGCAAGCATGGGTGATGAGGAAGGTACTAAAGAAGGGCACAAGGTTCAAGTAGACCTCCTTCCTCACCACCAGACTACAAGCAAAGATCAAAAGACTACTACTTCAAGCAAAGATCACACCTAAGGGCTTACTTAGGAAGCACTTTAAGTTTCCATCTATTTTTTGCTCTTTTTCTCTTGCATATTTGGCTATATAGTTGTTGCTAAATATTACACCATGTTGGGTTACAGCCTTAGATGTCCCTATCGATGATTCACCACCTATGCCTATCCACCGCATGAAGTCATGGGTGGAGATGTCATATAAATTTGCCTTTATGAAAGGTATAGTTGAGGACATGGTGGACCACATACATTAGGTTGATCCTAAGCTTAGTATGCATATGATGTTATTTTGCTTACGTTGCTTTACCAATTTTATGCTTAGTCTATGGGTAATGTTGATTTTCTTATTACAAGCCAATAGGTTATAAAATCTGTTGGGATTTGAAATAGGTGGCTAAGGTGGATGCCATCCCTAAGTACCCTCTTGAAGTGGAGCAAGTACCTTGCTGTGTGTATGAGGCAATAAGCAAGTGTATGCTTTCCTATGCAAAAGTCTTATGGACCTATAGGTGCTCAAACAAGCACCTGTGAAAACATGTGCACAAGTTTTAGAAGATAGTGGTGAGCCAGAACATGAAGATCAAGGACCTCCTATCTTGATATGATTTCTTGTTGGCTCGAGCACAAGGGGATAGTACCTGATGAACTATGGAGATTAATTACACTAGGTACTAATTGACAATTTGGGGAAAGAATGAGGCTACTTGAGAGATCATCAAGCAAAGGCTATAGATGGACCTGCTTGCCTAGAAGGGCCAGGAGTGGAAAAGTTTTAGTGCTAAGGTGTGCAAATGGGAACACACATAGAAGAACCACAAACACCACTATAAGCATGAGCAGGATGCATATCTACAAAAACTTAAAGAAGAGTCCATCAAAGCCTATTACTTTGAGTTTTTCATTAAGTTGATTGGTGAGAGTTAGGCTTTGGAGATATTCACTTGTCACATAGTGGTTAGTGGCCCTCAAAGTAGGAGATTTCCATGCCTTCAAGGGAGGCTTTTTCTGCCACCTTTTCTATGTAGCTACCCACATGGACCACTGTGGATGAAGACAAGACCCTTGTAGGTGTTGACTTTGGCCAAGAGGACTGGATGCGACTATCAGAGGCCAAGAACCTCTTATGCTTAGAGGAGGGCCTTGATAGCATACCTCTAGACATGGTCCATGCAAGAACCTCTTAGGTTAGATCTTTACATTTTTATATTTTTTTCTATAAGTTGCATATTGTACATTTTCTTATAGTTTTATGGTTTGTTGTTGTTGTTGCTGTTGTTGTTGATAGACACCAGATGATGCTGCAGGCTTCAGCAACATGGCAAAAAAAGAGACGCTTCCACCCCCACCTAGCACCACTGGTTAAGAAAATCCTAATGTAACCCTGTCATTGGGCATTTTTGTTATTTTTCTATATAATGAAAATGGTCATGTCATTTAATATTATTCTTTTATGAGATGGAGTGGATTTTTACTATATGAAGTGTATGATGAGTAGACTTTTGTATTTATTTGCTATGTTTGATGTTAATGTTGTGATGAGATGATGTGATTAGGCTATAGAGATTGGTAGTTTTAGGCCATGTCAGGTTGCATGTGTAGAAAATTATTTAATAGTTTTAGTTCATTCCAGGCCCCAGTGATAGTTTGAAGCCATTTTAAGCCATGTAGCAATGGAAAAGCTTTATGAGTTTTAGGCCATGGTAGGCTGTGTAGTAGTTTAAGGCCTTTTTGGGCCATATGCCTAAGGGAGATTTGATTGCCAGTTTTAGATCATGGTGGGCTACATAGTAGTTTAAGGCTTTTTCATGCTATAGAATTCTATTTTAAGGCCATGGCAAGTCATGTATGTTTATGTATTTTGGCATTTTTATGTATAAACAAACTACTAAGAAGTAATGAAGCAAAAATGTAAACTTAGCAAAAATGCACAAATAGAGGAACTAAATGCATGAAGAAGGAAACAATGCAAAAATGCAAACAACCAAGCCAACATAAAATGTAAATAGGAAAAACATGCAAAAGTGGGATAGGTAGGCACCCAGCACCTATTGGACCAAGGGGATGCCTTAGTCACACAATTGTTTCCTAATCTAGTATGGGTTAGGGAACGCGTAGGGCCTAGAGGATATAATGTAGTACTTGCGTTGACCTTTTTCAGCTATTTTGAAGGGTAATTATATCCACAAAGCATCTTTCAGAGGGTCAGGAACTCTAGTTGTTTTTTCAAGTTGGTCTGCTTTGCATTTTTTTCTTTTTTCCTTCGTAGGAAGCATGTCATCAGGGAACTCCACCTCTAAACCTTATTCAGTGTTAATGTTGCTAATGGTTAAAGGGGTTGTGTTGTCACCATGTATGATAACCTCTCCACCTTCATATGGAAGGTGGATTTCCTGATGGATTGGGGAGGAGATAGCCCATAGCTAGGCTAGCCAAGGCCTACCCAAGTTCAAATTGAAACCTAGCATCTCCTCAATAACTATGAATTCAGTAGTGGTGGAGAATTACTCCCCTACCACAAAGGCTATCATGATAGTTCCCTGTAAAACAACACATGACCCATTGAAGGATTTAAGGCATGTTATCTTTGTTGGTTTGATTTGTTTAGCTAGACCTAGCTTGTCAAAAACTGTGTATGGGATGACATTGGTTGCTGCCCCATTGTTGACATGCACCTTGTAGATTTTGCATTACCACATGCAGATGGTGATAAACATTACTACTGTAATGACTTTACCCTTCTTAGGGTCTATGTTAATCACCTCATCATGAAATTTTAGGGGCATTGAGCTTGATTCCTACATGGGATGAATTAACGTCATAGTGTGGATGGATTGCTCATCTGTTGGGATGTCCTCCATGATGGGAATGGAGGTCAACATGCGAACTAATGCTTCACAATGGGTAAAGGAGTTCATTATCAAGTTGTACAAGATTAACATTGCATTTTTTTGTTTCAAGGCTTATTTGACTTATCTTAATGCATCTAGAAAATCTTTTCCACTATCTACCACCTTGTTGTTAATGGCATTCGTCTCCTTCATGTGGTCTAAGAGAAAAATTTCTCATGGAGGGAATTTGGGCCTTGATTTTCTTATTTTCTTTAGAGCCTTAGTGCTCCTTTGTTGGTTGTTTGTTGTGGTGGCCTCTTCTATTGCTTGGGTCATTGGGATAGAAGACAAGGGGATAGGATTTAGTGGGCCTAATGCCCTTTGCTCTTGGTGCTACCTATGCATTTGATCGATGAGGCATTCATTAGGCATCTTGGATTGCCATCTTAATTGCCTATTGGTGTTGGCTACAAGATGGGATCCTAGGTGAGCAAGGACTGATGCATTGCCCATCATTAGACTCCTAATAGGTGGGGAGTCTGCACATTGCTACACCCTTACGATGAAGGGTGTTTGGGTGGTTGTTGCTACAACATGCTGCGAGGCCCTAACTACAAAGCATGTTATGGGTGCCCAAGGTGGTGCTTTGATGACAAAAGGGGTCCTCGAACTAGTTGATGTCAAGGAGGCTCTAGTGTTGCCAAAGGGAACATGAACCACAAATGGTTCCTACGCTAGTTCTGAATCATCATTAATGCTGATGGCATTGATGATGTGCCCTACACCACTTGCATTAAGAGGATCCTTGTAAACCCCCATCGATTGGTTCTAGGGTGTACTAGGTTTGTGGTGTCAAGGACCAACTCACCCTTGTCAATCATGTGTTGTATATCGTCCTACAAAGCTATGTAAAAGTTTGTGTCATGAACTTGTAGTTGGTGATACTAGCAAAATCGATCTAATCTAAAATGCTTAGAGACTGAGGGCTCATTAGGTAGTGTGGTTGAAGGTTTTCTGAGGAGCTCATAGTATTAGTCATGTTTCTTATGAGCATCCTTGGACATTTTCTTGTATTAAATGTGTTTAGCATGAAGCAGTTGGTCCAATAACTTTGACCACTTGGTGGATAATGGTGTATACTTCAAGTGATCCTTGCACTCAAAATTAGGCCTTGTGGCAGCTGGTGCTATGGATGCCAACAATGTGGACTGGTTGTTTACTATTGTGCTAAGGTCATCTGCCTTGTTTTTATTGGTTAAGGCCTTAGGTAGCTTGGCTATTGGTTTGGCATTGGCCAGCTTAGCCTTTTTGGCCAACGTTGCAACAGTTATGGTTGCTTTTTTGCCTTTGTCCTTATATTTCTTCTTCTTCATGTGTAGGTTTTTGTGGGCCATGTAGGCCAGATCCTTACTAGCCTCCATTGCATCTTGAATGCTCTTGGTTTGACCGAATGCTTAACTTAGGGACTGGAAGTAAAGGTAGTACAATTTTAACTTGATGAAGGCATTGAATACACCCTTGAAGATGGCTAGCATGTGTGTTTCCACGATTGGCTCACAGATCTCATTAAGTGATGCACTCCACCACTAAATGAATTTTTGCATGGGCTCTAAGTGGCCCTACTTAGCTTGCATTAGCTAATCTAGGATTGCCTTAGGCTTCAACTTGAACTTGAAGTGAGTGATGAATTGGGTAAGTAGTTCCTCCAAAGAAGTGATGAAGGCCCTAGGGAATGCATGGTACCAATCTAGTGCCTTACCATTTAGGGACATGATGAACACGTGAATGATAGCATTTTGTCATGTCTACAATAGAAGGCATTCTAAAAAAAAGTTTACCTAATGGGTGTTAGGGTTCCCTTCATCATTGTATTTGGTGAATTGTGGAAGTAGGACCTCGATGGGTTATGCCGGTGGTGGAACTATAGGACTAATTAGATCATCCTAGTAGAAGTCCATGACATGGAAAATTTTAGAGGAGGTGGCTTTGAGCTATTTTAGAGAAGTCCATCATATGGAGTAAGGATTTAGATTAGTTGGGATGCTTGATCCAGACTAGGTGTGCTTATAGTGAGCCACATGGGTTGTGCTACCCACTATGGTTGTCGGATGACCCACGACCTAACTCTAGGTTGTGTGACCACACATGATGCTTGTTGCATGGGCTATGCCATGGACATAGCACTTAGGCCCCATCATAGATTTGTGGCTAGGGCCATTGTAACAAGTGCTGACACAAGAAGTGGAACAAATGACACTTGAGTTGCATATGGTGGGGGAGGAAGAAGCATGATGTGCACATAGGGTTATGTAGACACAACTATTGCTACTACAAAAGGTTAGACAACCTAAACAGGCTAAACATGTTGAATAGGCTATGTAGGGATGGTTAAGGTCATGCTCAAAGAAAAAATAAAAGGTAGAGAAATAGCATGGTGCATTTGCTATCTCTAGTGAGCTACCACCATAGGTGTTGACCTAGGAAATGACACTGGGCTATGGAACTATGGAGGAACAAAAGCAAAGGCTATCTACTAGAATGAGGCATGGAATGGGTTATCATGCTTGGATTGAGCCTCAAACTCATCCAACTCCTCATGAAGGAGCTCCTCATAGTTTGTCCTTACCTCATAGTCCATGTTGTAGACAAGGTTGTCTAGCATCCACTGGCAGTCTTTTGTGAGTGGGATAAAGTCAAAATTGGAAGGAAACTATTCCCTTCTATTATGATGCATGAGCTCATAACTACATTTGACATCCATTTCTTAGCAGTATAATGGCAAACCTATCTATAGTTTTGCATAAACAAATTTCTATTGCTTGTTGTTGAGCACCATGAACTTAGGAGGCAATTTGCACTACCAAAATGATTACCTTTGTGCTCGGACAAGGCCCCCAGCCTAAGGAAGGTTAATCTAGATTTCCCACTAAATGGGCTAAACAACAATCACACTCAAAGTAGAGGTTGAAGGTTTCTTGAGGTTCATGGTGCAAGAGAGAAATGCAAAGGGTTTCTTATGCAAAATAGGAAGAAAAATGGCTAAGTGCTAAAATGCAGGAAAATGGCTAAGTATGCAATTGCTAAAAAAATGGCTAACTCTAAAGATCCAGAAAAATGGCTAAGTATAAAACATAGAGAAAAAATGACTAAGTGTAAACATGCTAAAAAATGACTGACTCTAGGAGTATGCTCAAAGCTAACTATTTTAATGATGGAAAACGCTGGTTGTTGGAAACACCGAGAGGATTTCCATGTACACAGTTCCAACCCCGAATTCGTGCAAGGGTTGTGCTGGAGATAATGAATCCAAGGTATCTTGAATGGTCTTGTTAATCAGACAGGGACTTACTTAATCAGTAAATTTGGTTAATGATCGTGTAATGGGATGACGAAGAAACGAGATCAACTCCAAGATTGGATCTTGAAGGCGATGAAAATGATGTAAGCTATTCAAAACGAATGTAAAATAAATGTAAACAGAATGCAATGGATTGAGATTTAGAAAATACACATTCGCAAGATCTGGGATCTATTTTGTAAACAAATATTATGTATACAACATGATTTATAAGCGGACTCCGATTTGGACGAAGTATCCGCCACCAACAAGAAGCTATTTAGGGATTAAACAAGCAAAGGCCAATCTACCTTGTTCACTAGCCAATCTAGGCGCAAGGGAGTCAGGCTCGAAGCAAAATGTTTGCTAACTTGAAATATCTAACCAAAAGCTTCTCTGTATCACCATCAACGCTCTTTTACTACCAACTCTTTCTTTTCTTCTTGCCAACTTTTTACCAAAAATGCCAACCCTTTGAGCATTGTCTGCCGGGATATTTACAAGATTAGGGTTAGGAGAAGAATGTGGTTTAGAAAACGCATGTCCTGGGCCCACAAAATGTCATTGACCTGATGTACTGTAGCTGAAGCTTGTGATTCTACACTGTGCTACGCTCTAAAGTGTAGTATAGCGTAACCACCCTTATCTCTAGTGTTGAAGGATTTCTAGATCTTCGGTAATAAACTATCCTGCGGCTACGTTGTGATACGTTGGAAAGCGTATCGTAGCGTAATTACTGCCACTATTTGAATTTTTTCATCTTTGTTGTTGCAGTTAAATTAACTGTGCTACTTGTGTTATGTTGTGTTACGCTTCATAGCGTAATGTGGCATAGCACATGAAAAGTTACAGTTTTGAACATGGCTAACTTGTGAAGTTGAAGTGCTATCACTGTGCATCCCTTATTCTATTTTGTCCTCCTGAAGTTTGCTACACTGAGTCGCGTAGCGTAGCGTAGCAGGCCCTCAGCTGAAAAAACAACTTGCTGAGATGTGCAACTATTTTCGGTGCTTCCACCATTCAGATGTCTTAAAGCTGCACTTGTGAAATATTTGCCTAACCTTTGAGACTTTGTTGAATTATCGAGGTCCCAAAATTTCACGGTGTTTCAATGGCCCCTCTTTGTTAACATTTGGAGGGCTTGCCCAAGGGACATCGACAAAGAGTGCGAAACACCACAGAGGTAAAGACATCAACACCATTCGTCGGCTATTGCTCAAATATTACAATGTCAAACCTAGAAGTGCAAAGGTTGGGGGCATAAGAAATAGAAGAGTGGCTTCACAAGTGTGAAGGAGGGAGGTTTGGGGAAGGCTGAAATGTGAGTAGGACACCTTGCAAACATGCTATTAGAGAACTCCTCATTGGTGTTTTCACGAGAGGTCACGTCGTTGCACTTCATATGCAGGGCTTGCCTGGGCGAGTTGTGTTATGCCCGTATGGCTTGGAAGAATTGCGTTTCATCCATTTTACCTAGCTTTGCCTAGATTTCTTTTTTTTTAAACAGATGCGTTCCATGAGGCAAGTTGCGTTACACCAGTTCATGGATGTGATAGTTATCACATGCGAAAGGATCCTTGCACGTTTACATCTTGTACAAACTTGAGAGGAAAGTAAGGGTAGTTGTAAGTATAAGAGAGGGAAAAAGTAAGGTAAGGTGTCTAGAGGGAAAGGGTAGGGTCTGCACACCCAAGTATTCAAGGTAGTCCAAGCTGCCACCTTGGAATGCTGTGATGCCTTCCCCCCCTAGTGAATGCATGTTCGAACAACATCGTTGTAGCAAGTAACCTGCAAAGCATAACAAAGAACAAAGAACAAAAGTAACTGTCCTAACCACTAGGGAGGCTATTGAAACAAGAGCCATCCGAAGTGGAAAGGGGAGTGCGTCATAAAAAAGGGGACCACTGCAAAAAGGTAAGGGTCCCTTTGTTGATGTCATGGCTTAGGTATTTTCCATTGACATCTAGGTTCATCTTATTCATCTGACTAGGAAAATAGCAAATCAAATGAATCTGGGAAGCCAGGCCTTGGTGGTGGTGGCAGCTGGAGGCAACCAAGGCTATGGGTGACCATAGTTTCCTTGGGGCTCCAACTGGCGATGCTAACCTTAGGAGATACAATTGTTGGGTAGCCATTGTAGTAGCATCTCTAGGGGGTCAGTTGTATGCCTTTCGACATGTCCAAGGAATCAGTAGAATGTCAGAGGGTGGCAGCATTGTGTCTACTCAAACACACTACCCATTTTTTTTATGGTGATGTCATGTAAAAAATGGTCAGGCTCATGGATGTTCTGTTGATAGATCCCAATTTTAGATCCTAGTAGATCGTTGTTGTTACCGGTTTTAAGTCCCAGTGCACCATGGTCTTGGTTTAAAGTTGGGGCAAACTAAAGTGTGTGAGTTTTACATCGTAGTGGATGGTGGAAGAGCTAGATTATGGTCCCATCAGACCATGCTGTGGGTGTCAGTTTTGTGTCATGACCCAGGGATGAATCTGTGTTGGTTTAACATCTCAGCAGATGTATGCTTACCTTGCCAATTTTGCATCATGGCAGACAATCAAAAGCTTTACCAGTTTATCATTGTGATAGACGCGTGCAAGAAATGCTAGTTTTACGTCGTAGCGGACGTGTACAACATCACCAGTTTTACGTCGTAGCGGACAATTGTTACATTGCATTCTAGCCAAGCCAACGTCTAAATGTGGTATTGCTTCATGTACATATGATTCACCGGGTTTGCAAGCTCTTTACCATTGATGTCTGCTAGTCTGAATGCTCCATTGTCATATGCATTGACAACCAAAAAGGGGCCCTCCCAGCTTGTAGAGAATTTGCTTATTGATTTGCGAATGACTTTGAGGACCAAGTCTTCTTTCTTGATCGACCGCTGATGCAGGTTGTGATGATGCTTCTGATTCTACATGTCTTGATATTTTTTAATGCTATCGAGTGTCTAGATGCGCTTCTCCTCCACTGAGTCTAGATCCATGATCCTGGACTCGTTGTGTTGAGTCTCATTTATAACCATGGAGAAGACCATCCATAGTGAGGGAACCTGTAGTTCAAGGGGCAACACTACTTCAAATTCGTAGACTTGGCTATAGGGCATCCTACCCATAGCTATTCTGTATGTTGTATAGTAATCCCATAGCATGTAGAGGATTTGCTCATGCGATCATTTCTTATTGCTACTAAGCATCTTCTTTAGTAAATTGATAACCACCTTGTTTGTTTCTTCTACTTGACCATTTTCTTGTGGGTAATATGATGAGGAAAAAGATTGTTTAATACCAAGGTTTTTGTAGAAAGATTTGGTTTTGGTACTACTAAATTGTGGCCCATTATCAGTCACAATAGTCATGGGAAGCCCAAACCTTGTTACTATGTTATCCAAGATAAAATAGAAAACCTGTTGAGATGTAGTCTTTCTTATGGGAATAGCCTCAACCAACTTTGTGAAGTATTCAGTGGTGGTGATAATGAAACTATGTCCTATAAAAAACTTAGGCATGATGGGACCTATGATGTCTAGTCCCCATTGTTGGAATGACCAAGTGATCTGTGTGGTATGTAACTTAGTCAATGACATGTGTATTAGATTTGTGTAATGCTGGCATGTGTCACATGTCTTAACTTTGGTGAGGCAATCTCATTCAATGTAGGGCCAGTAGTACCCTAAGCATTTGATTTTAGTAGCCATGGCGCCCAGGGCTATGTGTCCTCCACATAGTCCTTCATGGACTACGCTAACTATCCTTTGTGCTTGGTCACTATTAACATAGGTTAGCAACACCCCATCAAAAGAGCACCTACATAAAGTATTGTCTCCAATGATGACATATTGCCTAGCATGCTTGTAGATTGTGTCCTTTTATGCAGATGTTAACTCGTGCGGTGGTTCACCATGTAGAAGGTAGGTTTTAATGTTGTTGTACCATTCTAGTGTTCCTTACACGCTTAGAGAAGAGATTTGCACCACTGGGATGATAGGATTGGTACATTCCATCATTAATGTAGGCAAGGTGATGAACAAATGTGGTGGCACATTTAAAGATAGAGTAGCTAGTGTATCAGCTATGGTGTTCTCACTACGTAGCACGTGTCAGACGTTAGTCTTAGTAAATTATTTCAGAAGATCTTTAGCCATATTGCAATAGGGTTGCAGATGCATGGCTTTGTAGTTGTAGACCTCTATGATCTGATTAACAATGAGCATTGAATCACCTCGAACCGCTAGGTGTTGAACATTCAGTTCTTTGCTTGCCGACAATCCCCTGAGGAGTCCCTCGTATTCTGCCACATTGTTCGTACAGGGAAATGCTACGCGGTAAGCCAATGGATGAACATCCTCAGGGGAAAGTGTGATGATGGTGGCAGCACTTCTGCCTCTTGTAGTTGAAGCTCCATCAAAGTGTAATGTTGCTTTGAGGCCTGTTAATACAGGGCTTAAACTATATATGTGTTTGTCTGGAAACTCAGGCTCTATCATTGCTTGATTGTTAATAGGTGATGTTACGAGCTGGTCGGCTATTGCTTAGCCTTTCGTGGAAGATTGGCCAATGTAGTGCAAGTCAAATTTTGCTATGATGGCTTTCCATTGGGCTATCTTACTACTCTCATATAAATTGTTTGTAATAGCCTGTAGAATGTTGTTTTTGCAAATTATGTTAACCTAGTTGCGAAAAAGATAGTGTCTACATTTTTTGAGCGCAAAAACCAATGCCAAGCAGTTATGCTCTACTTCATTGTACCTTGTTTCACATGCAAATAGAGCATAACTTAGATAGTAGATAGGGATTTTTGACTCATCGTCCCTCTTTTGACACAGCAATGTAGCTATGGACACATTTGAACTTGCCAGCTAGATATAAAAAGGACGATCCCTTTGTAGTGGGAAAATCATTGGCAAATGTAACAGCTCTTTCTCTAGGTTGTCAAAAGCACGCTGGCAGTCCTCAGTACATTCAAAGTTAATCCCCTTTTTGAGTAGATGTTTCATAGGGCATAATTTATCTATTAACTTCGAGATGAACCTCCTAATAAACTGTAACCTTCCTTGCAACCCACGTAGTTCTTTGAGGTTTGTAGGTGGTGCCAAGTTAACAATGGCCTTCACTTTGTCAGGGTCAACTCATATGCCATCCTTCAATACTAAAAACCCCAACATGCATCTGGTTTTGACTCCAAACATGCATTTTCTTTGGTTGAGTTATAGGTCATGTCTGAGACATCATTTAAGGATTAGCTCTAAATGTTTTGGATGATCTACTGACTTCTTAGATTTAACAGTTATGTCATCTACATAGTCGTTCAATCTCTCTAAGAGGTAATCGCTAAAGATATATGTCATGGCACGTTGATAAGTTGCTCCAGCATTTTTTAGCCTGAAAGACATCATGATATAATAGAAAGTTCCCCAGGGGGTCATGAAAGTTGTAGTCAATTGATGTTTTGGGTTGATGAAGATTTGATTGCATCTCGAAAACCCATCCATAAAGCATAGTAAAGTGTGTCCAGTTGTTATATCGATAAGTTGATCAATGCTCGGTAATGGAAAATTTTCTTTAATCGTTGCCTTATTCAAATCATGGAAATCTATACAAATGCATATTCCTCCCATTTTCTTAGAAATGACAATGATGTTTGACTCCCAATCTGAGTAATCAACCGTGCGGATGAAACCAACTTTATATAGCTTAGTGATTTCATCGCACATTGCCAACGTAATTTCGGGCTTAATCTTCCATGCTTTCTATCTAACCTCTTTGATACGTGAGTCTAACACGATGTTGTGTTGTATTAGTCACAGGTCTAAACCCGACATGTCTTCGTACAACCATGCGAATACCGCAACGTTATTTTGGAGAACTCGTGATATGTCGCTCTACGTTTGTTGGTCAAGGAGATAACTAATCTTCAGGGTTTTACTTTCTGCTTTGTGCATAACCATAGAGACCTTAGTGAGGGAATCCTCGGTTACATCGCCAGCCTCCAGGTCTAGGGTTCGGGCCAAATGTTTTGGCTAGTCTAGGGATAATTTCGAGGCTGCTATGGTTATGTCACAAGAGAAGGTGTTGGTTCCTATCATTGCAAGATTGGACTATCTAAAAGTTTTCTTATATGGGCCTGTGAGGGCTAGGGGTGCAAGCAAAGCTTTGTCCATTTGTAAACTAACCTGCAAAACTACCAAGAATGGAAATTGTTACATTGCTTTTATCAATCAGGTGAAATGATACAAGGTTTTAGAGGTATGTGTCTAAAAGGTGGCTAGTTTAAGGTATTAGCATATTGTTACAATATGCACAGTTTGGAAGAAAACAACAAGCTAGGTTTCCTTGGTATTAGCGTAAGTTTCTCACAGACTATGACTGATGGGATGTGATATCGCATAGGCTGCAATATCGCATCCTCTGCGATATCACGTCCCCTACTATATTGCGTACGTGATATCGCAGTCCGCCGTAATGTCTATAAATAAGAAGTATTTGTCCCTTGTTTCACATGGAGAGGTTAGATTATAGTGAAACTCTAGCAGTTTGATCCCTCCATAGATAGATTATTTTTCCTGTGTCTACCCGTAATGTGGTGAATGTAATTGTACGACATCCTTTATTCGAGTGTAATGTACTTGGACATGCACATGACTAGCAATAAAGATTAAGATTACTTCATCATTGCAACATTCACTTTGTTATTTATTTATTTAATTGTTATTTACTACTTTCCTAATTAGTTTCTCTCACCCTTAAACTCATGTTAGAATGCGGAATGAGTACGACTTGATTACGAGCATTTAAGTGTGATTACTTGGTAACCTAGTGGCATACCTAGGATCTGCGCTTGGTAATCCTAGTGGTAGTCATGCACGAAGTCCAAGATGTGTATGGATGATCAAGGAAAGGATGCTCATCACACTTAGGCTAGATTAGATTCTCTTACCCTTTCTCTCCTAGCTTAGCTTAGTTAATATTACCTTCCATTGGCCCAGGAGTAGCATTAGATTATGAACACATCATACACCTCACTCTAGACTAAATCATACGTGACAAATATAATACTAGTCTAGGTGGGAAGACAACGAACTGCGACCTAAGGCTAACTATCTAGGTGCCACAACTAGTTCGTCTATGGAGTTTGACTAGATCACGCATGAGAACGCTCGTATTCGTATGGTTGAGTGTAGGGGTACCTCGCCACTCATCATTAGCATCGTTTCCAAGGATGGTGCTAGTTATCTAGATTAGTTATATCATACAAGGTCACTGTAAAGAACTTAATGATATATCTCTTAAAAATAAGTAATTATAAAACATCACATAAATTTACACACAACAATGCCTCTCCTACCATATTATAATAATACCACACTTAGTGAGGAAGTTCATTGGAGAACCAACAAACTATATGACGATGAAGATTGGAGTATACAACCTGAAGTGGTAGTTTCTTATAAACATGAACAAAAGCAATGTCATCTCAATGCCCAA
The DNA here is from genome assembly GCA_015680685.1 of Gnetum montanum. Taxonomy (NCBI): domain Eukaryota; kingdom Viridiplantae; phylum Streptophyta; class Gnetopsida; order Gnetales; family Gnetaceae; genus Gnetum; species Gnetum montanum. Next base: position 456,629 of record MNCI01008953.1, on the reverse strand, counting down.
AAGCATAACTTACAAGATGACGATGAACCCCCATTGGCCACTATAAGCTTAACGTAAATACATGAGGCTGTTCGAATATCACGTAGGAATCGTAAAGAGAGCCATCTACCCAGGCTTGATTTAAAGAACTTTCCTAAATTTTCAGGAGTCTATGAATTAGATTGACATCAACATTTACAAGCCTTCTACGATGCCTACACATGGAACAACATTGATAACGGTTGGCAAAAACTCAAGCTCTTTCCCATGACACTCATTGACCAAGCAAAAATATGGTATAGATCGTTAAAACCAAATTCAATACGATGTTGGTCAACAATGGTAGAAGTCTTTAACAAAAAATATCAAACCGACACAAGAGTGTCAGCCTTGAGGAAACAAATCCAAGGATGGAAACAAGCACAAAATGAACTCTTGGACATGGCCTTGAAAAGATATTATTCACTGTTAAACAACTGTTTAGGCCATGGGTTTTCCAAGGAAAGGCTAATGTACGATATTATTGATGGGCTACGTAATGAAACAAGAGAGACCTTAGGAATGTATGCCCAAGGTCAACTATATGAACTACGAACCCATCAAGTCCAAGAGCTTTTTATGTGGGTAGCAAAAGAAGAAGAAGAATTAGCTAGATGGGAGAGTGTTGAAAAACATAAATGGGACCAAAATCTCAACTTAACAAAGGTCCATGATCATAAAAAGGAGAAATCAACCAATCTCAAGGTGAAAGAATCATCTTTGCGACTACAACAAACATTAGAAGAAGCCAAGGCAAAGATCAATAAGATGTTGGAATGGATGAATCAAAAGTGTGGAGAATATATCAACATCATTGGAGATAGAGTTTTGACAACCCAAGAAGTAGGACAAAAAAATAGATAATAAGAAAGAAGGGATAAGGAAAATAAGAGCTCAACTGCCAATCATACATATGAGTGCAACATTTGCCTGTACAATCACCCCAAGGGTCAATGCCCAATATTATTACATTTACATGAGCATTGGGGAAACACATTACATCTAGAGTTCGTACAAAGCTACTGTGTTCGATCACAGTGGCAACAATCCCAATCACGAGGGAATCCACCCTTAGACTGGAGACACCCTTCATATCATTTGAATCCAAATGCTTATCACATTCAACATCCTGTTTCTCCAACTGGGCCAACATACTTTATCTCACTACACTACTATTCTTCATAAGACTATCAACGCATGCTTCCAACACAACCACCACCTTGTGCACCTTATGCTCCTCCACACTTTCAACATTCTCATCATTTCCTTCCTTCCATAGTGCCACCAACTATTCCTAAGGTGCCTGCACCACCACAACAACCCATGAATGACACCTGTGCTACTGCTACTAACAGTAGTGAAAAGCCTCCTCAACATCAAAAGTGTCCTTTCTTTAAACACGACCATAAGAAGGGACAACATAATTCCAAGGCCACTACATCTTCCAACTTAGAACAAGTCCCACACTGTGGTGTACACTTACCTTTGAACCTAACGCCTCATGTAACTTCATTAGGGCCACCAACTAACACTCCAACAACCATACGATCCAATGAACATAGACATGGAGAGTGACAACCCAATCCTTGCATACCATCTAATGGTCCCAAACATCATAGTGAGTCAACTCGTTATTTGGGAACTACATCGTATAAAGTGCCCCACTATGCTTATTATAATCAAGTGTGTGAACCCTAATGGGGTAAGTATGGACCAATTCCAATATTTTCAACATGCAAGGATCCTTAACTTCCATTTATTAATCCTTTCCATCCTCAACCAATTAGTTATGGGGGATATCCCCATTCTAAATAACAAGCAGGATTAATAAATATTTTTCATTTTCTTTAATTTTACAACTTTTTGTTTTCTAGTTTTTCATTTTTCACCTTTTTGTTTTATCTTTTTGTCTTTTTGTGTTTTTGTGTTTCTGTCCTTTTACACTTTTGTAAGTAATCTCATCTATGAATAAAACACTCATGTGGATCATTGGTTGAGGTGTGTTCTATGTTATTAAGTCATGAGTGATCAATTATTTGGAACAGTGAGCCCATTACACCGACTCATCCATTCTACCAATAAGAGGTTCTATTTGAGGGTATAGTTATATTCTTGAAATTCTTAAAACTTAAAATTAATTTTGTGTTCATTGTACTCAGAATGAAGAAGGATGGACCAAGAGGGAATGATTAGGGTGTGACATCAAGGGAACTTGCAGATTCTCTTTGGTGATGTCTATGGGAGTTATCATGCAATGTGGTTGTACTAAGATCCTTGTAGATCTAATGAAAATGGGAGTAAGAGTAATCAAAAAGGGCATTCAAAAATTAAACGCTATTCTAGGGGATCCCACTGGAAAGACATGCACCCATGCCTAAAGATTGGTAGCTTCTCTAGATTCAGTAAAGTTCAAAAAAGAAGGAAAAAAGAAAGAGAAGAAAATGAAAAACAAAATGCCATAAAACAAAAATCACTTCTCCCTTGAATAAAATGCCAAGTGATCGTATGCCTTGTTGTTATGGTACTCTCATAGTTGTTCATCATGGGATGAAACAATGTGATGTCACTGATTAGAGGAATGGACTTGGTCCTGATCTTGGAACGATGGGTTAATGATACTTTAATCATGCTTTACACACAGGATTCACTGTGCCCTGGGTCAGTTACTTCATGTCCCAATCTCTATGATCCCTTTCTATAGTTCCTCTCATCTCACTGTTCATGTAATTGTAGCTCATGTCCCATGTAGCATAGAATTTTCATCTCATTTTGGTGATATTTACATGTGTGTGTTTTGTGAAATTAGTGCAGATTACATCTAACCCTTCTAGTGTCCATGGACACTTTAAGTGTGGTTACCCAAGGGCATTATAGGTTGGAACCTTCTTTGGGGAGGATCCACTTTTGTAATCTTTTGTAATTTTGACTTATGACACAGCTCACACATCCCATTTATTACCCTCAGTGTATTTCTCAATAATTTTCTTTCCCTTATTATTATCCCTCTAAATTTTAACGTTCCAATGTACCATTACATACCCTTTTTCTTACCACCCAAGGCTTTATTGATAAAATCCACACTGTCATCATTAATTATGCCTCTGGACAAAATGAAATTTCCCTAGAACCTTTGATCATAGTCAATGTCCTCAATTTCCAACATTAATTTCAAGAAATTCATTTAAAAATTTAGTATTTTCATAGTTTCCCACATCACTAGGGATGAGAGATCGCATACGCGATATCGTGTCCCACGTGATATCGCGTACGTGATGTATCATATGCAATATCGTGTCCCCACTGCCTATAAATAGGTGACCCCCCTGCAACACTTAGCATCATTTTTCCATTCACATGGGGGGAGTTTTTGAAATTTTTCTCTATGACTTGTGATTATGTGACCCTTGCTTTTCTCACTCTATCTCGCTTGCTGGTCCTTCGATTTTTATTCCATTTGAACCTACTTGAACCTGGAGTGTTCAGTTTAGTTGTGAGGGAGGGAAACTTGCTGAAAAGTGCCTAAATTCTTTGAAATTTATCATCATCCAAAGGACATCAGTTAGGGTAATTAACTTTAACACTTAGAATAATTGTGCCTAAAAATCATTTAACCCTTAGGTACACTAGGAAACTAAAATGGAAACCACCTAAGTCACATGACTCATTATTACAAACTTTCAGGCACTATCACATGTGATAACATACAATCATTAATTAAGGAAAGTAGTAATGTATAACTTAACTTCAAAAATGACCTTACTAACTCTTGGCCCGTGTGATTTTAGATGGCCCTGAAACATGGAAAATAGGAAGGTCCTACCCAAGGTGGAAGCAAACAAGCTCGGAAAGGTGGAAGACAAAGACCTGCTAGACAACATGTAGAATAGAAGGAGTAATCATTCAGCATCCATCAAGATGAACCTCCTACCAAATGGTTTAGGTAGGCAGAAGGAGGAGCTGCAGCAGCACCTGAACAGGGACAACAACTCACGTTACCCCAAGAATGCGTTCAGGTCGTGCATGAGAAGTCCACATTCGCTGCGGTGATTGTGGAGTTGAATTTTTATTCATTTGTAGAGTTATCTCCTAAGACTATTAGGGATCACCTCAAAGGATCTCCGTTATGGCCTATCCTCTCTAAAAGTGGTGCCTGGTACCTAGGAGAAATGTACCAATTTTGGCACAATAGGGAGCAAGGTACCACTGTGAATATTTATGGTGTGACAATTGACTTCTCTATGTAGGTAATTTTGTAAGTGTTAAACCTTCTGAATACAGGGCCCCAGGTTGCTTAGTTATCTACCCATTCAGACCTTGATGTGCTAAAGGATTGGTTGGAGAAGGCTTATAGTAGAGATAAAGTATTTGATGAATTGACAACGGAAGAGAGAGTTTACTTTAAAATCGAAACATATCACCTCTTCCCCACAAAGGGCCTCAAAATAATATCAACGTATGTCGCTAGAGGATGTGTAGTGTTGATGGGAAAGATTAATGCTAACCTACCCCATCTATATTTGATAGAGATCCTGAGGCAGTTCAAAGAATGAAAGATAGGGAAGATGGTGTTGCCTTTCCCCTATCTTATCAAAAAGCTTTGTCGACATGATGGTATTTGGGGATACACCAATGACATCGTCAAAAAAGCCCAAACTACTTCATATGCTGAATTGCTAAAGGCGCTAGCTCTAAGAAAGAGCACTGGTGAAGAGTTGAGACTAGAACAAGAAGAAGAACATATGGTTGGAACCAGTCAACCTCCAGCCATAGGTCCAAGACAAAAATAAGAAGCAGGGCCCAACACAGGCTAGGATTAGCTACCACCACCGCAAGACTACAGACCATCGATGAGACATCTTAAGGCCATCGCTGACATGGTTAGTTGGGGAAGTCATGATGACGTAAACCTCTTTCGCGTTATCAATGATGCTAGGTAGCCTAATATTTCATTGGATCACACAAGGGGAGAAATATCCATTCAAATAGGAGGGGAAAGTAGATGGTAACAACAGATCTTAGGAAACATGGCATCTTTCAAGGTGTAGTTAGAGACTAGTGAAGGGGCCACTGTGGTGGTCATGCAACACCAGAATGTCACGGGAGTTGCAGATGTGGTCGCAGACCATATCAAGGAATCCTTCAATGCACCTATTGTGCAACCGGTAGATCTTATAGAAGCACGGGATGCTCAAACTTTGGCCAGTACCTCAATGACTCTTGTGGAACATGAGGATGTGCTTGATCGATTGCTACAAACAGGGCAAGTTCTGACGTCCCTATTTGACATCCCTTAGGATGTAACAACAATTCAATCAGACCTCATTTACACAAAGGGGAAGTTGGTCTTAACAAAAGTAAGGGCAGAGCATGCTGAAGCTGAAGTGCAGAGACTACAAGAGTAGCTTGTGGCCTTACAAGCAGCACAGCAGGATCCTTTGCAATTCGTTTCCACAGACTAATTAGAAAATTTTAGAACGGAGAAACTAATAGAGTTAATTGTAGAGAATAAAATGGTAGTAGAAGAAAAGAACACAGCCACTTGGGATGCTTCCATAGCACAAGTACAAACTCATGAGCATCTTAAGGTACTCAAGGCCTTGCAAGAAGAGAATCAACAACTTGTGACTGACAATCTTCAGTTGATCGCTATTAAAAAGTAAAAGAATGTTCTCGATGAACACTTTCATCAATTAGGAGAATAATTCATCTGGGTCAACTGAGATGTAAGCCTTTTAGCTAGAGAAAATTGAACCCTCTTGATGGAGGAGGTACACACTATTTTCCAAAAGTTAGCAATTGAGATCAGCACGTGGAAAAATGAGGCTAAACAACATGAGAAGCTGAAGGAGCACTTATGAGATTAGGTGGGGATGTACAAAAAAATCCTAGAAAAGGAGATCCATATGGCCAAGGCCCAAATCAACACCATTAGTGCTCAACACATTGACTGGTAGGCCATATTAGACACATATGCCTTTGCCCACCAAGCAGAAGTTAAGAATCGAGACCTACAGATTCAAGACTTGACAGAGTACATAGAGTTGGAAAACCTTAGATATGTTGATCTTGTCATGTTAGCAACAGAGCACCCGAGATCAGAGCTCAAGTAGCAGGTAGCAACCACACACATCAAATATGAAGCAAAATTTGCAGAGCGCAAGAAGCTGGTGGAGAAACTAGATGTTGCAAATTTTGAACTTGAGGTGGTAAAAGCTAGCTACCAGGGACAGAAATATGTTGTAACTAACTTGGCTCGATGGCTAATAGATCTTCATGAATACAAGAACAAAGCCAAAGCCTATGAGAAGAAACGATGGGTGTTCGTAGCTTGGTACACCAAGGCCAACTAAATGTTCCCACAACTATCCCGTACATGGGAGGTGCCGACTCCATCAAACATTGGAACATTAGCATGGATGGAAAAAGACCCTTGGACTGAAGAGGAGAAGCTCTAGGCCATACTTCAATGCCATCAAGCTTCAAATTCTGGAGCACAAGACAAAGGGAAGGCACCACTGCAGGAGCCACTGCCACCAGGAACTACATGAGTTCCACATTTTTGTAGTTGTAGCATATTTTGCGTGTTGTGTTCTCTTTCCACACTATGGCATCATTCCATTTTTTCTAGGTAATAATCCCATACCTATCCACTGTGTAATCACTATAACTTGACAATGAGTTTTTATTGTGATATTGCATAGGCCGTAATATTGCGTCCCCCTGCAATATCGTGTATGCGATATCGCGTCCGCCATGATATTGCGTTGCAGTCCGTCGCAATGTCTATAAAGAAGAAGTGGTTGTCCCTTGTTTCACATGGAGAGGTTAGATTATAGTGAAACTTTGTTAGTTTGATCCCTCCAGAGATAGATTTTTTTTCCCATGTTTTCCCGCAGTGTGGTGAATGTAATTGTAAAGCATCCTTTATTCGAGTGTGACATACTTGGACATGCACATGACCGGAAATAAAGATCAAGATTACTTCATTATTGCAGCATTCACTTTGTTATTTATTTATTTAATTGTTATTTACTGCTTTCCTAATTAGTTTCTCTTACCCTTAAACTCATGTTAGAACGTGGAATGAGTACGACTTGATTACGAGCATTTAAGTGTGATTACTTGGTAACCCAGTGGTGTACCTAGGATCTTCACTTGGTAATCCTAGTGGTAGTTGTGCACAAAGTCCAAGATGTGTACAGATGATCAAGGAACAGATGCTCATTTCACTTAGGCTAGATTAGATTCTCTTACCCTTTCTCTCCTAGCTTAGCTTAGTTAATATTACCTTCCATTGCCCCAAAAGTAGCATTAGATTTGGAACACATCATACATCTCACTTTGGACTAAACCATATGTGACAAATATAATACTAGTCTAGGTGGGAAGACAACGAACTACGACCTAAGGCTAACTATCTAGGTGCCACAACTAGTGTGTCTGTGGAGTTCGACTAGATCACACGTGAGAATGCTCATATTCGTATGGTTGAGTGTAGGCATACCTCGCCACTCATCAATGGCTAAAAGTAAAATGTGGTGTGTCTAGCATGGTGAAATAACTAATTTAAAGTCTTTGCAGACCATAGTTAATGCAATTGGATTACGAGAAGATAAACTATGCAGTAGTTTAAGGTCTTTTCAGACCGCAATCAATGTGATATCTATGAGATTAATGGTGCGATCTTTATGCTTCATGTCTAACTGACATGCTTGCATTTCGGGAAGGTTTCGCACTGATCAGACATGAAAATAGCAAGTTTTCACCATCACTCTTATAAGTAGATGGTTCATCCTTGAGATAATCTGCAAGCATAGAAAAGAAGAATTAGGCTAAAGCAGAAGGAAAGTGTAATCTGACGATTTCGTAGAGGTTATTCTGGTGTAACAATGGCATTGAAGACTAAATGCAAACATGCCAAGTTGGCCAGGACCAATGAAGTACAAGAGAGTCTAGGGTAGATTTTGAAAGTGTTAGTCAAATCTTGGGAAGTCACTCCACTCACCCAGTAAGTCATTCTTCACCCTCATTGTGTGCTACATGCATTGGATTATTTTCACTGTCATTGTGTTGTAATTTGTTTTTGTTTCGAAAATGTGTGTTACTTTGGGTGTCGATACCTGCCTCTGGTAGTCACGCTATGGAAGTTTGTAATATTACCCCTATCTCTGTTGTTAGAGACAAACCTTACACCATCGTAAGCATTTGGGCAGTAGCGGGTAATGTTGTATAAACACAACACATAACTAGTCAAGGGTTTAGGTGTTGTACTCTTGCATAGTGCAAGCAGGGTTCTATTGTCTTACCTGTAATGCTCGCATGTTATGCTAGGGCAATATGCTATATTACCTTTATTGCCATTGTCATAGACAAACCTTGCACTGTCGCAAAGGTTTGGGTGGTTTTGGTAATGCATTTTTAGCATGACATTCAATTTTCTGTGAGTCAAGGTAGCGAGAACCTTAGTATTGCATTATAGATTCCTGTTAGCTTTTCTCGATTTGTTTTAGTGTTGTTAACATGCCTAAACTATTTTCTAATGGTAATGTGTTTTATTGTAAAGGGTTATGCTAAGGCTTGTCCTGATCATCTTGGACATTGTGGGCATTTTATGCTATCTACATGTCCCCGTGGCCAACGTTCCTCCTCCCCATGCTCATGTAGGGGGAGAGGTGATGTGGTTTCGGATGGGTGCACTGGAGTTCTTGCAATTTTTGTTGCGTAACTTTAGAGTAATTGTTTGGTCGCATCTGTCAGCTGAGATGGCTGGCATGACCCTAGAAATGCTGCTGGTCAGATCGTCATAGAGCATTTTAACATTCTTGGTGGATGGCTCAATCGAGGCCGTAGGGGGAAGAGATCGTGAACAATGTGTCAAGGGTTTGAGGTGCTTATCCTGGATCTAGGAGATGCCCAGGTTTAATTGTTATCATGCCCACAACATGCTATTCGTAGCTCGTCACCTCACCACCTATTTTTAGAACCAACCTGGTACTATGTATTATGCCAATGGGTAAGTGTTGTTAAGATGCTATGGTTTGTTAACTACTATCTAATTTTTTGTGTTAGATGTAAACAGTTTTCTGTCTCCTATGGCATCAATTTTTTATCGATGAAGGTGGTCTCTAGGGTGATACGGACGTGTTATCCATGGCCAAAATAGCCATAAAGGAATTTACTTCCATCAGCAACATGTGCTATGTCCTGGGATAACTAGGGTTCGAAATCCAACATTACCCTATCTGGTATGCTAAATTTTTTGTCAAATGTAAAGACTTTGGATGCCTAGATAGGGAGTGGACTTTGGACTGTCCCATCACCGTTGAAGATGTGCAAGTGAAATTTCCCTTGTTCCCTCTATCTTTTGGATGCAGTAAGTTATGTTACGTTGATCAATTTTTTGGTTCTATGGAATGAAAATAGTGTATAAGATTTTATTGTTTCGTCTAACCTGTTGTTTTATGTTTATAGTTAAAGAATCGTGGGAGGTCACGGTGATAGCCTCTGGGTGTGATGAAACCACCATCTTCTTCCACTATGGTGACATAAATGATGCACAACATTGGCTTTGCCATGGAGCAGCCCCAGCTACCATAATCAATAACCTCCGAGAAGCCGAACTGATGGAGCTATTTCTAGCTATAACCCCCAATGTCCCGATAGCTGAAATGTTGACCCTAGTCAACTCCTTTAGCAAAAAAGCTGAGCATTTTCACATGTGTGTGTGTAATGTGTATATGAGTTTTGATATTAATGCTCAACTATTCACTGAATTTTTTGGTGTTCCTTTTGATGGCCTCCCAATGGAAGAGAAATCCAAAAGGAGTTCTAAACATTAGAAGGACATGGAGGAGTGGCTAGGGGCTAAAAAAGAGCCAAAAGGAATCTACACTAAGAAGATCTAGTTAGAGGTTGCTAGCATGATTTACCCCCTCTTCCATGCTCGTGCCTTTGACAAGCTACTCTCTCAAGGGAAAATCCTCGGAATAGAGCAGACTTGGATTATGCAAGAGGTTATGGAAGAGGGGACATGATACAACTGGTCCAAGCACCTTGCTGAGGGCCTACAGGCTGAAATGGTCAAGCTTCACAAGAAGCTTAAGTCTCGTTTCAATGTGCATTTTTCCTTCTTCATAGCTTGTTTACGACATTTTTTGGAATGCCTGGTGGTTCACAAGGATGGAGGCTAGGTGCAGCTAGATCATAACTAGATCTCCAAGCCGTGGATTTTCTAGGTCTTCCACACCATCTGATCCCAAGATCCCCCTGAAGGTATCAGGGAGTCACTTTCAATAACGACTAAGGATCGAGTGGCACCACCCCTCCGTGGCTAGGATAGCATGGGTGGGGCACCCCCTTATAACACCGGTAGTGCGTCAAAGGGGAAGCACCTTGCAGTAGAAATAGTAGCCTCATCAATTCAGTGGAAAAAGCACCGTATGGTTGTGGATTCTCCCAACCCGATTAGTGAAGAGGGGAGGAAACTACGAATTAAGTTTCACAGAAGCCATCCCCCATCTAGTAAGTAGGACAATGTGTGATTAGTTTATGTATATTACACTAAGTATAGATGTCATTTCGTCATGTAGCGCTTGTGGGAAGTGAATAAAGTTTTAATAATTGTAATGTGTTCTACAAGAAAAGGGAAAGATGTAGAGGGACTGACCTCTAAAAGAGGGGCCATAGTCTTGCAACGTGGGGAAGGGGCCCTGATTTTGGAAAAGGAGACCCCTGCTAACAACGTAGGTAGCACATAGGCTTCTATGCCTGAAGGGAAAATGAACATAGAACATGATACAACCCTTTTGGATAGGCTGCAAAAGGAGGATGTGCCTGAAAGGGAAGATCGGTTTGTCGCTGGTGAGCTCGACCGCTTATTTGACCTTTCTTCGATGGCTAATCCTCCCACTATTATCCTTGAGGGTTTAATAGATAGAAGCTTTGCATCATTGTAGCATCTCAGATTTTTCCTTTGTCTATTGTATTATGTTTGACTTGTTTTTTTTTTTGCATAGTAGGCACTTCTGATAACAGTGGCTTACCTTCATCAACGATCCATACTCAATGTTGGGCTGAGGCCCTTGATAAATTTTCCTTCATGGAGGGAATTGTCAATGATATGATCAGTTGCTTAAAGCGAATCGATCTTGAGATTGGTATGTCACTGTTGTTATGCAGTAATTGTTAAACTGTCACATTGTGTCATCCTATTGCATCTAACTATTATTTTTGTGTTACAACATCTCGTCTCAAATGGGATCCCAAAGAGCCCATCGATGTAGATGTCGTCCCTGAACCCTCACCAGAGGTGACCAAAGTGCCACGTCAACTTTATGATAAGATGCATAAATGTGCATTGCACTCAGTCCATTCTCTGTGGGGGAGTCAGAATGTCAATGAAGATCTCTGGAAGAGGTTGTGGAAAGCAGAAAAAGAGAAAACTACCCTAACGACCAGGGTGTAGGACCTTGAGTCCAGGAACGAATTTCTACAAGCTTGGACTACTAATGACAAGAATTGACGAATGGTTGTGATTGACTACGCCTGCTACTGGACATTCTTCATGAACAATGTCCAATCCAATCGTGAGCTCATTGAGCAACGAATGCAAATGGATCTCCTAACCCAAAAGAACCAAGATTGGAAGGACTACAATGCGAAGGTCTAGGAATGGGGGCAGATGCAAAAAAATCACAAACACATGTATAAATAGGAATGTGCTTCCTACCGTCAACATTACAGAGATTCTGTAATTGAAGCGTGGTCCCTCCGGCTATTCCTTAATGTCATTGGTGCTTCTAGAGCATATGAAAAGTTCTAGGAATAAGTGACAGTGAGTGTCTCTCCTAAGAGAGAGATGATCCTCCCTGGTGCGGAGACCACTGTCCCTTCTTTTTTTCCTGAGGTACCTTGGTGGACTCATGTGAAAAAGGGGAAGGTCAAGGCTGGAATTGATCTAGCAAATAGTGTTTGGGCAGGGCTCATTGAGGATGAGATTATGCAGTGCATGTCAATTAGCCTGGAACAAATTCCTTTTGCAACCAACGTATGACCGTCACAGGTAAGCTATGTAACTATTGTGATGTGATTTTACATGTGATTTTATTGTGACGTTAACATTTTCCTCATGTCAAATTGTAGGATCACCCCCTGAGGAGAAGCCTCACAAAGAGGATCACCCCATGAAGAGGATTTGCATGAAGAAGATCCGCATGAGTAAGATCCTTGTGAGGCTGCTGTGGAGTTAGGTGAAGAAGATGGAGATGGAAATGAAGGTGGTAATGTAGGGGATGTGTAGCATAGCAGTATTGGTCAAGGATTTTGTTGTAATGAAAGGGAATAAAGGATAACTTTTTTTTGGATTTCTAAAGTTGGTGAATGATGATTGTAAAATAAAATTTTGGTTTTTTAAATATTTATGAAAAGAAAATAAAATGCATTGTCAGAAAGGTTATATGTTTTAGGCCACTGTGGGCCTACGATAGTTTAAGGCCAATTTGGGCCACTAATAGTTTAAGGCCATTTTGGGTCCAGCCATTTGTACATGAAAAAGAATAAATAGAATTGCTAGTTTTAGGCCATAGCGGGCCGTAAATAGTTTAAGGTCATTTCAAGCTAAGCCATCATGAAAAAGCTTTACGATAACAATACGACAAGAAAGAATGTAAACTGCATAATAGTGAACTATGTGGACTGATATAACATGTCACGCTAACGTGTTTATTTATTAGCTCTGCAACTACTTCTTGATCGTTTTTAGGTTTGGCGAGGCATATGGACAAGGAGGCTTATTACAGCATTCCTCTACACTACCATCTCCTCCCTAGAAAGGTAATTCAACCTAATTCAAGCTTTCATTGGCCACTGTGTCAGCCTATTCAACTGTTGGGATAGGAGTTTGATCTTCAGGGATTTTAATCTCCAAACCTTGTTCCATCTCTACGTTGTTGATAGCTTGAGGGGTTATCTTATCACCGTGGATGATCACTTCCCCTCCTGCATAGGGCAAGTGGATCTCTTGGTGAATGGGTGATGAGATGGCCCTCAGCTGAGCCAACCAAGACCTCCCCAAGATTAGGTTGACGTCGAGCATCTTCTCGACAACAATGAACACCGCATTTATGGGGAATTGATCCCCTGCTACAAAGTTTATCTGCATAGTTCCTTTATCTTGCACTCGTGCCCCATTATATGACTTCAAACATGACGTTGTCATGTGATTGATCTGGTCAATCAAACCTAGTTTGTCCACTATGGGAGATGGAATGATATTGGCAACAGCCCCGTCATCTACATGTACTCTCTGGATCCTATATCGGCGAACCTGGATAGTGATGAACATGGGGGATATTGTCACTTGACCCTTTTTTGGGTCATCCTTAATGGACTCGTTGTGGAATGTTAGTTCGGAAGGCCTTGGTTGTTCAACAGTGGGGGGAAGCATGATCGAATGGATTACTTCTTCATTTGCTTGAAAGATTTCGTACACGAGTATGGACGTTAGCATGCAAACCATGGCTTCACGATGTTTTTGGGATGTCATCAACAAGTCATACAGGCTCAGCATTGTATTTTTCTATTTGAGAGCTTGCTTAACTTACGTAAAAGCATCAAGGAGATTATGCCCATAATTTGGTTGTTTGTTACTCTTTTCTTCTTCCATTCATCCCAGGAGACAGATCTCTCAGGGAGGAATGGTTTCTAGTTGAGGACAATGTTTTCTTAGGCAGGGAGAACAAGGTCACATCTATGTAATGTCATCCTTTTTAGAGGAAGAAGCAGCCAAGGATGTTGAGGTGAGAGGGGTAGGCTTAGGAAACCCTAGCATGACGTGATCCTTGGCCATTCTATCTATCATATGCCCTTCTCCTTTGGTTGTGGGTTGAGGTTGGGGCATTGATTTAGATGTTTGCCCTCATGTAGTAGCAGCAACTGATGGCTTTGGTACCCTGATGACAAGGGGTGCCTTAGGTGTGGACACGGGCTAGGCTATGGCTTTAATGACAATCTATTGTGGAACAGTCGTCCTAGGTAGAACTCAGAGGATAAAAGGTTGTTGCTAAGCCGTGCTTGTCGATGTTGATGGGCTTGTCGTCTAAGGTGGGTGAGGAGGTAAATGCAGCATGAAGGATTGTTTCGGTGACGTTGGGCCATTGCCATCCATACCCATCACATTGATAGTATATCCTATGTTATTTGCATTTAACAGATCTTGGTACACGTGCATAGACTAGTTTTCTGGACAAACCAAACTACTGTTGTCTAGGATCAGCTTACCTTGGTCGATCATGCATTGAATGTCATCCTTCAATGCCCAACAGTAGTCCGTATCATGACCACACAGCTGGTGGTACTCGCAAAAAATAGTCTAACCTGAAGTTTCTGGGGACTAGTGGTTCATTAGGCAGGGCCAAGGAGGGATTCTTGAGCAACTCACAATGCTGCCTGTGATGCTTCAGAGCCTCCTCGAACACCTTCTTGTGTTGAATGTGTTCCCAGTAGTTGCTTCAGAAGTTCTGAAGGCTTTATGGGTAGGGCTGTATATTTTGAGTGGTCTTTACACTCAAAATTAGACTTTGGCTGAGGGGATGCCTCAGGGGCCGATGCTATTTCCTGATTGTTGCTGTTTGAGCTAGCCATGGCTTCAGCAAGAGCCATAGCCTCCTGTTTGTTATTATATTTCTTTTTGGCCTCTTTGACCACAGCTGCTACCATTGTTACTGTAGCCTTGCTCTTGTCTTTGCTCCTGTTGTGGGCATGTTTATAGACCACATACGCTAGGTCTTTGCTAGCCTCCCCCACATCTTGAATGCTCTTAGTTTGAGCGAAGGATTGGCTGAGGGAGCGGGGAGCAAGGTAATACAGTTTGGACTTAATGAAGTCATTAACTACCCCCTTGAAGATTGCCAATTGGTGGGACTCCGCGATAGGTTCACAGATTTCATTCAAGGTCACGCTCCACCATTGTATAAAATTTTGGATTGGCTCGGGAAGATCTTTCTTAACTCTCATTAGCTAGTTTAGCATGACTTCTAGCTTCAAGTTGTATTTGAAATAAGTCACGAACTGAGTCAGCAGCTCTTCCAAGGTCGAGACGCAAAAGCGTGAAAGTGCATGATACCAATCTAAAGCCTTACCAGTTAGGGACATAGCAAAGACACGGATAATGGTATGTGGCCATTTTTGCAACAATAATGAATCTAACCTAAAGGTAACTAGATGGGCATTGGGATCGCCTTCCCCATTGTAATGACAAAAAATGTCAGTAGCTGGAAAATACTAAACAAAATCCCATGTACACAGTTTTAACCACGGATCCGCGCGAGGGCTATGCTAGAAAAACGAATCCATGACGCCCTGAACGGTCTTGTCGATTAGATAGGGACTTACTAATCAGTAAACCGATGAAGATTACGAATATTTCGTGGAACAATATGATTCGTCGAGTCGCGAAATGAGAGAAAAGCGATGTAGATGAATGGTAACGATGATGATAGCATTAACACGACAACAGGAATCAGACACGAGAGAAACGCATGATTTCAAGATCTATAGTTTGACATGGGAAAATAAGTATTTTGTATATTCAAGTTACACTGGGGAGTCCCCGATTGTTTTGTATGAAGCAAACACAAAGCAACAAGAAACAAGCAAACTATCTGAGCAGAAGTGCAGAATAGAATCCGATCTACCTTATAGGCTGGAGAAGGGATGCAAGGAAGGTCAAGTTCTGACGTCTATTGATCAACTGCTTTTGATCAATAGAAACTCACAAACCACACCAGATGATCTCTAGATCTCTGAGCTGCTCCTTTTGCCTTAGGTAGTCTTTGCTCTGAACTGTCGATAATCGCCAATGGAGAAAGTTGTGTCTTCACCAAAGGGATAATCGCTCTTACTGCCAGTGCTCAAGCCCAATGCCTCCTGTCTATGTCTCTCTGTTATTGTCCTTTTTTTTCCTCTGTTGTCGTTCTCTTTTCTTTGCCAACTGGGATATTTATAGTTTTGACGATATGTGGAGAAGGCACAGCTGTGATGACACGTGTTTCAAACTTTTCGGAAGATCGCTGACTTGACCATCCTTGTGTTGAAATCCGTATCTATGCACAATACGCAAATCTGTGTATCGTGCGTATGAGTAACAAATGTGGGTTGGGCATGTCTCTGTTGATTTTGGGCTACATTACACTTGTACGCATTGCGTCGTGTAGAAGAGCATAATAAAGCATGAAGACAATAGATTCAAGCTGCTTTACGCTCGTTTACACTGCCGTGCGTAGTGAAGCGTAAGAAATGATTATTTTGATGATGACTTACGCTGACACACGCTGCATTGCATAAAGGGCGTAAGGCGACCAATATGTAAAAAAAGAAAAGCACCGATCTACTATGTGTCGTTGATCTTTCTTTGACTTTTTTGACGCTCATTACGCTGCCGTGCGTACTGAGCGTAAACTCGGCCTTGGACAAAAGACTTAGCCAACATACACAAGAAGTTCTGTATTACGTTGTTTAGGCCTTAGTCTTTGCCAAATCTGCTAAAGTAAACTACCTTCTAATGTCAAACTACATTTCGCTGAGCGTCATTACGCTACACTGCATGCTATAGCGTAAATATGGAAACATAATGAGATAAGAAATCTGTGAAGGGAAACCAAAGTTTTGATGCTGCGTGCCTCCTTGCATCGCCCTGTCTTGTTCTTCTTTCTGGAATTCTATCATGTACTCTTGCCCGAATCATGAATCTTTGCCTGAGGCCAACTCGCAATTTCCATGGTGTTTCAATGGCCCCTCTTTATTGATGGTTAGAGGGCCTGCCCGAAAGACATCGACAAAGAATGCGAAACATCGAAGAGGCAAAAGCACTAACAGCGTTCATCAATGGCTATTCAAGTGTCTCCCTGTCAACATAGAAGAGCAAAGATGGAGGTAGTAGGAGATAGAATGGTACAGGAGGAAATAGGTTCGGGGAAGACTCACATGAAGCAGGATGGCGGAAGTATGGAATACACTCATTGAACATGCAAAAACGTATGCATACTTGTGTTAACAGGAATGCTTTCATACAAGCATAGCACATCAATCTGAGATTTCTTTGTTACAGACTGTAGAAGGAATGCTTGCAAAAGGAGCATAGTGCATCAATTCTACGATGTCTCTGCTATGACATTTAATTAAGTTGTGTCAGTTTATGGACTTGATTGCAATGCGAGTGTGGAAAATGGGTGCTTGCGTATGTGGCTTTTGCATACAGGAGGCAGATGGTAGGGATGAAGCGAAGTAGGAGCTAAGGGTAGGATTATAAAGAGAAGAGGGATGCACTTCTAAGTGGACAGGCTAACCCGAGCAGCCATTTCAAAATGCTATTCGTACTTCACCACTCAGATGAATGCACCTTTGGATGACATCTTTGAAGCAAGTAACTTGCAACCAAAGAATCAGACATAGGATACCATTGCTCGTCCGAATAACAGACGAGGTCGTTGAAACGAGTGCCGACAGAGGCGAGATGAAGTGACTGGGCCATGAAGGAGGAACTATAGCACAAGGCTAGAGTCTTCAACCTTGACACTCGGCCCAGCATATCATCGCCAAAGATCATCAGACTCGGCACACCTGACTAGTTATGTAAAGAACTAGCTAGATGAATCTGTGAAGCCAGGGCCTGATAGCGATGATGAGTGGAGATCCCCAAATTTGCAATTGATGGGAAGGCCTTTGGGGCTCCGGGTGGCAGAACTAACCTCTCAGAGGTACCACCGCTGCACTGGGCATGGTGACAGTATCTCCGAGGGGTCAGTAGTATGCCTCTCGGCACATCCGAGGAATCAGTAGGATGCCGGTGGGGTGGCGACGCTGGGATTGTCCCAGTATCCCACCCCACTTGACGTGAAGCTGCACAGGGATGATTACACTCACTTGATTTACATGATGACAACTTGTAAATCCCAGTTTTAAGTCCTGGTAGACTGTCGTTGTTGGTTTTAAGTCTCAGCAGACCATGGTCCCAGTTTAGAGTCTGGGCGGACCGAGAAATGCTAGTTTTACGTCGTAGCGGACGGTGGAGGGGCTGATTTAAGGTCTCAGCAGACCATGCTATGGATGTCAGTTTCACGTCATGACCTAAGGACACATCTATGCTGGTTTGATGTCTCAGCAGATGGTTTCTTACCTATGCCAGTTTTATGTCATGACGGACAGCCGGTGCTAGTTTATCGTCGTGGCGGACACGTGCAAAAGATGCCAGTTTTTTGTCTTGGCGGACTTGTACAACATTGCCAGTTTTACGTCATAGCAAACGGTCACAGCTTGCCAGTTTTGCGTCATGGTGGACGGTCAGTACCAGTTTAGCGTTGTGGCAGACGCGTGCAAGGAATGCCAGTTTAACGTTGTAGCGGACGATTGTTTCCATACCTGATATTCACACTAGAGATGCCACTATATGTAATACTGCTTCAGATATATATGATTGATAGGGTTTGGTAACTCGTTGCAGTCGATATTCGCTAACTTGAATGCTCCGTTGCTGTATGCGTCAGTCACCAAGAAAGGACCCTCCCAGTTTGTAGAGAATTTGCCTACTAGTTCATGAACGGCCTTGAGAACTAAATCCCCTTTCTTGATCGGATGTTGCTGAAGATTGTGATGATGTTTTTGCCTCTGCTTATCTTGATACTTTTCAATTGTATCAAGTGTCTGTATTCACTTCTCTTCTACTGAATCCAAATCCATGATCCGAGACTCGGTGTGTTGAGCCTCATTTATAATCGTGGAGAGGACCATTCTCAGAGAAGGGATTTGCATCTCGAGGGGCAACACCGCCTTGGATCCGTAGACTAGGCTATAGGGCGTACTGTCTATAGTTGTCCTACAGGTAGTGCGATATGACCATAGCACATAGAGGATCTTTTCATGCCACCGTCTCTTATTAANACCATAGCACATAGAGGATCTTTTCATGCCACCGTCTCTTATTACTATTTAGCATTTTCTTGAGCAGATTGATGATGAATTTATTTGTTGCTTCAGCTTGACCATTCGCTTGTGAGTAATAGGGCGAGGAGAAAGATTGTTTAATGCCAAGGCTATCACAAAAGGATTTGGTCTCTGTACTACTAAAATGTGGCCCATTGTCGATCACGATAGTCATTGAGAGACCAAATCTAGTTATGATGTTGTCTAAGATAAAATGACAAATTTGTTGAGATGTGATCTTCCTTAAAGGAATAACTTCTACCCACTTCGTGAAGTACTTAGTGGCGGTGATTATGAACCTATGACCTGCGAAAGATTTTGGTGTCACAGGACCTATAATGTCTAGTCCCCATCGTTGAAATGGCCATGTTATCTGAGTTGTATGTAACTTTGTAGGTGACACGTGTATAAGATTTGCGTGGTGCTAACACGTGTCACAAGTTTTAACCTTCATCAGGCAATCTTTTTTCATGCGTGGCTAGTAGTACCCTAAGTAGCGGATCTTCGAAGCCATAGCCCGTGGTGCTACGTGTCCTCCGCATAATCCCTCGTGAACCTCGTCAACGATACACTGCGCTTGGTCCTTGTTAATGCAAGTAAGCAACACACCATCAAAAGAGCGTCTACAGAGAGTACTATCTCCTAGGATTACATACTGCCTAGCTCACTTACGGATTGCATCTTTCTGTGCGTGTGTCAATTCGTGTGGTAGTTCACCCTATAAGAGGTAAGTTTTAATGTTGTCATACCATTCCGATGTGCTTTCTTCAAGAAGGGAAGATATTTGCGCTTCCTGAATGATAGGACTTGTCCAATCTATTATTAAAGTAGGATAAGTGTCGAGAAGATGTGAGGGCACGTTTAAGGCTAGCGTAGCGAGTGCATCGGCCAGTGTGTTATCAGTTCGTGGCACGTGTTGGGCATCGATGGTCGCAAATTTGTTCAGAAGATCTTTAGCCATATCGTAGTAGGGTTGCAGATGTGCAGCCTTGTAGGCATAGACTCCTGTGACCTGATTGATGACGAGCATCAAATCACCCCTAATCGCCAAGTGTCGAACATCGAGTTCGCTTGTAGTTAGTAATCCTCTGAGGAGCCCCTCGTACTCTACCACATTGTTCGTATAGGGGAAGGTTAAGCGATAAGCGTGAAGATGCACATCCTCAAATGATAGCGTAATAATGGTGGCGGCACTGCCACCTTTAGTGGTTGAAGCTCCGTCGAAATACAACGTCGCCTCGAGGCCTGTTAAGACAGGGCTTAAACTATGTACATGTTTGTCTGGAAACTCAGGCTCTATGGTTGCCTGACTATCAATAGGTGATGTTACTAACTGGTCAGCTATTGCCTGGCCTTTCATAGCAGATTGGCCAACATAATGCAGATCGAATTCTGCTATGATAGCCTTCCAACGAGCTATTCTGCTACTCTCGTATAGATTGTGCGTAATGGTCCTAAGGATGTTATTTTTATAGATGATGTAAACTTGGCTACGGAAAAGGTAATGTCTACAATTTTTGAGCATAAATACTAATGCTAGGTAGTTACGCTCTACTTCGTTGTACCTCGTTTCGTATGCATATAGAACATGAATCAAGTAGTAGATGGGCACTTCCAACCCATCATCCCTCCTTTGACAAAGTAATGCTGCTAATGCTACGTCCGAAGTTGCAAGGTAAATGTAAAACAGTTGATCTTTTTGTGGTGTGGTGGAAAAACTGTCAGTAAGTGTTGAAGTTCTTATTTTAGGCTGTCAAACGCACGCTGGCAATCTTCCATCCATTCGAAATTAACCCCCTTTTTAAGCAAATGTTGCATGGGATGTAGTTTATTGGTTAACCTTGAGATGAACCGGCGTATAAACTGTAATCATCCTTGGAACCCGCGTAATTGCTTGAGGTCTATGGGAGGCATTAACTCGACAATGGCTTTGACCTTATCAGGGTCAACTCGTGTGCCGGTTTCCGACACCACAAACCCCAGCATGTGTCCGGTTTTGACTCTGAATACACATTTCTTTGGGTTAAGCCGGAGCTCGTATTTGGAGCACCTTTTGAGGACTAACTCCAGGTCTTCTGAATGATCCTCTGACTTTAAAGACTTGACAGCTATATCGTCAACATAGTCATTCAGTCTCCCTAAGAGGTAGTCGCTAAATATATATGTCATGGCTCGTTGATACGTTGGTCCGGCATTTTTTAGACCAAAAGGCATCATGGTGTAGCAAAAGGTGCCCTAGGGCGTCATGAACGTTGTGGTTAATTGATGTTCTGGGTTGATGCAAATCTGGTTATATCCTGAAAAGGCATCCATGAAGGATAGAAGCGCATGCCTAGCTGTCGTATCGACTAGTTGGTCGATACTNATACAGCTTAGTGATCTCATCACGCACGGCTAGCGTGATCTCTGGCTTGATTTTTCGTACCTTTTGCCTAACTGCTTTAATCTGCGGGTCTAAGATTATGTCATGCTGGATTAACCTGGGATCTAGTCTCGGCATATCTTCGTATGACCATGCAAATACTATGATGTTGTCTTGCAGGACCTGTTTTATAGAATCATGCATTTTCTGGTCTAGTAAAGAACTGACTTTAAGCGTTTTGGCCTCACCCTTATGTGTAACTATAGAAACCTCATTGAGGGGGTCTTCGGTTATGTCCCCAGCCTCCAGGTCTAGCATGCGCGTCGACTGTTCTGGCCATTCTAGGGACATTTTCGACGCAGCTATGGTTATGTCATTCTAAGGGGGGTTAATTTCTACTAGCATTGGGTTGAATTGCCTAACTACCCTCCCGTATGGGCCTGTCAAAGTTAGAGGTGCTGAAAATGTTGCGTCCATTTGCAAATCGCCCTGAAAAATTGCCAAATGCGTAACTGATTAGGAGAAAGCATGACGTGATGTTGTCAAACGTGGAAAGCTAATAGAATTTTGAATATTGTAAACAGGCTGTAATTAATGATACCCGATTACGAGATGATAAGATGTGGTAGTTTAATGTCATTTTGGACAGTGGCGCATGCGATATCTGCCGCACTAATACTTTGATTTTTGGATTCCTTTTAGGAAAGTCTCGCTGAAATCGGATATCAAGTCGATGATTCTTGCATATAAGTGGTTTTTGGTGAGAACGGGCTGCTGGCTGTCGTGAATTCGAATTCTTAGCTGTTGCTGAGCGAGAGGAGAAGGAGTAGAAGATTGGAGAGTGTAGTTTGTAAAGATTCGAAGAAGTGAAGCTGCGAAAGTTTTGAGGCTGTTACAATGGCACCTAATATCAAAAGGAAGAATGCAAAATTGGCCAAAATTGATGAGGTGCAAGGAAATCTGGAGCACGTTTCGTAGGCGGTGGTTGAAGTGTGTTACCTCATGCCTTTGAACCGGTAGGCCATTCCTTGCATGCTTATGTTATTTTAGTGTCTATTTTTGGTAGTATTTCTTTTGTAAATGTGGATTTCAAATTATGGATCTCGGATTAAGGCGAGGGTTTGATGGGGTTGTGTCTATCGTCGTTGTCAGGGACAAACCTTGCGCTGTTGCAAGGGTTTGGGCGATTTCGGTATGGATAACTAGGCGTAGTTTGTAGGTTTTTTGTATTAATCATGCAAATGTAAATCTAGATGTTGATTTATGTATTGGGTTTTTTGTACAGCGTTACGTTAAAGCCTATTCTGATTGTCTTGGATATTGTTGGAGTTTTGTGTTGGATAAACCCCATCGTCCCCAATGTTCCTCCCCCGTAAACGCGGTTGCATGGGAAGGCCATATGGTTTCGAAGGGGTGCGCTGGAGTTTCTGCAGTTCTTACTGCACAACTACAACATCATTGTATGGTCTAATTTGTCCAGCGATATTGCCGGTGCCATTCTGGAGCACCTCCTGATGGGTTCTGCACAAGGGATCCTAGCTTTCCTGACAAACGGAGCCATCGACACTGGTCACCCCGAGGACCGAGAACTTAGCGCCCGAGGTTTGAGGCATTTAGGCTGGATCTGGGAGATGGCCCAGTTTAGTTGCTATCACACATATAACACTCTGTTCATGGCCTATCATGTCTCGACCTACTTCCAGAACCCACTAGGCACAGTATACTACTCAAGCCGGTAAGCAATTTTGTTGGCTATATTGTTACATGACTATTGTCTAAGTTTTATAAAGCATAAGATAAATCTATGTGGTATGGTGCAGGTTTTTTATCCATGAAACAGGTTAGTTGGGGATGGTGATATGTTGTTGTGGACCGAAACGGCAATAAAGGTGTTCACCTCAACTAGCAACGTACGCGCCGGTGTGATGGGGCAGATTGGCTTCGACATGCGTGAGTACCCCACCCGCTATGCTGACTCTTTTAAGAATTGCTAGCAACTCGGGTGGCTACATGATGACTGGACCCTGGATCCACCCCTTACCATTGAGGACGTGCAGAGGAACCTTTCGCCCTTTCCTTTGCCATTTGGATTTGGTAAGACTACTGCGTATTCTATTGTTGCGTGGTGTAGTTGTGCGTTGTGAGCATTGCGTAACATGGGTTTTTGTTTGACCTGTGTTTCACGCTGTTCAGTCAGGGAATCCTGGGAGATTACCCTTACAATTTCTGGCCGCGAGGCGAATATTGTTCTCTTCTGCTATGGCGACATCAAGGAGGCACAACGTTGGCTCAGCCACGTGGCAGCCCCAGTTGCAGTAGTCTCCAAGATACAGGAAGCGGGGCTAATGCATTTATTTTTAGTTGCAACCCCTGATGTCCTCGCAAGTGAAATGCTAACCCTGGTCAACTCCTTCAACGAGAAGGCTGAGAATTTTTGCACACGCATGCATAACGTGCGTGTAAGTTTTGATATTGATGCTAAGCTCTTCGAGGACCTTTTTGGCGTCCCCTCTGAAGGCCTTCCCATAGATGAGAAGGCAAAGAGGAGTCTCGACTGCCAAGAATGGCTGGAGGAGTGGGTAAGAGTCCTGAAGGAGACTAAAGTGTTTTCTTGCGAACGATTCAAAATGGGCATCGCTAAGACAATTTATCCTCTTTTCCGAGCCCGGGCCTTTCCCAAAACACTCTCGCAAGGGAAGTTCTTTTCTATAGAACAGACCCGTATTATGCGGGAGGTCCTAGAAGAAGGGACCCAGTTCAATTGGGCAAGCTATTTTACTAAGGGACTGCGTAATGAGATGATCAAGCTTCGCAAGAAGCTTGAGTCTCGTTTCAATGTGCATTATGCCTTCTACATAGCTTGCCTTCGGCATTTTGCTAAGTTTTTGTTCGTCCGAAGGGATGGGGTCTGGGTGCAACAAGACCGAGACCAACTATCCAAACCTTGGATTACGCATATCCTTGGCACTACCTGTGGGTAGGATCCATTGGAAGGCATCAGGGAGTCACTGTCTATAATGACCAAAGGGTTGGCGGTGTCTCAAGTGCGAGGCATCGACAGTGTAGGCGGGATAATGCCTACTTACACTGGCGATGCCTCACGAGGGAAACGCCTAGTGGAAGAAATTGTAGAACCTGTAGCTAGGCGTAAAAGGCTCCGTATGGCCGAGCCCTCTACGGAGCCTGGGAGCGGCACGGGTCAAACTATGATGGTCAGAGTTCAGCGGAGTAAGCCTCTGCCTGGTAAGCGTGAAGGAGATGTATTGAAAACTGTATTACGCAATATTTACTTAGTATATTTGGAATGATATATTAAACGTATTGTGATATGACCAGTGAAAATTACAGAGCAACTGACCCCTGCAACAGGGGCAGTGGTACTAAGTTGTGGGGAAGGGGCCTCAGTTTTAGAAGAAGAGGCCCCAGGGGGGGGAGTGAGCCATGCACAGACCCCTGTGCGTGAGGAGGCCCCAGCTACTAGAACCAGTGATGCACAAACTCATGTGCGTGAAGAGGAAAAGGAGGCGGAAAACGTTGGCGAAGTCTCCACTGTCACCGGTAGAGGTAATAAATGTGTTAGAAATTTTGTAGAATTCTATTAATAATTAAAGTTTCTAACTTGATTACACTACAGGAGAAGAGGATGTATCCACATCCATCGCTGTGAGCAGAGCATGGAGAGACTTTCTTGGCAAGTTTTCCTTCATGAAAAGTGTTATCAGTGATATGATCGAGCGCCTCGAGCGCATCGAACCTGGAGATGGTATGTTATGGCTGTAATGAGTTTGCGATATTATACAGTGGTAATGTGTCACCAATATTGATGATTTTTTTTCTTTCTATTAGGAGCTCACCTCCGATGGGATCCCATGGAGCCCATTGATTTGGACACAGTGAGGCCTCCATCCGATGGGGCAGCTGTGCCACGTCACATTTATGAGGAAATGCGTAAATGTGCGTTACGCTCGACACGCTCCTTATGGGAGAGTAGGGGCATAAATGAAAATCTATGGAAAAGGCTGCAGAGGTCAGAGTAGAGGATTGAGTCGCTGACCAAAGAGGTCGGAGACCTGAGATCACGGTGCAAATTCCTACAGGCGTGGGAAACGGGTGATGAAGACTGGCGTACCGCTGTTATCGACTACTCCCATTATTGGACCACCATCAAAAATAGCGTGCAAACCAGTCAGGCGTTGATAGAGCAGTGGATGCAGATAGAGCTCCTAGCTCAGAAAGCCAGGATTGGAGGGACTATTGTGCAAGCATGCAAGAGTGGGGATAGAAGGAAAAGGACCACAAACATCTGTATAAGCAAGAAAGCATCGCTTATCGTAAACTTTATCGCAATTCTTCCATCAAGGCTCAATTCCTGGAAGTTTTCTTGGACGTCATTGGAGCTTCAAAAGCCTTCAAGAAGTTCAAAGAGTAGGTGACTGTAAGTGCGTCCCCAGAAAGGGAGATGACTCTCCCTAGGGGGCAGACTACAGTCCCCACATTCTTCCTAGAACTACCTTGCTAGACTGATGTAGAGAAAGGGAAGGTGAAGGCTGGAGCTACCCTGGGAGATGGAGCGTGGTCTAATCTGACTGAGGATGAAATCATGGAGCGCCTGTGGGCCGGCCTGGACAAGCTTCTCTTTGCTGCGGAAGCAGGGCCATCGCAAGTAAGTTTATGCATGACTAAGTCTACATTTTCTAATTATGTTGTTAAGTCTTGTTCTTACTAACATGTTTTCTGTATCTAGGTACCAACAAAGGACAAAGGAGATATGCAAGCTGAGGAGCCAGCACAAGAGAAAGAACGCAGCGATGAAGAGCATCCTCCCGTGGAGCCGATACCAGAGCAGGGACCTCATGAAGAGGGGATTCCTCATGAAGGAATACTTCCCAGGAGAGAAGGTCCACTAGAGGATGATTTATTAGGACTGAAGCCAGACTTAAGAGATACTGGTGATAGTGGCATCAGAGGAGATGCGTAATTGTGATTTACGCATGGATTTATTGATTGTTGCTAACAATGATTACTAGGTTGACTAAAAGACTAGCGATAAGATTTTGTGACAATTTTAAGTGTTATATAATTTTTTGTCTTTGTGTCTTTTGCGTTTTCATCTGCAAAGTGTAAGCGTAGTTGTTAACGGTTTTGCCTAAGTTAAGGTATGACGGAGTGGAATTACTAGTTTTAGGCCATTGCAGGCTGTCATGAGCGTTTGCGTAATCTGGAAGCTAGTTTTAGGCCATTGCAGGCCATGGTTAGTTTTAGGCCATTGCGGGCCACAACTAGTTTAAGGCCATTGCGGCCCTCTGCGTAATGTAGAAAGCGTAAGGTGGTAGTGTATATTTTTTGTTGTTTTTGCGTATTTGGGCTAAAGTGATCAAAAGACATGAATGCGTACATAACAAGAATGTAACAACATAAAGAAGAAATGACAAGCGTAAACATTGAAAATTTCTATGGCGTAAATATGCATTAAGCGAAATGAAATGCTAAGCGTAAACTGCGATAATTGTTAACAAACATGACAATGTGCATAAATGCCGTTTAGTTCAACCGCGAATTCGCAATTGTTTCTTAACGGCCTTTACATCTAGTGCTGCGTAAGGGCGGAGGGGCTTACGGTCTGACTCCTCCACGCTACCATCCTAAAATAGCAGGTTGGCCCAGGCTGAACTGTCATCATTGGTTTCAATTTTTGGAGGGATTTGGAGATTGGTCTGATCATCCGAGGCTTCTATCTCTGAACCCCATTCTTCCTCAATGTTGTTGACAGTTCTGGGGGTGGTTTCATCGTCGCGTATCACGACCTCCCCTCCTACGTAAGGTAGGTGTATTTCTTGATGTATCAGCAATGAAACTGCCCTCAGCTGGGCTAACCAGGACCTCCCTAGGATCAAGTTGAAGCCAGACATCTCCTCGATGCTAAGAATGTGGCATCTGTTGGGAATTGCTTCCCTGCCACAAACTCGATACGCACCGTCCCCTTGACTTGAACCCTTGCTCCATTGAACGACTTTACGCTGGTTGTCATCGTGGGAATGATCTGGTCGACCAGACCCACACTATCCACGATGGGATAAGGAATGACGTTTGTAGTGGCGCCGTCATCCACATGTACTCTCCAGATCAGGTACTGATCGACCCGAATAGTGATGAACATGGGTTCAGTGTTCACCTGACCTTTCTCAGGGTCAACTTTGATGGACTCATCATGAAAGGTTAGTGAGGTGGGCTTGGGTTGCTCAGTTTCGGAAGGAAACATGACTGCATGGATCGCTTCCTCCTCCGCTAGTAAACTTTCATCCACAGGTATGGATGTCAGCATACGAACCATAGCCTCACGGTGTTTTTGGGATGTCATAAGCAGGTCATAGAGGCTCAGCGTTGTATTTTTTTGTTTTAAAGCCTGTTTAACCTGCGTAAACACGTCGAGGAGGTCCTTCTCTCGGCTAGGTTGTTTGCCTCCCTTGTTCTCTTCCATCCGGCCCAAGAGACAGATCTCTCGAGGCAGGACAATGTCGGTCAAAGGGTTGTTCTTTTTCTTGCCAAGAGAAGGTGGTTGCGTTTCTATGCCTTTATCCTATTTATGAGGCAGAGATGAAGGTGCAGAGGCTAGGGGCCTAGGCTTAGGGAAGCCGAGCATAGAATGGTCTTTCCTTGTGTTAACAGGTATGTCCTCTCCCTTTCGCTAGGGAGACGATGGTTGGCTATTCTGGTTAGAGGTCTGCCCCTGCATGAGAGGAGCAGCTTGTTTGTTTTAGCGCCCTGATAATGAAGGGCGCCCTAGGTGTGGGCATGGACGAAGCCAGCGCTTGTTTGTTGCTGCGTGACTGAGGGTGTATCTAAGAAGGTGCCCGTATAATGAAGGGCAGCCTGGAGAGACCACTGGCTATCGATGAGATGGTTGCCCCCCTTTGTGAGCTAGCAGGCACACGCAAAACAAAAGGTTGTTTTGGCGGTCCCTTCCTCTCACTGTCTGTACTTACCACATTGATTGTATAAGGAGCGTCGTTTGCATTCAACGGGTCCTTATATATGTGCAATGTTTGGTTTTCTAGGCGTGTCGGGTTATTGCTGTCTAACTTGAGTAAACCATCATCCAGCATACATTGAATGTCATTTTTCAACGTCCATTAGTAATCCGTATCGTGACCACACAGCTGGTGGTAGTCACAGAAACGGTCCAACCTGAAAGATCTCGGAACTGGTGGTTCGTTAGGTAAGGCTAAAGAAGGGTTCTTCAGCAGTTCACAATGACATCTATGACGCTTCAGAGCTTCCTCGGGCACCTTCTTAGGTTGAATGTGCCCTACCCCTAACAGTTGTTTTAACAATTCTGAATGCTTTACAGGTAGGGCTGTGTACTTTGAGCGATCTTTATGCTCAAAGTTTGGGTTTAGCTGGGGGGCCTTTTCAGGAGCTGCCGTGTCTTGGCTGGTTCCTGCACTAGCTGTAGCCTCAGGAGGTGTTGTAGGTGCCTTCTTGTTCTTGTTCTTTACGCCCTCAGTCAGCACAACTACTGTCGTTGTTGTTGCCTTACCTTTGTCTTTGCCCTTGTTGTGACCGTTCCTGTAGGTGACATACGTCGGGTCTTTGCTGACCTCCGCAGCATCTTGGATGCTTCTAACTTGAGCGAAGGCCTGATGTAAAGAGTTGGGGGAAAGATAGTACAGCTTTGACTTAATAAAGCATTGACTTCTCTTTTGAATATAGCCAGTAGATGTGAATCCACAATTGGCTCACGGATTTCATTCAAGGTAGCATTCCAACGCTGTATGAACCTCTAGACTAGTTCGAGCGGGTCTTGTTTCACCCCCACGAGCTGATCCAACATGACTTCTGGCTTTAAGTTGTATTTAAAGTGGGTCATGAATTGTGTCAGCAGCTCTTCCAAAGTTGAGATGGAAGAGCGTGGGAGAGCTTGGTACCAATCCAAAGCTTTCCCTGTCAAAGACATAGCAAAGACTCGAATAATCGTGTGTGGCCACTATTGTAACAAGAAGGATTCATATCTAAATGTGACCAAGTGAGCGTTGGGATCCCCCTACCCATTATACTTGGTAAAATGAGGCAAGGACATCCCTGTTAGCAATGACAACATAGGAACCGCTGAGCTGATAGGATCATCTTGGTAAAAATTCATGATCTGTATCGTGTCTGACCCAACAGCCTTAAGATGCCTAACCTCCTCAGTGAGGGTTTGAATCAGTAAAAAGGCTTGATCCAGACCCGTTGCTGGAGGTGCCTGTGCAAGAGGAGCAGGGGGCTGACCTGGAAAAGCCATGCCAGGCAGTGGAAACAGTGGAATGGTTTAGCCGGTAGATGGTGGGGCAGGCATCCCTGCAACCAGGGGGGCCTGTGAAGACCACCACCCACCGGTTTGGGAAGAGAGGTTAGTCGCCATCTGCTACACGGGATAAGGATGAGGATATTGCAGAACCATCAACGAAATATGTGTTACGGGTGCCACCGAGGGTTGCACACCGTATACCATAGACTGGTTGTGTTATGCCGCGGGGTAGGTCCACTGACTCGTGGCAAGCTATTGGATAGGTATCTGTGGTTGCACGACGACGGTGATCTGTCGGGTTGGAGGGGGCGACAACGACGAAGTTTGGATCAGGCGAGTTGTGGACATGGTTTGGGGTTGGATTTGCGGGATGAAATGGGGTTCGGTGGTTTCCGGAACCACCACTGGAATGCTGAGTACACGTGATGATGCGACCGCCCCCATGTTATTGTGGGGCATTTGCATTTGCAGCCCAGATGGCTGTGCAGTGGCTTGTGAAATGACAGGGAAATGCATCTGCATGGTCATGGCTAGGTCAAGAGGAGCGACCTCTCCGTTGAAAGGAAACAAGGATTTACGTACATGTGGGGGCTCAGAGTATGGAACGAATGTTCCGACTGGGCTGCCAATTCATCCTCTTCCTCCTCCCCATTCTGGGGCTCTAGCGTAGCCCATGAAGCTTGGCCCTTGGCGATGACCAACTGTGTTATAATTTCATGTTGATGTTCGGTCAAAGGGATAATGTCATAGGCTGTTGGAGTGAAATCATGACCTCCCCGATGAAACATCTCAAAGTTTCTTTTTGCTTCGATCTCGGCTCGGCTAAGAGCAAGCTTTGCCTGGATCTTAATGCAGATGAAGTTGTATTCTTCAAGGGTCATGACCGTGAAAATAGGGTCTTTGCCCTGCAGTCTCAATGACCTACGCGATGGTCCTTGCGGTTCCACTGCACCAAAAGTTGGTCTGGTGACAGCGATAGGGTTCACAGATGTGACACCCACATCAACGATGACCATGACGATTATGGTTGTGTATATGGAATCCATTGATCAAGTGGATTAGCTGTGGCAAATGACCGGATCTAATAAGAGACTGATAAAAAGATCGCAAATAGGCTTTCTACCCTGTAGGATTCCAGAGGAATCATTCCTGTGACCGATCTACACCACGCGATTTGCCGTAAACTTCCCTAGAGGTATTACGTTTATGGTTTTGGGTATAAATCGCTAACAGGGCTACCCGAAAAAATACGGATCGGAGCCTAGGCCCTCCTTCTAGCGCCAGAAAACTATAACGACGAAAAATGTCGGTAGCTGGAAAATACCAAACAAAATCTCGTGTACACAGTTTTAACCACGAATCCGCGTGAGGGCTATGCTAGAAAAACGAATCCGCGGCGCCCTGAATGGTCTTGTCGATCAGACAGGGACTTACTAATCAGTAAACCGATGAAGATTACGAATATTTCGTGGAACAATATGATTCGGCGAGTTGCGAAATGAGAGAAAAGCAATGTAGATGAATGGTAACGCCGATGATAGCGTTAACACGACAACAGGAATCAAACACGAGAGAAACACATGATTGCAAGATCTATAGTTTGACCTGGGAAAATAAGTATTTCGTATATTCAAGTTACACTGGGGAGACCCCGATTGTTTTGTATAAAGCAAACACAAAGCAACAAGAAACAAGCAAACTGTCTGAGCAGAAGTGCAGAATAGAATCCGATCTACCTTGTAGGCCGAAGAAGGGATGCAAGGAAGGTCAAGTTCTGACATCTATTGATCAACTGCTTCTGATCAATAGAAACTCACAAACCACACTAGATGATCTCTGGATCTCTGAGCTGCTCCTTTTGCCTTAGGTAGTCTTTGCTCTGAACTGCCGATAATCGCCAATGGAGAAAGTTGTGTTTTCACCAAAGGGGTAATCCCTCTTACTACCAATGCTCAAGCCCAGTGCCTCCTGTCTCTGTCTCTCTGTTATTGTCCTTTTTGTTTTTCCTCTATTTTCGTTCTCTTTTCTTCGCCAACTGGGATATTTATAGGTTTGACGATATGTGGAGAAGGCATAGCTGTGATGACACGTGTTTCAAAATTTTTGGAAGATCTCTGACTTGACCATCCTTGTGTTGAAATCCGTATCTACGCACAATACGTGCATCTGTGTATCATGCGTATGAATGACAAATGTGGGTCGGGCATGTCTCCGTTGATTTTGGGCTACATTACGCTCGTACGCATTGCGTCACGTACAAGAGTGTAATAAAGCATGAAGACAATAGATTCAAGCTGCTTTATGTTCGTTTACGCTGCTGTGCATAGTGAAGCGTAAGCAATGATTATTTTGATGATGACTTACGCGGACACACGCTGCGTTGCGTAAAGGGCGTAAGGCGACCAATATGTAAAAAAAGAAAAGCGTCGATCTACTGTGTGTCATTGATCTTTCTTTGACTTTTTCGACGCTCATTATGCTGTCATGCGTACTGAGCATAAACTCGGCCTTGGACAAAAGACTTAGCCAAAATACACGAGAAGTCGTGTATTACACTATTTAGGCCTTAGTCTTTGCCAAATCTGCTAAAGTAAACTGCCTTCTAATGTCAGACTACATTTCGCTGAGCGTCATTACGCTACACTGCATGCTATAGCGTAAATATGGAAACATAATGAGATAAGAAATCTACGAAGGAAACCAAAGTCTTGATGTTGCGCGTCTCCTTGCATCGCCCTGTCTTGTTCTTCTTTCTGGAATTTTGTCATGTACTCTTGCTCGGATCACGAATCTTTGCCTGAGGCCGACTCACAATTTCCATGATGTTTCACCCATTGTACTTTGTGAAATGGGGAAGTGGCATCCTAGGAGGTAACGACAAGATGGGTACTGCCGGACTGATAGTGAAACACCACAAAAATTTTAGCAACACTTCTAGACAACTTCAGAGCCTCTGAAACAGCTTCAAGCAGCCTACCATGGAGCAAGCAAGGTCCCCTTGGGGCCCACAGATCACGACGGCAAGTGTTAGTGTCAAGAATCATCAGTTTCAAGGTCAAAAAGTGCAATTTTGGCTAAGTACATTGTGCAGACATTGCACAGCGTAAGGATCAGCGTCACCAATTTTTAGAGCCCCAAAACTGAGCCAAAATGACTTGATTTTAAGGGTGTAAGTCATCCTCAAGGTCCACTATTGATAACTATGGGTCCCAGCCTTTAGAAATTCCATATTTCAGCCCAAAATTGCAAGTTTTGTAGGTCACACTGTACGTCACACTACAAGTCACGCTGGATGCTAGACAAGCGAGGCAGTGTTAATCCTTCTTGATTTTCTTTTTCAAGAAATCTATAAAATGGTAAAGGGATATGAAAGCCCATGTAAAATCAGGCCAAATATCCAGCAAAAAAAAAATATAATTTTTCCAAGCGGGCCAGAGTTGGATTTAATCTTTTTAAATTTTTAAAATTTATTTTTTGTTATCGCTCAAGGGCTTGTATTTCTAAATTATTTGTATTTTTATGGGCTGGAATGACCCATAAGTTGTAAAATACATTGAACCTGGCCAAGAAAAGCAAAATTTCCAACACACGTACAACTCATGTACAACTTTCAAGCATGGATACATTGAACCTGGTCAAAGAAAACCCTAGCCCAAACCTATAAATACCCTACCAATTCACACAAATTACNTTAAAAACAATACAATACAGTTTCATTTTTGCCTCTCATTTACATTATTTACTGCAGTTTATCTTCTGCTTACAATATAACTTTGTTTACGCTTTATTCATAATTCAGTACACTTTATTTACATTTCGTATCATTGTTCATATTCTGTTTACACCGTTTACGATAACCCAAGCGCTAGCCATAGCTTACGCTTGGGGAAGTCCTTGGTTGATTTGCGTGCGAACCATCCAAGGCACTCTACCTTCGTTCCTTTTCCAGCTTGCCCTCAAGCGAAGGTAGGGTTGGCTGTGGCTGCCCAACGATCTCTCGGTGTCTGTTTCCCTTCTAGCCTTACACCGACGATTTAGGTCAATACAGATAGGATCATCATGGTAGAAATCCATGACCTGTATTATGTCAGAACTGGTATCCTTGAGGCATTTAACCTCCTTGGTAAGGGTTTGAATAAGCTGGAAGGCTTGATCCAGACCTAAAGATGTAGAGGTTGATTGTGGAATAGTAGGTGTAGCCACAATTGGTGGCAAGATAAGGGCAGGGGCATGGCCAATAGGCAATTCCATTGGAACTATTCCTACAAGAAGTGCTACCTATGTCGTCCACCACATGGTAGGTGATGCAGGCGGGGCGACAACCGCCAATTGTACCACAGGATACGCTACTTGTGTAGCGGGTGGCATAGATAATGACCCTATAGTCGAGTTTGTTGCTTGCAGGACTTGGTGTTAATGATGAGGAAGATGAGACATTTGTGTAGATTATACAACAGGGGGTGACGTGTTTGAAGCCCACCATGTGATAGGGACGGGTCCTGCCATTGATGGTGGAGTAGGAGCAAGAGTTGGGATGAATGCAAGTGTGGTATGTAATTGCG
Organism: Gnetum montanum; assembly: GCA_015680685.1. NCBI lineage: Eukaryota > Viridiplantae > Streptophyta > Gnetopsida > Gnetales > Gnetaceae > Gnetum > Gnetum montanum. Next base: position 422,425 of record MNCI01008953.1, on the reverse strand, counting down.
GAGTGGGTATCTAGTAAGGTAGGTGTAGGTACACGATGTAATGGGTTGGCTAACTTTGACTGCAGAAGAATGGTCTATGAAGGGATGACATCCAGAAAGGAATCTGGAGAGTAGAAATATCGATGCGATGCATGCGTAATGCTGTCGACGGTGGATAATGATAACGGCATAGTGACCATAAAAAGTAGATTTGCAGAGGATGTTGTGGAGGGAGGAGCGATAATAAAGCTAGCATGACTGCCTCCCTCAGAGTGGGCATCTAGGTCTTCTTGCCCATTGTGGAGCACTTCATCATGAAACACCACGTCTCATTGTTCCATTAAGGCCCTGGCCATTAACAGTTGATCCAACATCCACCGTTGCTAGTCCGTAAGGGGTATGAAAGCATTAAGTGAAGGAACGAATTCCTTCCCGTTATAGTAGATGAACTTGTATTTGTATTTCTCTTTGAATTCTTGTGGATACATCGGAAGATTCACCATAAGTTTTGCACAAAGGAAGTTGTAATGTTCCGTTTGCTGAAAGTGTCTCTTGGGCTCTTTATTTTGAATCTTGAGGAATCGGTGTAGTCGCATCGGGCTAGTTGGTGGCTTGACAGCAGTGAGCATAGCCTGCATCGTTAAGGGAGTTTCGAGACTAGTGGTGGGAATGATGGTAGTTGTTGCAACCATTCTCCATGTAGCTAGAAGGCAATGATAATGAGGAAAAATATCACAAAGGCAAAAGTAGGCTAAAGGTAAACATGGGCTTTCTATCCTGTTGGATTCCAGAGGAATCGTCAGAGTGACTGATCTATACCACACGATTGTGTAAACAACTACAGGGATATCACGTTTACGCTAGTCAATAATGGGTACAGATAGCTTACATGACTACCCATAAAACATAGATCAAAGGTTCAGGCCCTCCTTCTAGCACCAGAAAACTGTAACGAAAAAAAACATCGGTTGCTGGAAAAATTGAGAGGATTTCCGTGTACATAGTTCCAACCCCAGATCCATGCAAGGTCCGTGCTAGAGAAAACGAATCCGAGTTGCCTTGAATGATCTTCTCAATCAAACAAGGACTTACTTAATCAATAAATTTGGTTAATGATCATGTAATGGGATGATGATTTAATATGAAGACGTAATAGAAAATGAAGAGGAAATGAGATCAACTCTAAGATTGGATCTTGAAGGCGATGAAAATGATATAAGCTATTCAAAACAACTGGAAAATCAATGTAAATAGAATGCAATGGGTTGAGATTTAGAAAATACACAATCCCAAGATCTAGGATCTATTTTGTAAACAAATATGATGTATACAATAGGATTTATAAGTGGACTCCGATTTGGATGAAGTATCTGCCACCAACAAGAAGCTATTTAGGGATTAAACAAGAAAAGGCCACTCTACCTTGTTCACTAGCCAATCGGAGCACAAGGGAGTTAGGCTCGAAGAAAAATGTTTGCTAACTTAAAATGTTTGACCAAAAGCTTCAATGTATAACCGTTGATGTTGTTTTACTGCCAACTCTTTCTTGTCTTCTTGCCAACTTTTTACCAAAACTGCCAACCCTTTGAGCATTGTCCACTAGGGTATTTATAAGATTAGGGTTAGGAGAAGAATGCAGTTTAGACGATGCATGTCTTGGGCCCACAAAATGCCATTGACCTGATGTGTTGTAGCTGAAGCTTGTGATGCTACGCTGTGCTATGCTCTGAAATGTAGTATAGCATAACCACCCTTGTCTCTAGCGTTGAAGGATTTCTAGATCTTCAGTAATAAATTGTCTTGTGGCTACACTATGATATGTCGGAAAGCATATCGTAGCATAATTACCGCCACTGTTTGAATTTTGTTATCTTTGTTGCTATGGCTAAATTAATTGTGCTACTTGCGTTACACTACGTTACGCTTCATAGCATAATGTGGTGTAGCATGTGAAAAGTTCCAGTTTTGAACATGGCTAACTTGTGAAGTTGAAGTGTTGTCACCGTGGATCCCTTGTTTTATTCTATCCTCCTAAATTCTGCTACGTTGAGTCGTGTAGTGTAGTGTAGCAGGCCCTCAACCGAAAAAACAACTTGCTGAGATGAGCAACTATTTTTGGTGCTTCCACCATTTGGATGTCTTGATGCTGAACTTGTGAAATATTTGCCTAAGCTTCAAGACTTTGCTGAATTATCGAGGTCCCAAAATTTCACGGTGTTTCAACTATACTCACTACGCTAAACTTAGCTATGCTCTATTGAAGATCCAAAATTTGGCTAAGTGTAAACATTGGTATTATCAAGTGGGGTTCTAGGGGAATCAATGACAGGGACCACTCTACACAAGGTGTAGAGAGCACACAAGGCAACAACCAAGGAATGGCCAAAGAAGGAAATGGCAAAGGATTTCCTTCTAGCACTAGAAAACTGTAGCAACTAAAAACATTAGAGGCTAGAACAGGACTCTAAGAGCTCTATGGTCACACAACCTTGACCCTACATCTACATGAGGGCCTCCTAAGAATAGAGGTAGGGTGCCCAGAATGGTCTCTTAGATTGAACTAGGACTTATGGATGTTATGACGAAACAAATGTTATGGGTTTGCATGACATTCGTAGTGTTCATGATGCTCATAGGTGTGAGTGTAGTAAAGGTGTCAAATGTGAAAACATAGGTGCAAACACACGAATATGTGCTTAAACAATGAAAAATATGAGTAGAATGCTAAAATGCTAGAGAAAATGCATAGAATGTAAGCAAGAGAGAGAACAACACCACTCCAAATGGGGGGAGCATAGTCAACTATAAAGAAAAGGTAAGGAGGTATGTAGTGTACAAACAAGCATAGTAGGCAGTGTAGTCAGTCTCAGGATGTCTTCCTATGAAGAACTAATATTCACCATGGAGTTTGAGGTTGCTGGGTTGGCTATTATTGTGTCCTATGAGCTGTGGTGGTGTATGATGCCCTTGGTAGTATACAATGGTGCTATGGTATCCCAAACTTCACCAAAATTCTAAGTGTGCTTAGTTGTAGGAGTGCTAAGAATGCCAATGTTCAAATTTTCCAACCTCTAAAATGTGAAGCGTTGGGGTATTTATAGGTCTAGGATTAGCATGAATCATGGATCAAGCACCATGTGGTAAAGGGGTAGTTGGGACTATGCTAGCCCAAGTACATTCCCACTGAAGCAAAATGGTATTATGCTAGTGTGCTCTAATGGACCCCATGAGACTACCAAACTATAACTATGCTACTAAGACTACATGTAAGAGTGTGGAATAGACTGCAATGTACATTAAAACAATGCAAAACAATGTAGTTTTGGAGACTACGCTTTGGGACAATGTTTCCTACTCTCTTGAGTGGTCTTGAGTGTAGGTACAATTTATGGGAAAATGGGGGATGAAAAAGAGACAAAACTTGCTAATCTTGCTTACTGAAAGAATGTTGGAGTTGAGATGTCAGCCATTGCTAAGTTTTGGAGACTTCTAGAGGTAGTTCTACATGACTACATTGACTATGCTCTAGAACATAGCCCAACAGTCAGGCAAATTTTTCCAAAAATCGAGTTCTAGTGTAGACTACGCTAACTATGTTATAAAGCATAGTCCTAGAGGTGGGAGTGAAGCCATAGACACTAAAAAAATTATCAAAAATGATGTACTCATGTAGACTATGATAACTACGCTTTGAAGCATAGTAGGATGCATAGGCTTAGGAGTTAGAAACTTTGTTAAACTATTTTTTCCATGCGAACCAAGCCTAACAACTTTTTCCTTAACACTTAGGCAAATCTACAAAACTAGCCATTTTTGTGCTAACTACGCTCTAGAGCATAGTCCTGGTAGGGAGAGCGTAGTCAGGACACTTAGAAAATTTTGCTACTGCTATCTACTATCAAGACTTAGAAAAAATTATAAATTTGGGCTCTGTGTCAACTACACTAACTACATTCTGGAGCATAGTCCCAGTAGTTGAAGTGTAGTCACAACACTTAGACAAAATTTGCCAAGTTTTGGCACTTAGATAAATTTGCAATTAAGACCCAGGAGCCCAAATTTGGTGTTGTTTCACCAATTTTGCAATTTTTTTTAAGTGTCATCATAAAGCCAGTCGCTGCAATTTTTTCTATGTGCTGGGACTACACTCTCCATTTCCCTAGAGCATAGTTAGCCTAGTGGAAAGCATAGTTAGCTCAATAGTTGATTTTTTCAATTTTTTCCAAGTGTTGAAAGTATGCTCAACCCCAATTTGAAGTGTAGTCAGCCTCCAATGGAGAGTGTAGTCAACACATAGCCATTTGTTTTTTGCAATTTTTTTAAGTGTGGGGCTACACTCTTCCATTGTCCATAGCATAGTTAGCCAGAATAGCCTCCAGTAGTCTCCATAGCATAGCAAGACCATTTAGCTTAGCTCTAACTCATCTCTTGCAAGTGTAGTTAGCAAAGTGCATCTCCTTTGTATCTCCTTTTGTCACCAAAACTATAACTATGGTCTACCCCATGCAAGATAGTGGAGAGCATAGTCTCCAAAATTTCACATTTTTAGCTACCTTATGATCCTCTTGGTACATGCACATGCAGTTGATAGCATAGTCACAGTCTCACCATCTCACAGAGTCTTGTAAAGCACAACAGCACCAATCTCAATGGAAAGCCTAGTTGGGTGACAACATAGTCACAACTATCCCCTTTGCCACGTGGTAGCCATCTTGCATCTTTCGCTAAACCTAGGCTTATAAATACCCATGTTGTTAATGTTTTCATAATTGGAAAATTTAAGGATTAGCAAACCAGAGACTTGGAAAGCTTAGGAGCACTTGGGAAAGAACCAAAGGCATATTAGTGAAGTTGCAAACCATCGTAGCCCACCAAAACACCACAATCAATGGTACATCATAGCGACCAACCCAGTAGACATGGACACCTTGGTAGAATGCTAGTCTTCATAACCAGACATCCTTGAGAATGTAAATCTACTACCCACTATGCCCATTGTACACTGTGTGCCTTCTAACCCCTTTTGGTGTTAACTACGCTTAATTCCATTTGGGGTGATGTTCTATTTCTCTCTCTCTCTCTCTCTTTGCATTTGTAGCATTTTATTTGCATTTTCTGCTATTTCATCACATAGATGCACCTAAAACTATGCTTGGGTGGTGGTCCCCATACATTGACACCCTTATTTTCACTGAAACTCTTAACTACGCTTCACCCCATTAACACCATTGACATTGCTCAAATACTTAGCACCATTTTGCATTAGCATTATAGCTAATCATGTTGCACCCCAATTGCATATAATAAGTCCTTGTTTGATCAACAAGATTGTCCAGGGTGGTCCATCTCCACCTCTAGTAGGCCCTCACATGGACTCAGGGTTAGGGTATCCACTCATGGACCTCAGTGTTCCACCCATCGATGTTTTCGGCCGTTACAGTTTTATGGTGTTAGAAGGAGGGCCAACCCCTTTTTCAAGATCCATTGATGTTGTTTCATGAGCTCTTTATACCATGATTTTCCACTAACCCATCGGTGTAGATTGGACCCCATAGTCAATTCCCTTGGGACCTCGCATGGCAAACCCAAACTGCACTTCTCTCCATTGTTTTGCTAAGTTCCTATTATCTTTAGTTGGAGTGTAGTCATCTCTATCCTACATAGTGTAGTTAGCTCTCTGTCATGAACAGCATAGTTGGCTCTTTGTAATGGAGAGTGTAGTTAACATAGTTGGCTCTCCACAATGGAGAGCATAGTTAGTGGTATCAACCAAAATGGGATTATTTTTAGCTTAGTCCACTATACTTTGTAACCAACAACCTTTATAGTTTCCCTTTACAACTTGATCTACAACCATGAATTGAAATCAACCTTCGGTGTTAGTTTCAAATGCACTTGAGATCTTGCCTATCTAACAAGAGACTAGGATTGACAACTCTATGAATCTTGTGATGGCCAAGCTAAGGCAATCTCTTAGGCTAGGCAACCAAGATTCAAAGTATGCCATGCTCAGTAATGAGTAATACAACTTTATATGTGCAAAGATCCAAGTAGGGTTGCGTATAGATCACCTTGACATGGAGGTAAAATGGGACTTTAAATTAATTCATAAGGATGGGTGGGAGTATATCCCTTCCTCATTCAACATCATCCTGCTCACAAAGTCCCATCATCAGTTGTTGTCCTAGCTCATCCAAGTAGGTGAACATGACTCCGAACATGAGTTCCCCTTTCCCACCATCTTCCAACAAGTAATCTCAAGTCTGGTCCCTCCTCATGTTAGTTCACTTGTTCTCCTCAAGATGGTCATAACATCGACATCACCTTCCCACTCCATTAGGCTTAGATCTATGCCTGTAGTGGAAATCCACTAGATGCAATACATGTATTATGATGTACTAGCCCCTATCCACTGCCCTTCGTGGCATCATCTCAACCTACCCAACCATCATTGACAACAAAAATCATGCTAGCTTAGCTATATGTTCATATAAGGCCTATCTCCAAGCCCCAAACAACTTAGGAAACCTCTGTTCCACCTACTTCATTAGTGCCCTTGTTGTCGATCCAACCCATGTGCACATGGCTTGTCCCAATCATTATCCCTATAACATAGTCAATGCATCAAGCACCTTCTATGTTTCTACAACTTGCAACTAGGTCATGGACCATACAACCAACACACCAGATAGCATAGTCAATGTAGCCAGTTGAAGCATCCCAAAACATATACCAAGCACTCCAACTTATCTAAGCCTTAATAGAAGAGGTGAAGCTACTCAAAGTTGCCTCCTCTAAAATAGTTAAAGTAGTGGACTTCTACCAAGATGACCCTATAAGTCCTGCTATCCCATCACTAACTTTGCCAACTAGGGTCCTGCTACCTCAGTTCATCAAGTATAATGGTGAATGGAACTTCAATGCACATCTAGTGACATTTAGATTCAAGTGCCTACTACTACAAACCTAGCCACATGCCATCATGTGCATGTTTTCTATGACACTAATCGGCAAAGCTTTAGACTGGTACAGCGCACTACCCAGAGGCTCTATCTCCTCTCTAGAAGATCTCTTAAGCTAGTTTGTGACACACTTCAAGTACAACGTAAAGCTAAAATCAAACTTCGACTATCTAATGTAGGTCAAGTAGGACCCCCTAGAGCTTGTGCAAAAATTCATTCAATGATGGAGTGCCTCATTGAATGAAATACGAAAGTCCATAGCCAAGGCATACCTTTTAGCTATCTTCAAGGGCATAGTTAGTGATTTTATAAAATTGAAACTTTACTATATGGGCCCATACTCTTTAATCTAAGCCTTCGACCAGACCAATAGTATACAAGATGAAAAAAAAGCTAGTAAGAACTCAACCTACATGGCCTATAAAACCATGCATGTGAGGAAGGATAAGGATAAAGGAAAGCAAAATGCAACTGTGGAAACTATGGCCAAAGAGGCTAAAACAACCAATCTAAGGCTAATAGCTAGGCTACCCAAGGCCCCAACCAACAAAAAAGCCACCAACCCTAGAACTATGACAACTAAGCAACCCATGTCATTGGTGGCCATAGGGCAAGCTACTCCAAGGCCCAACTTTCAGTGCAAGGATTACTCCAAATATACTCGTTGCCACAAAAGCCCTCATAGCTAGGCACTTTTTGCAAATTTGGCTAAGTGTTAGAAAATGTTAAAGGCTAAGTGTGAATTTTTCTAAGTGTCAGAATGATGACACTTTTTGCAAATTTGGCTAAGTGTCAAAACTTGGCAAATTTTTCTAAGTGTTGGTGCTACGCTTCCTAGTGTAGCCAGTGTAGCATGCATCAAGGCTTGTTTTGCAAAATTTTCCCAAGTGTCAATAACAGTTGCATGAAAATTTTTCCAAGTGTTCTACTATGCTCTCACTCTGCTTGTTATGCTCTAGAGTATAGCTAGCATAGCACACTTTTTAGTAGCCAATTTTGCCTAAGTGTCAAGAAAGAAGATATCAAGCTAGCTTAGCATGAAAGAGGCATTTGGTAGATTTTCTATGTCCTAAGGCTACCCCTCTTGCTACACTCCAAAGCATAGCCAACATAGCAAGAATAAGGATTACAGTCTTCACTAGATTTTTCTAAGTGTCCTTGTTATGCCCTATTCCTAGGGAGCATCCCATGTCTTGCATGTAACATGAGATAAGCATGGCACCTAGCATCTTGTGTCTTGCACATAACATGGGATGAGCATAGTACCTTGCCATTCATCATTGGTGCCGTTGTCGGGGACTTATTTGTTTGTGAGCTTCATACAACATAGGAAATCATTCATATCGTTGGAACGTTAGAACAAACCCTTAGGGTTAATCAAAGAAAGACAAGACAATGGTACATTGCACACCAAATAAGACAAGATGTCTTCTTCTTTGCATAAGAGCACTTCACCACCTAGGACTAACACAAGAGGCAGTTGGTGGCATAATACACGTAAGCAATATCCGCTAGTTACTCAATAGTTTCGTCTAGTATATACTCATCTTGATCAGTATGTACCTGATTTCACCTATATTCTCCACCAAGACGAACAACTGCATTGGAGAGACTTGGAGGGTAACATAGTGTTGCCTCTAGATCGATTAGTCCCCAACATGCTCCTTGAATAGGCATGCCACTTTTATACGTGGAATACGTTGCATGTGATCATGAATCAAGGGACTATTATCCCATAGAAGCACAACATCAAAGGGACTTGCGATAGGAGAGATACCATACATCCTTGAAGGATAAATGGCCCCATGATACTCTGCATGTTTTGAGCAAAATTGAGGATGGTGAACCTGCTTCAACAAGTTCCCCACAAAACAATGTTCCTTCTCCTAACATTGGTCAGGAGGTGGTGTATCAGAACCTTCACTTCACTATTCACAACCCTAGTTCTAATACCCATGAACATGAAGTGTTCAATGAGGGAACACGAACACATGATAAGCGTAGATGTTCTGATTATGATCATGATCGAGGCCAAGACCACAAAATAGAAGGTAGAAAACACCATCATGGTGATGGCTCTCCTTCTTCTTCACCTTCATCGTCATCTTCACCCTCTCTTTTAGTGTCCAAACATAGTCATAGGGAAATCAATCATGAGGATAAGGGAAAACGAAGTGAAAGACATCGATGAGACAGTCAAGAGTGAGAACAAGGGAACTCTAAGGTATCAAGGCATAAAATAAGTAAGATTAGGGAACTTCGTAGACACCATAGACTCTATGAACGAGACAATCATGAAGAACCCCTACTCATAACTAGAAGCATGCTAGATATAATGGAGGCCGTAAGAGTTCCAACAAGGCACCAAAAGAATAGTAGGATCAAGAGGTTAGACATGAACAACATCCCACAATTTGAAGGGGGATACAATGCTAATCCTTAGAATCATTTACAAGCATTCCACGATGCACGTTCCTTGCAAAACATAGAAAATGAATGGAAAAAACTGAAGTTGTTTTCAAGGACACTAGTGAAAGAAGCTAAAAGTTGGTACCAATCCTTAGAACTGGAATCCATCTAGAGGTGGAGTACAATGTTAGAACTATTCAATGATAAGTACCAAACATACTCTTAACTGTCTAACCTGCGAAAGCAAATCCAAGAATGGATGCAAGGAAATCATGAACCCTTGGATGCTGCATGGGCTGCCATTATGCACTGTTACATCATTGCCCTGGCCATGGTTATTTGCAGCAGTATCAACTACGCCATCTCGTGGATGGACTTAGGCATGAAACAAGAAGAACCCTTAGGATGTACATCCAAGGAAGGTTATCGAAGCTTAAGTCTCATCAAATTAGAGTAAGTAGCCAAATAAGAAGGTAAGCTACGAAAGAGAGAAAGTGCGGAAGAACACAACCGAGATCCTTCCCTCTAAAAAAGAGGAGTGAGATTTTGTGAGGAGGAAGAAGAGTCACCACTCAAAGAGATGGTGAATAGGAAAAATTTGCCTCTCCAAAAGTTAACAATAGAAGTATCGGCAAATGTAGAACAAATGTGGGACTCCCTGGATAGTAGGATTGAAATTATTCTCAAAATTGTAGAGGAGTCTAGGGAGCGAGGTAGTGACTGCGACAAAAAGAAAAAGAGAGAATTTGAAAATGCATGTAACAAGGGTAAGGGAAAAATGGCCATCACAGAAGACGTTGTGGATTCAAACATGGAAAATGATGGTGGATGTGAGATATGCCAATACAACCATCCTAAGGGATGTTGCCCAGTTATCTCACATCTACAAGGGTGTATGCACTCAACCCACAACTAAATAAATGGAAAGCATCCTAATGGTTACCTTATCCCCAAGGTAACCCAAGGTAGTTTCACCAACCTTCAACATATTATCCAAGTGGAACTCCAGCACAACCCATTAAGCAACATCAACAGTGGCAATACTCACAGTTATGGGGGATGCCACCACTAAGGTAAAAATACCCCTATCGGCAACCTGACCCATATGGCTACTATGTGCAGCATCCAATCTCTCCACGTGACTCTGTTAGCCACGTTACCCCACAACATCACTACCAATCCCATGAGTATTATAGAACTCCTCCTAGGGAATATAACCCAAAAATATACTATCCTTCAAATCCATTCGTAGCTCTCCCACCAATAGCTCCATTACCACCCACTCCAACAATGCAAGGGGAACTCCTTACTCAACCGCAACAATGCAATGTCACAAGGGCTATGAATTCTCAACCCGCTGTTGTTTCTAACAATCGTATGAAGAAAAGACCTTTCTTTAGAACCAATAATCCAACCAAGCCCTTACAACCACAAGCGATTGAACCTCTAAACGCCTCCTCATCAAATAAGGCTTCAAAGCTCACCGAACACCGAGCTCAATGCATATGGTTATGTTAACACATGTCGTTACTTACTGGATTAAGATTGGCAACCTTCTTAGAAAATTCTTTGATCCTAGAAGCCCTCTAATTTATCTCCAAATCACTAGGAATGAGCCATGAAAAGCTCTTCTAGATTCAGGTTCTGGAGTCAACTTAATATCACAAGAAATGTATAAAGCCTAGAACCTGCCCACATTAAAGAAGAGCAATATTTTCCTAGCTGACCAGTCCATCACTGTTCCCTTGGGACTGGTGGAGGACATTATCATCACTATGTGTAGGTGGTCATACCCAACTAATTTCCTAGTAATACAAGTGAATAATGGTAAAGGGGACTTCCCAATAATAATGGGAAGGCCATGGCTAAGTACTATAGATGCACGCCTAGGAATCCATGATCTTTCCTTGGAAATATTGAAGGAGAACACTTTTGGAAAGATCGAGAAGAAGAAGGTTCCATGCATCACATACAGTGATAGAGGGTGCAATTGTGTGCAGAGATCATGGGTTGTGCAAAGTTTAGCATTGCATGCATGCAACCGCTGTGCACAAGACATTAACATACAAAAGTGCCTATATGCAGCAGCCACACGACAAGAAGACACCCAGCGGCTAATAGCTGATCAAGAGAGCAACTCACTAACATGGATGGAACTAACTAAGGAAATAACTTACACTTACACCGAAAGAATAGATGCACTAGAGTAAGTCCACTACCAACTTCTGAGCCTTAACCTTGAAAACATCAACTGGGGTAAGTTGGAAATTCCTAAAAAATTCAAACAAGAGCCCTTAGAATTGAAACCATTTCCCATCGGTCTAAAATATATGACCCTTGAAAATGGAAAACTGGTAATCATCAATGCAAGACTTGCTTCCAAACAAAAAGGAAGACTATTGAAAGTAATAAATAAGTGGTCAAAAGCCTTTTCCTAGTTATATCCCGAATTAACTGGAATAAATCCTAGGATATGCCAGCATAGGATTTACACTGACCCCTCCATGAAACCTTGAAAACAACCGTAGAGGCAATTGAACCAGAATTGAAGCAAGTAGTAAAGGAAGAAATAGAATAGCTTCTTAAGGCTGGGTTCATATATCCCATTTCTGATAGCAAATGGGTTAGCCCTCAAGTGATTGTGCCTAAAAAGGAAGGAAAATGGAGGATGTGTATAGATTTTAGGCTACTGAACATGGCAACATTTAAGGATCACTTTCTGTTGCCATTTCTTGACCAAGTCTTAGACACCATATCAAGGCATCACTATTATAGTTTTCTGGATGGCTATAGTGGATACAACCAAATACGGATAGCCCCAAAAGACCAAGCCAAGACAACGTTCATCAATCCTTAGGGAATGTTTGCATATAAACAAATGTCTTTTGGCTTGTGTAATGCTCCTGCCACATTTCAACGCACAGTTCTAAGTATATTCCAATAACAAATAGGGAATGAAGTGGAAGTCTTTATGGACGACTTCTCCATCTATGGAACAAGTTTTGATCAAGCCTTGGACCAATTAGAGAAAGTGCTAAAAAGATGCGTAAAATTAATTTAAGGCTCAACTGGCAAAAAAATCCATTTAATGGTCCGAGAAGGCATAGTACTTGGGCATAAGGTTTCACATGCAAGAATAGAGGTAGACCCAGATAAAATTAGGGTCACCTAAGGAATCACCCATCAACCGAAAACTATCAAGGACATTCAGTCATTCCTTGGACACATTGGCTACTATAAGAGATTCATTGAGAACTTCTCTAAGATTGTCAAACCATTGGTAGAGCAAGCAAAGAAGGATGTAACTTTTGAGTGGACCAGGGAATGTGAACGAGCATTCCAACTTCTTAAATGAAATTTTATAGAAACTCCCATTCTACAAGCTCCTAACTGGTCTAGGTTGTTCCACGTAATGACTAATGCATCCAATTATGCTTTAGGAGCTGTACTTGCATAGTTAGATGACGAAAAATGCCCTTACTACATCCACTTTGCAAGTAGAAGTATCGCTAGTACACAACTTAACTACATAACTATAGAGAAAAAATTAATGGTTGTAGTGTTTGCACTGGATAAGTTTAGGAACTATGTGTTAGGTTACAAAGAGTTCATCCACATGGATCATAGTGCAATTCGGTTCCTCATGAACAAGCCAATGGTTAGCCCTCATATTATACGATGGCTGGTAATCCTATAGGAGTTCGATCTAATGATGATCAATCGAAAAGGTACCGAGAATGTAGTTGCAGATCATTTATCTCAGTTGCATTGGGATAGCAAAGAGAATGAATATGTAATGTTTGATCATTTTCTTGATGAAGCCCTCTTTGCTAGTGTAGTGAATAACCAACCCATGAAGATGAACTAGTATAGTAGCATTCTCTCCTATCTCCTTACTCAAAAAACACCATAGAAGCTAGACTTTAGGAAGAAACAATAGTTTCTTCATAGAGCCAAGTACTTCATGGAGATTAATGGACAACTTTACAAAGTGTGTCCTGATGGCTTGGTTCAATGCTACCTGCCCAAGGTAGACCAACTGAGAGTTCTCCAAGACACTTATGAGGGCCCTTGTGGAGGTTACTATGCAAGGAGATGAACAGCTATTAAGATCTTTCTTACAGGATATTACTGGTCAACATTATTTTAGGATGCCCATCAATTTGTCTGATCTTGTGAGTGCTATCAACGTGATAGGGGAATGACTACTAAAATGGAGGGTCTACAACAATGGATTCAACCATTAGAACCTTTCGACATTTGGGGAATAGACATTATGAGGTCCATTACACCAATGTCCAATGGAAAATCTTACATTGTAGTTACCATAGACTATCTAAAAAAATGGGCTGAAGTAGCTGTTGTTACAGATTGCACATCATCTGCAGTTGCATAATTTGTGCAACAACAAATTGTAGATAGGTTTGGTATGCCATGTGCAGTTATTTCGAATAATAGAACACACTTCACAAGTGCAACTTTTCGAAAGTTAATGCAACACTTAGGGGTTGAACATAAATTGACTACACCTTATCACCCCCAAGCTAACAAACAAGCTAATGTCACCAACAGGGAGATCAATAAAATATTAACTAGGACAATTAGCAAGTATAGGTGAGATTGGAGCACAAAACTGAATGATGCTCTTTGGGCATATCGCTCCACTTGGAAACTCTCTATAGGCTACTCTCCCTATGAGTTAGTGTACGGAAAGCTTCCAATGCTTCCGATTCAAACCAAGCTCCGTACACTATTAATGGCTTATGACCTCACCTCAATCTTGATCTAGCACAAAAAAAAGGTTGGCAACTTTAAACGTGCTAGATGAAAATCGATTAGCTGCACTATCATCAAATGAGTTGCACAAGGCATATAACAAGCAACATCATGACTTGAAGGTTCGAAAGGTTAAGTATCAACCAGGAGATAAGGTTCTCTACTGGAACCCCACACATGTGCAACAACACACAAAATTTCAAACATTGTGGGAAGGACCTTACATTATTCATACAACCTTTCCTTCAAGGGCCATGACTATATACAAACCTGAGAGCCTCGATAAGAGATTATTAGTCAATGTGCAATAGACCAAACCCTTCCATGAACTTAGAACGATCAGTGCACATAATACCTCTAAGAAGGGATTACCTTGATCACTATTTCAGATCTCCTCCTTCCAACTCAGTCATGGGGGAGATGGCCACCTCTGCTAACTATTTGAGGCCCTTAGTTCCTTTTTTAAGTTTTTTTTACACATTTTTGTTTTTCAAATTTCTTTAACTTTTATTTTTTTTGTTTTGCAGCATCATTTATACTTTTTCATTTCTTTGTGTAATTGTTTGTTTTGTTTGTTTTTGTTTTTGTCTTTATTTGTTATTTTTTTTTGTTAGATTCATCACCTAATAAGTACTTCTGATGGTGGTATGAACTGTATTTTATTGATTGCTAATGTTTGGTTTTTACCTTTGAGTTATAATGTTAATACTAAGGTATGGTTCTTTTGATATAATAGGTAATGAGTTCACATCATCCATGCATTCATGAATTTCTATGGTCTCTCTTGGTTTGGAACTATACAATCCATTTCTTTAATAATAAAACTATTAACGAATTGATGATTTGACATTTCTCAAACTATGGAAGGAAACAAGGACTGAAAAGGGTGTGACTTCAAAGAGATTTGAAGCACTTTTGCTAGCTATTCTCTTGGGTGCTTAGATGTTTTCTTCTTGAGTTTTCCTTACCATTCCAACATTGCTCCATTATCGGGAAGCTGAGCCAATAAAAATAAGTCTTTGCATGGTGTGGTTCTCATGCAAAAAGGAAACAGTGAGAACTCAAAGCACACCCCTTAGACAAAATAATCATCTAGGCTACAAGCACTAGTTATGGAACTAAAAAAACATGTTTCCTCTAACTAAGACCCTCTCTTGCATCCCACTTTTCCCTTTCTTGTGTTCCTTGGAATGGTGTTGACTCTTTGGCAAAAGCATTCTTATTACTTTAAGTGGATGAATTGGCCAAGTGTATTAATGCGAAGTCACTGGATGTGGATAGTTTGAGGTTCGATTTGGAATGAGATCTACTTAGTCACATTTACCATAACTACACAAGGGGTTGTACACCACCTTGTTCTTGGGACTCCATTCCATTCTCTTCTCCCCATCATTCTTTCTCCATTTTCCACATCATTGCTGGTTGTATCAATAGTCTATATTTTGGTTGATGCCTTATTTTCTCTTTGGTGAATTCTTGGAGTTAAGTCTTTAACTCTTGCTCCCAAATGACATTTCCAGAGCCTACGAACTCTTTGAATGTGGGTTTGTCAGGGCATAAAGGGCATGAACCTACTTTGGGGAGGACCCACTAGCATTCCTATTTGGTGCATCAGTTAACTTATTTTCCTTAAATATTTCCATAATCAACATTTGTTTTTTTCATTCCCATCTTTGACATTCATTTTATTAGCATTAACGTTGTTTCTTTTTCTCCATATTTCTTATTTCTTATCTTTTTCCATTCTATCATTACTGGAGGATTGCTTTTAGTCATGGGGGCCTTGGTCCAATTTTTTCAATTTTTCCTAACCCCTACACCTTGGGTAGCCACCAGTGTTATATCTCTAGAATCTGTATTGGCCATATCACAACTTATCCAATGGATCTTACACTGAGGCAAGGTATCAACTATATTGAGATTTACTTATCCCTGCTCATATGTGATTATGTTGTGTGTGCAAATGGAAATCATATAGTAATGAATTGGACTTAGAGGAAACACTCAGGATGGATTGGTACTGGAATGGTTGTGCAAGGAATAAGATTGATGGCACAATTATGGATGGACAACAGAAGCTACAATCTTGGTGTCGATAGCAACACGTCTTCTCCTTTTCTCTCTCTTTCTCTTCTCTCTCAGTTGCAAAATAAGGCTAGATGTCAATTGTGTATACTATTCACTCTTGTAGTTATGAACACTAATATTGTCATGTATTGTAATGTTGATCCATTCACATGTCATCTCATTCACCATTATTTATCATTCAAGTCAATAATTCCATACCTTCCCAATATTTTGTAAGGAATTCAAGGACAAGTTTTCATTTATTCATGGGGGTATGATGAGCTGCAATATCACGTCCTACCTCATCTTCTATAAATAAGAGGTGGTGCCCTTGGTTCAAAGGTAGTTAGGCATAGACCCTTAGCCATATTCTTGCAGTTTTTTTTATTCCAGAGTTAGAATTATTTCTGTGTGCCCGCATTAGGAGTCTTAGAGTGAATGGATCTTTATTCGAGCAATTTGTACCTAAGAAAAATTTTTTGTACGATAATAAAGATGAACTTTATGATAAACCTTGTAGCATACAACTTAAGCTAATTAGTAATTAATTATTATTTAATGTTTTCCTAGCTAATTAATATCTCTCTCAACCTTCAACCCCCTTAGTTAAATACACTTAGTATGACCACTTCGAGCATGCATATACCACTTGGTAACCCAGTAACGATTACTTAACCAAGCTTACTTAACCATACAACCATGACAATACAAGTAACTTTGGGCAGACAACGATTAATTAACCCTAAGTGTTCCATTAAGGTGTGTAAGCACTTAGTCCTTGGAGTTAGACTGGATCATGCATGAAACACTTGTATTCATATGGTTGAGTGTAGGGGTACCTCACCACTCATCACGTAACATGGGATGAGTGTATTGGCCAAAGTTAGAAAATTTTTTTGAACTTTTTTTGGTCACCTTCAAACTTAGAAAATTTTCTAAATTTTTCTCATAGTTCCACCTACCACACTATCATGTGGCACTTGATCTACATTTTGGGCTAATCCTAGCCCTATAAATACCCTTGTGCCCCAATGTTTTAGGGGGGGTTTCATTTTTTTCACCAGTTGGTAGTTGGCACTTTCATTTGGCATTTGGCATTTTGACATCTTAGCATCTTAGCACTTAGCTCCCTAGGCAAATGAGACCCAAAGCATACCACACCAGTAGAGAGGAATAGCTACACCTTATAGTACATTGTAGAGGCCAACCTAGTAGGCACGATTCATCATGGTGAGTGCCATACTTCACGGTCCAACACCACCAAGATTGTGACTATGCTTTCACTATGCTTGTTGTACATTATGTATCTTCTCAGACCCTTTTGGAGTTGACTATGCTCCCATTTGGGGCAATGTTTCATTTCTAGCATTTTTCTAACATATTTTCACATTTGTTCATACATCATCACATTGTATTACACTTGGGTGGTAGTCTCTGCATGTTGACACCCTCATTTCGATGGAAACCCTTAGCTATGCCTAGCCCCATTTCATGGCTATGCTCTACACTTAGCATCATGAAGCACTACTTTGATACTTAGCATCATTTGACATTGTTTACATTTTCATTTTAGCTAACCATGCCACCCCTCAATTGCACCCATTTCCCCAGTTACAATTGAAAAAGTTCCTATTCAATCAACAAGACCATTTAGGATGCTCTACCTTCATTTTCAGCAAGGCCCTCGTGCAGAGGTGGGATTAAGATTGTGCATTAGTTGATCCCTTAATGATTCCAGCCACTGATTTTTTCGATCATTATAGCTTTTGGCATTGGAAGGAGGGCCTCCCTTTCCTTTTGTGTTCAAGGGTAGTTCCACATGTTTTTTGCACCTCTGTTACTAGTTTTAAGCTAGCATAGACATAACACCCTATAGACCTACCATAGTAGTAGCTAGATCATAGGCTAGTGTAGGAGTTTTCTATGGTTTAGTTGGTCTAGATTGGTTCCAATTGTCAGTTTCCTTGGAATCCCATAGGATGAAAAGCCCAACTGTATCCATTGTGTCAAGCTCTGGGTCCTCTATGGAGCATGAAAACCCTTTAGAGCATAGCAAGCATAACACCAAAGTTAGCCATTTTCAACAGCTTTCATACTTAGCATTTTGATTGCATTTTCATATTTAGCCAAATTTTCTATAGTTTTGCACTTAGTCAATTTTTTGCAGTTTCCATACTTATCGATTTTTCTGCATTTTTACACTTAGTCATTTTTCTACATTTTTATACTCGCCATTTTTCTATTACCAGTAGACTTAGTCATTTTTCTAAACATGAATCTAGATCAACCTTCCATGTTAGTGTCTAACACATTTGACACCATGATCCACCCAAATCATGCTACACTAAGCCATGAATAATACAATTTTTTTTGTGCCAAAATCCAAGTAGGATTACTAGTGGATCACCTTAACCTAAAGGAAAAACAAGAGTACAAACGAGTCCACCAGGATGGACAAGAGGACAGCCCCTCCTTGTTTGACATAATCCCATTCATAGAGTCTTACCACTAGCTATTGTCCCAACTCATCCATGTAAATAAGCATGATGTAGGAAAAACCTATGAGGAAGTCTCATAGGAGGAAGAAGATGAGTTTGAGGCCTACTCCAAATGCGAGAGCCCCCTCTACATCATCTTCCAACAACCACTTCTTAGTACAACCCCTCCTCAGTTTGGTCTATCCATCCTCTTTGAGATGGTGACCATGCCAATTCAACCTTTTTTGCAAGCTACCATTACATTTTCCCAACCCTATGCTCATGCAAGGATCACCTCCTAGCCCTAGATGATTCAAGCATGCCACATCCCACTTATCTTATCGGTGTCCATCCAACGCACTTGTGTGTGGCCACCTCAATCACTATGTCCATCCCTCAGCTAACACATCAACTAAATTCATCTACTATTATGTTATACTAGCAATGGCCATTTACTATGATATTAAATTGACGATGGTCATCTGCTACAACGTTAAACTAGCGACAACTATATGCGATGACATTAAATTGGAAACGATTGTTTGCTATGACATTAAACTAGCAAACTCCACAACCAACAATCCAACCCTATGCTATGTAATCAACACAAGTCTAGCTAATGCAACTGCCTTGCACATCCCCAATCTTGGATCAAGCATTCTAGTTGATCCAATGTTTGACAGAGGAGATCAACAAACTCAAAGCTACCTCCTCTAAAACCATCAAGGTGGTGGACTTCTATTGGGACAGCCCCATAAGTCCTATAGTCCCACCCATGACTCTTGCAACTAGGGTCCAACTACCTCAACTCACCAACTACAATGTTAATTGGGATCCCAATGCACACTTGATCACATTTGGATCTAAGTGGTTGCTCCTTCAAGCCTGGCCATACACTATCATGCACGTGTTCTCCATGTCACTCACTAGCAAGGCCTTAGACTAGTATCATGTACTACCCAAGGCCTCAATCTCTTCTTTGGAGGATCTCATAAGCCAATTTTGGACACACTTTAGGTACAACTTAAAGCCTGAAGCAACCCTCAACCAACTCATGCAAGTTAAGTAAGGGCCCCTAAACCTTATTCCAAAATTCCTCTAATGCTGGAACATTGCATTGAGTAAAATGCATGAATCCATAGTAGAGACACACCTACTAGCCATCTTCAAGGGTGCAGTGAATGACTTCATCAAGTCCAAATTGTATTACCTAGCCTAGAAGTCCCTTAACCAAGCCTTTTCCCAAATGAAGTGCATAGAAGAGGTAGCACAAGCTAGCAATGATCCACCCTACATGGCCTACAGAAACCAACATGTGTGCATGCAAAATGCAATAGTGGAAATAGTGGTCATAAGCATAGAAGTAACCAATTGGGGCTTGATGGTTAAGTAGCCCAAGGCCCTAGTTCACAAAGCCGCCGACTCTAGTGCCAACTCACCTACATTGGCAGGGGCCATCCCAAGGTCCAACTTTCAGTACAAGGATCGCTCAAAGTATACATTGCTACTGATGGAACCCTTTGAATTATTGAAGCAACTTCTAAAATCTAGGTAAATCAAACACAAATGCGTATCAAAGATTTCCTACCAAAAACATGATAAGTACTATAAACTACTAATGAACCCTACCTTAGTAGTATTGAATGAGCCCCCTGTTCCATAACATTTTAAGTTGGACCAATACTATCATTACCACTAGATGTCTAGTCATAGTATGAATAATTATCATGCTTTGTAGGATGACCTACAAAGAATGATAGAATGGGACCAATTGTTGCTTGATGCAGCAAGCCAATACAATGTAGATGATGCGTCCTATGTCATAAACTCCATCAACACAAGTGGTAAGTCTAAACCTACATAACAACCTTTTGTGCTCTATGTGCCTCCTAGCAAGGTAAGGATCCCCTCAACCTCCATAAGCAAAAGGCCCCCCTTTGTTATCAAAGTACCACCTTGAGCATGCACAACACCCTTTGTGATCAAGGTTCCACAACAATTACCTGCTAAGATATTAAACTATCAAACAAACCAACTAGATGCTAAGACGTTAAACTGGCATGACATAA
Organism: Gnetum montanum; assembly: GCA_015680685.1. NCBI lineage: Eukaryota > Viridiplantae > Streptophyta > Gnetopsida > Gnetales > Gnetaceae > Gnetum > Gnetum montanum. The sequence goes on along the minus strand of MNCI01008953.1, from coordinate 401,686 downwards.
CAACAACAATTGCTAAGCAACCTTCTGTTATCAAGGTGCCATAGCAAGTTGGCCCTGCAACAACTCCTAAACCACCATTTTTCATAAGGATACCACAACATGATGACTACTCACCTACCTAAAACCCAATAGTGGGAAACATCATGATTCCTCCTCCTTCAAGGGCCAACCCCATGACAACCCAAGTAGGCCTATCAAATGGAAATCCAAGAGGATAAATGAGCATCTTGCAATCCCCATGGCTGAAGTAAAGGCCATAATCAGTAAGAAACAATTGAACACTGGGGCCCCTACCACCAAGCAAGCTAAGCAACCCAATCCCAACTCCCCTCCATTAGAGATCTATCTCTCAAGCCACATGGAGGAAGTTAAGGCCAACACAATGACTGATGATAAGGACTTTGTAGCTACACTAACCTAGGTGAGAAAAAAGTTCAAGAAAAAGAACACAATGTTAAGCTTGTATGACCTAGTCATGACCTCATCTACTCACCACCAAGCATTGGCCCAGATGTTGGCCTCCATTCCTATTACAAAGGACATCCCTACAAATGAGAACACCATCCGTGCAATAATGTTATCCTTTACACCACAGGAATTAAGTTCAACATCCCTAGCATTTCATAATGATGTAGATAAGGTCAACCCTAAATGAGGTGAGGTCACTATAGCTCCACTATTCATTAGCATACATGTTGGGTAGTGCATGATTCATAGAGTGCATGTTGATGATTGTGTAGCAACAAATGTAGTCTTGTACTTCGTCATCAACAAGCTAGGCCTGGAAAATGAAATTAGGCCAACCAAAATTATGTGTCTAAAATCCTTCAACAAATCACATGTCACCATTAGGGGTACAATCAACTTAGCCTTTGTGGTAGAAGAGTAGTTCCCCACTAGCATAGATTTCATTATCATAGAGGAGATGCAGGCTTCAACTTGATCCTAGGTAGGCCTTGGCTAGCCCAACTATGGACCATCTCCTCTCCCATCGATTAATAAATCCACCTTCCATATTAAGATGGTCAAGTTATCATCCATGGTGATAATGNGCCCCCCCCCCCCCCCCCCCCCTCCAGCTACCCACAACATAGACATGGCGCAAGTTCTAGAGGTGGAGTTTCTTGGTGGTACACCTGTAACAACCAATGTAATGCCTAAGGCTAACATACTTGAGTGAGTGGTTGAAGCCAACAGCCTCCCAGAGGATCCTAAGCTTTGTGCACCCCCTAATCCACACTTGGTTGGAAAGCAACTACATGACCAAGACTTTCCCTTGGCCAAAAATGTGCTAAGTGCCTACTTACTCCTTGCCTCCACATGCCTTGCATTTTTGGTTTTTGTTTACGTTGCATTTGTTCATGAATTTACATTTCACTTTCTTGCTTAATTTACACAATGTTTTCACACATCCATCCACTTAGCTTATGCATTTCATTTAAAAAACATTAAAAACACATAAAAATAAAAAAAAATCATAAAACTACAAAAACACATGGCCCAAAAAGGCCTTAAACTAGTAATGGCCTAAAATGGCCTTAAACTATCATTATGGCCCAAAAAGGCCTTAAACTAGCCCATGACTTAGAATGGCTTTAACCTATCAACCCCTTTGTGATGGTCCAAAATAGCCTTAAACTAATGATGGCCCAAAATGGCCCAAAACTAGCAACACTTAATAGCTTGAAATGTCCTTAAACTACCATTGCGGCCCAAAATGACCTAAAACTATCGCTCTTCACATTTCTTTTCTTTCATTTGTGCATTTAACTCTATTTATGACAAGTGCCACTTGATGTTATTTTTCTAGTTTATTTTTGTAGGATCTTGTAGGCACACAGCATGACTATGTACATAGCATCACACATCACAAAAGCAAGGTACACACTCATCCATCGTGATGAAAAAAAGTTGGCACAGATAATCCACTATGACTATAAACTAGTGTAGTAATTTGTTATGACTATAAATTAGCATAGATCATCTTTGGATCATGACATTAAACTGGCACAAAATCCACATCCACTACAATGTTAAACTTGCACCTAGCAGTCTGCTAGGACTATAAACTAGCACATCATGGTTTGCCAAGACCTTAAAATAGGTTCACAGTCTACTAGGACTTTAAACTAGCATGTTGTTGATCTATTGGAACACCTACCATTGGTGAAACCCTTGGGGCACACATAGCATCATCACCTCCCATGATTCTACTAATCTTTAGTATCACTTGTCATTAGTGTAACCTTCAGAGGACTTGCAACATCATCACCCTGGAACTTTCACTAGCTTCTTGATCACTTGCAACTAGTGTAGCATTTGATGCATTTGCAACATATTTACATCTAGCACTTACAACATCTTCACATATGGAATTTGCACTTGCATTTCATGTTATGTGGCTTTCTTGTCTTCTTGGAGTTGTGTTTGTAGGATAAAGCCTCATAGGTAGTTATGCAAAGACACATCTCATCGTAGCAACAAGTCACCACATTGCTCTGATGTGCATGATTGGACTACTTAAGCCACTCAAGAGTGCAAATTCCTCTCATCTCATTATAGCCTACGCTCATTTACTCGTTTATCCCAATAACCTCTCATCCTCTGAATACTCATAATTGCACATTCCTTTGATGCATACATACTATTACGCACATGGAATTCTCTTCACATCAACTATAGAACCCATGGTAGACGTAATGTAACTCATCCCATGGGGAGCCTCTATTGACTGGTCAAAGCCCAAGCGGATGTAATGGAACTCACCCCTAGGAGGAAACACCTATCCTATAGACATGATGTGATTACATCAAAACAAAGCCCATATACTCAATGGACAATCTATAGCTAGTATTCAATAGTAAGTCAAACCCAACAGAGGTTCACTTCATAGCAAAACAAAAAGAGAAAAGAAAAAAAGAGAGAGAAAAAAAGAAAGCAAAAAAAAAGCTCAAGAAAAAGAGCAAAAAAAAGAAAGAAAAATGGAGAAAAGCACATCCCCAAGAAAATTGACAACACTACAGTTTCGTAACCATCCTAGCCTTGAATCAACTTTGACTCTCTCATGAACACTCTAATAAAAGATCAATGTTTCAAGGTCAAGCCATTTCATGTCATGATCACCATCAGTTATACTAACTTCACATCTTGTATCAGGATACAGTGTTTGCATTTTATTTCCTCTACTTGCATTTCATTTATCTAGCACATTGCCTACACACTTTGCCCCAACATACCCTTATTCATAGCACTTTTGAACATGGTGGAACAACATTTGGTCAAGTATCGATGAGTGATATTGGTGCCATGTTTGTGGGTGTTGTTCAATTCTTTGTTGTTGTCTCTCGAGCCACTCTTCCATATGTGACCAAAGAGGGGCCATTTAAACACCCCAAGATTTTGGGTCTCGGCATCTTGACTACAAAGTTGGCTAAGTGTCAAAACGGTGGCACTTTGCCAAAATTTTACTAAGTGTTGAGTGTAGTCAGCTCCAACTACCAAATTGCAAAATTTTTCTAAGTGTCAGAATAATGGAACTTTTTGTAAATTTGGCTAAGTATCAAAACTTGGAAAATTTTTCTAAGTGTTGGTGCTATGCTCCTCAGCGTAGCCAGTGTAGCATGCATCAAGGCCTATTTTGCAAAATTTTTCCAAGTGTCAATAATAGTTGCATGAAAATATTTCTAAGTGTTCTGCTACACTCTAGATCATAGACAACATAACATATTTATTAGTGGCCAATTTTGCCTAAGTGTTAAGTAAGAAGCTATCAAGCTAGCTCAACATAGAAGAGGAATTTGGCAAATTTTCTAACTCCTAAGGCTACCCCTCTTGCTACGCTCTAGAGCATAGCCAACATAGCAAGAATAAGGATTACAGTCTTCACCAGATCCTTCTAAGTGTCCATGCTATGCCCTATCCCCAAGGAGCATCATGTGTCCCACACATAACATGGGATGAGCATAGTATCTAGCATCTTGTGTCCCACATGTAACACGAGATGAGTGTAGTAGCCAAAGTTAGAAAAATTTTTTGCACTATTTATGGTTACCTCTAAACTTACAACTTTTTTTGAATTTTTCTTCTAATTCCACCAACCACACTACCACATAGCACTCGATCCACATTTTGGGCTAACCCTAGCCCTATAAATACCCCTACACCCCAATGTTTTTGCGGGGTTCCATTTTTTTCACCAGTGGACAGTTGGCACTTTCATTTGGCATTTGTCATCTTAGCATCTTGGTAGTTAGCTCCGTGGGCGAATAAGACCCAAAGCACATCACACTAGTAGAGAGGCATAGCTACACTATATCGTACACTGCGGCCTCATTGTAGCCCTACAAAACACTGCACGGTACGCTGTGGTAGCTAACTCAACAAAGATGGTTCATCATAGTGAGTGCCAAACTTCATGGTCCAACACCACCAAAACTATGACTATGCTCTCACTATGCCTGCTATACACTGTGTACCTTTTGAGATCCTTTTGGAGTTTAACTACACTCCCATTTGGGGTGATGTTCCATTTCTCTCTCTTATTTTTGGCATTTTTCTTACATCTTTTCACATTTGTTCATACATTGTCATGCTATATTACACTTAGGCAGTAGTTTTTGTAGGTTGAAACCCTTGTTTTGATCGAAACCCTTGGCTACACCTACCCTCATTTCATGGCTATGCTCTACGCTTAGCAATGTGAAGTACCACTTTAACACTTAACACCATTTTGCATTGTTTGCATTTGTATTTCAACTAACCACACTAGCCCCTAGTTGCACCCATCACCCCAGTTGCAATAGGCAAAGTCCCTATTTAATTGATAAGACCATTTAGGATGCTCTGCATCCATTTTCAACAAGGCCTTCACATGAAGGTGGGGTTAAGGCTATGTATTCATTAGCCCTTTGGTGATTCCAGCCACCAAAATTTTTGGTAATTACAACTATGTCATAAACACTATTAGCATTGATGACAACTTAGAACTAGTGTAGTGGCCATTTGTAGTCCATGTGCCCTTTGGTAATGTAAGGTGAATCCATAGCCCCTACAAGTTTGAGGCCCCCATTTGTCATCAAAGTGTCACCTTAAGCACCTACAACTCCCTTCATGGTTAGGGTCCCATAGTATGTTGCAATAATGATTTAGCCACCCTTTGTTGGCAAGGCATCATAACATGTTGACTCCTCACCTACCCAGATTATAGTAGTGAGTAATGCATCAGTCCCTTCCTCTCCAAGAGCCAATCCTACTAGCAACATTAATAGACCATCGAGGTGGCAACTTGGGAGGCCCAATGAACGTCTCACAAATAGAATGATTAGGCAACATCAAGAGCAAAGGGTATTGGATTTTTCAAGGCTAGTCCCTATATCTACAATCCCTATGGCCAATACAACTAAGGAGGACACCACCAGTAACTCACAACCAAGAATTGAGGCCCCTACGTAAGCTAAGCCAACAAAGCCCAAGTTTCCTATCTATGAAATTCATCTCTTAGGCCATATGAAAGAAGTCAATGTCAATAAAAATGCAACTGATGGCAAAGACTTTATGGATGCAATAAACTAGGTTAAGCAAGCACTCAAATAAAAGAACATAATGTTGAGCCTCTATGACCTAATCATGACCTCTTGTGCCCACTACAAAGCACTAATGTGAATGCTAACTTCTATTCCTATCATGAAGGAAATCCTGGCAGATGAGAATTCCATCCACGCCATGATGTTGCCTCCTACACTATAGGAGTCAAGGTCCACATCCCTTATGTTTCATGATAAGGCAATTAAGGTCAACCCTGAGAAGGATGAGGTCATAACAACACCCATGTTTATCATCATATGTGTTAAGCAATGCAAGATTTGAAGGGTGCACATCGATGATGGAGCAATAACAAATGTTATCCCATATATCATCATCGATAAGTTAGGCCTTACAAACCAAATCAAGCCAATGAAGACCACATGCATGAAGTCCTTTAAAAATTCATGCATCATTGTTAACGGTATCGTCAAAATAGCCTTCATGATAGGGGAGAAATTCCCCACCACTATTGAATTCATCATCATAGAGGAAATGCCTAGCTTTAACTTAATATTGGGTAAGTCATGGGTGGCCCAATTATGAGTAATCTCCTCTTCAATCCATCAAGAAATTCACCTTTCATATGAAGGTGGTGATGTTATTATCCATGATGATAATGCAACCCCTCTAGCCATCAATGGCATAGACATGGAACAAGGGTCAAAGATGCAATTTCCTAATGATGTGTCCATAGCAAAGGATGAGAACAAAATGCATGAGGTAGACCCACTAGAAAGGATAAAAGAATTTACCAACTTATTGAAGGACATCCTTTAGGTAGAATTTCCATTCAATGTAGTGAGCAAGGGTCCAAGATACTACCAAAGAGTGTACCCTAGGCCCTACACACCTCCTAACCCACATTGAATTAGGAAGCAACTATGTGACCAAGGTAGCCCCTTAGCTCGAAATGCACTAGGTGCCTACCTACCCCTTTTTTTCTATGTTCAATACATTTTTAACTTTTTCTTGGATTGCATTTGTTTAGGTATTTACATTTAGCTTGATTTCTTAGATTATGCATCATTTTTCTTTATTTATGCATTTATTTTCTTTGATTACGCATTCATCCACTTAGTTTACACACTTTCCCTATTAGTTCACACCTTCGTAGTTATTAAAAAACATCAAAATGCATAAAAATCATAAAATATAAAATTTTAAAAAAAGACAGATAGCATCAACTTACTATGGGCTTAAACTAGCAACAAATGACTTGCCATGGCCTTAAACTATCACCTTAAACTAGTAGTACACACATCTCAAAATGACCTTAAACTAGCAATCACCGTAGCCTAGACTAGCCTTAAACTATCACCTCTAATCCCATTGTAGTGGCCTGAGATGGCCTTAAACTAGAATTGGCCCTTCCACTATGGCCTTAAACTAGCATGGAGCCTTCAATGGCATAGTCACATTATCATTGCATCATCCTAAGTTAGGACATTAATTCATTATGTTATAAGCATAGCAAGTGTATAGCAAATGACCATAAAAAATAAGTTTACACATCACACATAGAAAATAGTAAATAATCATCCATAAAATATAATATGAATAGAAGTACATGGCATGAATAGCATCAAAGCCAAAAATGTAGTAAAAATGCCTAGTGAAGGATGGGTTACATCTAGGTCATGCTCAACTAGTGGTGCTAGGTGGGGGTGGTAGCTCTACTTACTCCACCACATCAATAGGGCTTGCAATATTACCTAGTACCTATCATAACCATAGCAAATATGCATAATAAGTAAGCAAATATGCACTACACAAGCTAACTCTAAACATAAAAAAACATTAGAAAAACTAACTTGAGAAGGTCCTGCATCAATGAGTTCTAGAGGTAACTTTCCAAGGCCAGCCTCCAAGTGCAAGAGGATCTTGGCCTCGAAGAGTTGTATCCAATCCTCTTGACCCAAGTCAATCCCTACAAGGGTCTTTCCTTTGTCCATGGTGGTCCACATAGGTGGCTCCATTGAAAAGATAGTAGAAGAGACCTTTCTAGAAGGGTTAATGATCCGCCTCTTAAGAGAGTCACTCACCATCGTGTGTTGCATGAATAACTTGTATGCCTGCCTCTCGTTGGTCACCTCAAGAAAAATCTTAAGGCAATAGTATTGGATAAAATCCTCCTTGTACCATCACAAGTACATGTCACACTCTTGCTTATACTAGTGCTTGTGGTTATTCTATGTTTGCCCCCATTGATAGACCTTCATGCTATAATTTTTCCAATATTGGTTCTTTTGGACAAGCAAGTCCATTTGGATCCATTGCTCTATCAACTCTTGTGTGGCCTCATTCTTACCTCTAAGAGCTATCCAATATCTCACATACTCGATCGTAGATATACACTAGCTGCTATCTCCTTATGATCTAGTTGCTAAGAAGTCATATCTAGACTGGAGATCTTTGATCTTTGCATCCTAGTTGATCATCCTCTCTTAGAGTTCATCCATGAATTTCCATATGTGCTCATTTGAGTGCCTAAAAACCTACAACACCTTAGCACAAGAAAACATGCACTTTTTGATGTCTCATACATGTGGTAAGGCACTTAATCAACTTCAGGAGGGAGGTTAGGAAGGACGTCCACCTTGGCCACCTTACTCAAATCCCACTTCGGCTTAGGACCTATAGGAATATAATACTCAAGAAATATTAGTTGAAAACTAAGCATTCAAGTAGTAAATTAAGATAAAGTAAAATAACATTGCACACATACTGAGCTCAAGGTTCACTTATCGCAAGCGGTCCACCATGTCTTCAACAATACCTTCCATGAAGGTGAATTTATCTAGCATGTCTATTCATGGCTCCATGCAATAAGTAGATGTGGGATCATTGGTGAGAATATATAAGACTGTAACATAACAATGCAATTAGCACATAGCTAAATAGCTAAAGATACTAGAGCAAACAGGCAATAATAGATGGCAACACAAGTTAGTTAGCCAGCAAGTCCTCAAGCATGAGTGCAAGGGGCTCACCTAGCTACGTACCATCGAACAAGCTATCAAAATCACCCCCATTATTGTGGAGCAATCCCTCCTCCTCCAACTACTAGAGGATCTCTGCTACCTCATGCCACTCATCTCCATGAGCCTCCTCCTCCCTAGCTTGAGGAGATGCTTCCTCTATTATTTCCTTGGCTACTACTCTTGTAACCCTCTCTCCTTTCTCTATGATTAATACATATAGTACATTAGTACACATAGCACATCATTGGTTGATTAACAATATGGAATAATAGAAAAAAACATATAAGAATGAAAATATATACATAAATATAACATATGTACCATACTAACCTGCAACATTTTCATGCAAACTTTGAAGCTTGATGTGGATCCTCTTGCTACTTGGCTTCTTGATCTCAAGGGTAGCCTCCTCCTCAGGACATAGCCTCGTAATCTTGTCCTTAGATGGCCCCATCATCTCTGCTATATTGGTCTACCATGCTTGTGTCCTCAATTCCAATTGAAGGTACCTCACTTGTGCTATCACACAAGTAATGTAACTATCCTATGGGACCCTTGGTCATTACTAATAATGACTCATCAATCCCTTTTGAGAAGGTCTTATTCATGTGTAGTCAAGAACATGTTCTTAATCCATGGCTTGGACCACTACTCACAATTCTACACCATCCATCGTCCATCATCTTGTGCAACTAAGAGCTCCATGAACCTTAATAGTTATATTATGAAGAATGCAAAGCAGATGTAGAACCTTGCCTAGAGGTTGAACCATAGCCTAGAGATCTCTGCATGTAGGCCAGTGGCTATATATGTGGCTTAGTTGAACGTTTTACCCTCTAGAATCACCTCCTTCATCACCCATGCCTATTCCACCCTAAGGATTTTTCCTTGGACGAGCAACTTTGGAAAGGCACGAGCACAAAATAGAGGGTAGAGCTCTTATACCTCAAGCATTAGAACATCTTTAATTGATATGCCTTTGTGAGATTGAGTGGTCCACAACCAATCCTCAATTTCTCCTCTATGGTCCACCTTCTTGCTAGCCCTATCACCAATCATAGGGCCATCATCTTGTTAGTGAAGAAGGCCGCATTTAGCTCCAGCACTACCATCATCCTACACACCTAGGTGATAAATTGCTTGATGTCGCTACTAAAGAAGTTGATGTTGGTAACCATTTCGGCCACTGGGATACTCGAGCTAAGGGCCAAAAATAGGTCCATTAATCCAACATGCATGAGCCTAGCCATCAGTGCATCTAATGCTTTGTGGCATAACTAGTATTTTGCACCCTTTTCAATTCCATACTTCATGATGAGGGTGGCCTTTTCATAGCCCATGTTGATCACCATCACCTCGATTGAGGCAGCCACCATTGCAACAAAGGCAAATCAACATCAATGTTAGCATCAATCAAATGAGGCAAACTAAAAGGCATACATGAACAACCACATGAGGCAAAACATAGATACGTACATGGTACAAATGAGGTGTGAGACAAGGGTGGTGTTGCAAGTATCTCCTCGATGTTAATCTCACCAATAGTCCACTCCTTGTCCAACCATATGTGGGTCCTACATCGCTCATATGCTTTCAGGCATTGGGTAGGTACTTAATCAAGGCTATTCAAATATTCATGCTAGATGAGAACACCTCCAAGGCAGTGTAGGTTAAGGTTAGAGCATTCACCGCATCATGTAGGCCCTCCTCATTAACTCTAAATCTAATGTTAATCATGAGCCATTAGCAATTTAACATGATCTAATAGCGAAGAAGCACTCCAAAAAGCATAAAATCACTTATCCTTCAATGCAGTAGATAGTTCTAGGTGGGTTCTGGAACAAGGTATGCACTAATAGCACAATAAAAAGGGTGTTTCTCTTGTTGTAAAAAGCAAACCCCATCATGTGCCATATCCTAGATAGCTACTGGGCACTCCTAGGACCTCTGCTTGAATCACATACCCCATCAACACTAGCAGTGGGCTCATCTGAGATGAATTTTAGGATGCCCTAGTTAGCCCTAGGTAGCAATGTTTTGGTGATAGCACTAGCAACCTTCACCATTAAGTATGATCCCATGATCACACTAAACTACTGTAGTAGGTATTCTAGAAACTCATGAACCCTTGGCCAGAACCACACCACCTAATGGCCCAGTCGTAGATTTAGTGTAGGCATTTTAGGAACAAGTTTGCTCATGCAACATAGGATGCTCACAAGCTCAACTATGATTAGAACAAGCTTCAGTAGCACCTTGCAACCACCAAGTAACAAGAAAAATATTATTATACATACATAGATGCAAATTTTGGCATTAAATTATTAAGATAAGTTAGTAAAATTAGCATAATACAACATGGACTAACAAAGAAAAAAAATCTTAATCTTGGCAATGCACTCTAGGGCCCCATAGGTATAGGACATCAACCAACTCATTTGATGCACCTGGTACTCACTGGGGTATAACACAATTTCATAAGCTTAGTGCTACATTTTGTAGGTTTAACATCAAGCATAGTCCAAAAAAACTATAAAAGTTTTCTAATTCTGGACTACCTCTGTGAAGAGCATAGTCCAAAATTTCTGCAAAATCTTTCTAACTCCAAGCTACCTCCATGGAGAACGTAGTTCAAAAAAAAAGGAGGGAAAATTTTTTCCTAACTCTAGGACAACCTCGACTACACTCTAAAACATGGAGCATGTAGTCCCTAAAAAATGCATATTTTTGTAAACACTTAGCAAAGTAAATATTTTGATAAATACTTTGATGGCAAAAATGCTTCCAAGACATGGGTAGCATAGTTTTGACTACAATAATGAAGAGCATAGTCTCCACACACTCCTACCCTACCATGCACCATGTCACCATGTTGCCTCGCCACTATGTCCACATGCCTATCCTACCTATGGAGCCTTTCCCTCTCTCTCTCCTTCACCATCATTACTCTAAATCTCCAAAAAAACTTTAAAAAAAAGGGATGGATCCCCTACCTTGTCATTTGTCCCCATTGCAAGTTGTCCCCTAGCTGCTGCTAGAACCTTGGTGCCCCCTACAACCATGCCGTAGAGTGTGGCTCATGGGAGCTCAACCCACAACACCTACCCTCATGTTCCAAGCCCCTACCCACAAACCCTATGCACATGTGCCCTGAAACACCATCAAATTCAAGAAACAACACCTTAACAACATATTTTTCTAAGTGTCAACACAAGATAAATTTTTTCTAGGTGTTTGGCCTATGCTTCCATTGCTGGGGCTATGCCCTAAAGCGTAGTTAGTGTAGCATGTAGCACAAAACCAGAATCGCAAAATTTTCTAAGTGTTGATAGCAATTGCAAAACTCTTCTAAGTGTTGTGCTATGCTTCCATTCTCCCTATTATGCTCTAGAGCATAGCTAGCATAACATGCACTTCAGTGGCAAATTTTTCCTAAGTGTCAAGCTAGAAGCTATCAAGCTAACTCAACATGGAGGGAACATTTTGGTAGATTTTCTAACTCTTGAGGCTACCCCTCCTACTACGCTCTAAAGCATATCCAGCATAACCTCAATGAAGATTGTAAGTTTTGCCAATTTTTTCTAAGTCTCAATGCTATGCTCTTACTTTTCCTGCTATACTCCAGAGCATAGCCAGCATAGATAACATTGGACTTTATTTTTTTTTTTGCAGAATTTGCCTAACTATTGGGTTACGCATCAGAGCATAGATGATGTAGCAATGAAAGTAGCCTCCAAAAGCTTCCAAAGCTCAACACCAGCCTCCATCTCAACTCCAACACCTCTCCAACAATCAAGATCCACAAATTTTATTTTGTTTACACCCCCCATTTGTCCCAAAATTGTACCTACACTCAACCCCACTTGGAAGAGGGAAGAGCATAGTCTAGGAGCATAATCTCCAAATTGCACTATTTTGCACTATTTGTAGGTACATTGTGATCTTTTCAACTTTGGCACATATAGTCTTAGTAGTGTAGCCATAGTCTGACAGTCTCTTGGGGTCCATTGGAGAACATCAAAGCATAGCACTAGTTGCTCTAGTGGGAGCATAGCTATGGTCAGCGTAGCCTCAACTAAACTTTGCCACATGGCACCTGATCTGCACATCACATCATTCCTAACCCTATAAATACCCTTGCATTTCACATGTTAGTGGTTGGCTAGCAATTCCATTTTAGTGGTTGGCATTTTCAAGCACTCAGTTGGCATTTCCATTTAGCAGTGGGCACCTTAGCACCTTTGCACCTGAACACCCTTAACACCTTGGTAAAACTTTGGAATACCTTTGCATACTACAACATACCGCAATCGATAGGACACCACAGTAGCCAACTCAGTAGGCTTATATTTCATAGTGAATGTCATTTTTCATAGTCTGGACATCCTAGAGACCATGACTACACTACCTACTATACTTGTTTGTATGTTGCATACCTCCTCACCTCTCTTTTGCAATTGCTATGCTCTCCCCATTTATGGTAGTGCCACTCTTCCTTTCTCAAACTCCATTGCATTTTCAAGCATTTTCTTTGGCATTTAGTATCACACATACATTTTTTTGCTATTTTGCACATATTTGCATGTTTACATTATCGTTCTTGCACCAAAAAACCCTACTATGCTTAGGCTTAGTTAGCCTTGGTACCACTAAAAACATTGTGCAAACACTTAAACACTTTTTTTTTAAAACACTCCATAAGTCTTAGTTTAATTAACAACACCATCCTAAGCACTCTACCTCCATTTTTCCCCTCCAGCGATAACCCTTTAGATGGGGGCAATGTTAGGGCTATACCATGGTCATGGATCCTTCAATGTGACTATTCCAACCATCGACATTTTCGATTGCTATAGTTTTCTAGTGGTAGGAGAAGGGTTATGTCATTTCCTTCTATGTTTAGTGGTAGTCCCATGTTCTCTCTACACCTTCATTACTAATTTCGAGCTAGTGTAGAATTGACACCCCTATGGACCTACCATGGTACTAGTTGGATCATAGCCCAGCGTAGGAGTTATCTATGAGTCAATTGATGTAGATTGAATCTAGTTTTCAATTCCCTTGGAACCCTTTTGGATGAAAGCCGAAGCATATTTTTGGCACTTAGCCAAAACTCTGTTTGCTCAAGAAAGCATAGCTGGCTCTCAGCATGAGAGCATAGCAAGCTTTAGTGTAGTGAGCGTAGCATACTAGAGTTAATTTTTTTAATAATGTTTTAGAATTATCCATTTTCTTAGCATTTTTTAACATCTTCTTACTTAGCCATTTTTCAACATTTCTATACTTAGCTATTTTTGGCATCTGCAATTTTCACAATGTTTGCATTTCTCACATAGCATTATGAATCCTAAGCAAAAATTAACCTCTATCATAATCATAGTTTTTATTTGACCTAATTAGCAAACGATCACAATTAATCTCCTTGGGGCTAGGAGTTCACCTTGGTAGAAAGGCAGTCACTAAGGATATGCAACCAACCTCCTAAGTACATCGTACTCGATGATGAAAAATATAACTTCCTTTGCGTGAGACTCTAGTCAAGTCTATCCCTAGACCACTGAGAAATGGACACCAAATGAGGTTATGCAATCATACACTAGAACAAGAGGTAGTACTTCCCTATCCCCAATGATTTCATTCCACTCATTGTGACCTTTCAGTGGCCGCTCAACCAACTTGTTTAACTGAGTGAGTTGAATGAGCATGATGTAGCGATTGACTATGAGGAGCCCCTATAGGATGGGTAGGATGAGTTTGAGGCATGTTCAAAGAATGAAAACCCCTTTTACACCTTTTTCTAGTAAGCTACCTCTAGTCCCATACCTCTGTAGTCCTAGCCATTTACCTTCTATTAGGTAGTTGCATCTCCCTTGTCACCTCCTAGGTCAACCCCTATTGTGGCAAGTCATCAAGTGCATATGCATCAAGGTGTAGGAATATCTATCACCCCAACCTTTGTATATCACATGCATTAGGGTGTGGGACCATCCACCACCCTCACCTTTGCGATGTCTGCATAGTCTGTGTAGTCCTTCTTACTAGCATCTATAATGCTAATGTAGCCTTATGTGCACACTGTGTAGATTTCTTGGCTACCACTAACTCAAGTGTCATATGTTCTACCTATCCCATCGATGCCTCCTATAATGGCACAAGCCAAAACTTTGCAGTGGGCTCCAGCCTCTATGCCCATGGCATAGCACACACAACAATATATGCAACAACATGCGCAACATGCATCTCATGTGGTTGCATAGCCCATAGTGGGGCTGTGGATCACTTAAGCAGCATAGTGGGCAACACAACTAGCGTAGCCCACTACACCCACCTCAAGCTTCGACCAAGTATTTGAGCTCATCCAAATGCTTATTGAGAAGGTTAAGCGGCTCAAAGCCTCCTCCTCTAAGATGGTCCACATGATGGAATTTTACTAGGATCACCCAATCATTCTTGTGGTCCCATCACTAACCATACCTCTTGGAGTTCAACTTTCCCAGTTCCTTAAATATAATGGTGAAAGAGATCCTAACACCCATCTAGTGATCTTCTGTTCTGAATGCCTTCTATTACAGGCATGGTTGCATGCAATCATCTATGTGTTTGCCATGTTCTTAACTAGCAAGGCACTAGACTAGTACAGTGCACTCCCCAAGGCCTCCATATCTTCTTTGGAGAAATTGCTTAGTCAATTCATCACTTGCTTCAAGTACAACTTAAAGCCTGAGGTAACCCTAAATCAATTAATGCAAATCAAGCAAGGCCACTTAGAGCTTATGCAAAAATTCATCTAGCACTAGAGCACCACACTCAATGAAATTCACAAGCCTATTGCAGAAACCCACTTACTGACCATTTTCAAAGGTGTAGTCAATGACTTCATTAAGTCAAAGTTGTACTACCTTGCCCTACACTCCCTAAGCCAAGCATTTGCTCAAACGAAGAGCATCCAAGATACGGTAGAGGCTAGTAAGGACCCAACCTAGTGACCTACAAATATGCACATGCAAAGAAAGACAAGGAAAAAGGCAAGGCAACCACAACTATTGCAACAATGGCCAATGAGGCTAAGCTAAACAATGCCAAACCAATGACCAAGGCATCCAAAGCCCTAGCCAACAACAAGGCATCTAGCTCTGGCAATGTGATGACCAACTAGTCCGCACCATTGGTAACCATAGGGCAAGCTACCCCAAGGCCAAACTTTGAGTATAAGAATTGCTCAAAGTACACACTATTTCCCATCAGGCCATCAGAGCTCTTGGGACAACTAATTAATGTTTGGCACATCCAGTATAAGTAGATGTCTAAAGATGCTTACAAGCTCCATGATCACTACTGCAAGCTCCTTAGGAACCCATCAATAGCGATGCCAATTAAGCCTTTAGTCCCTAAGCATTTCAAATTGGATCGGTTATGCCACTACCATCAACTGCCCAACCATGACATAGACTTTTGCATGGCCTTATGAGATGGCATACAACACATGATTGACCAAGGTCAATTGGTCCTTGATGCAACCAACCTAGTTCACCCAAAAAATCAATCAATGGAGGTCCACAAAGACCCTCTTAATGTAAGTGGTGTAGGCTACATTATCAATTCCATTAGCATTAATGATGACTTAGAACTAGCACAAGAACCATTCATGGTTCATGTGCCCTTTGGTAACACTGGGGACTCCTTAGCATCAACCAACTTGAGATCCTCTTTTGTCATCAAAGCATTGCCTTGGGTACCCATGACATCCTTTGTGGTTAGCACCCCACAATATGTTATGGTGATAGCAACCCAGATATCTTTTATCATTAGGACACCTCAACGTGTGGACTCCTCACCTACTCAGAGTCCAGTGGTGGGGACTACGTCAGGCCATGCTCACCCAAGGCCTCATCCTACATACAATAACAAGTAGTCTACATGATAGCCTAGGAAGCCTAATGAATGCCTCGCCAACAAGATGATTAGGAAATGCCTAGAGCTAGGTCTACCTAAGATTTTCTCCTTGTCTTCTATTTCAATGGCCATGGTGGCCGAAACAACCACCACAAGATGTTAACAACAGAGCAACGAGGCTCAAAAGTGGGCAAAGCAAGCCAAGACCAAATCTCCTCCCTGAGAGATCCATCTCTTGGGTTGCATTGAGGAGATGAAGGCTAACAAAGAAACTGATAGTAGTAAGGATTTCTTGGATGTGTTGGCACAAGTCAAATAGGCTCTAAAATAGAAAAACATAACCTTAAGCTTGTACAACTTGATTAGGACCTCCTTCACTTACCATGAAGCACTAGTTTACATGTTAACCTCCATCCCTATTAAGGAGGATATTCTAGTAAATGAACAAGCCATCCATGTTGTGATGCTTCCCCCCACACCACAAGGATTGAGTTCAATGCCCCTAGCATTTCATGATGAAGAGATTAAAGTTGATCCTAAAAAGGATCAAGTCATCACTACACCAATGTTCATAAAAATTTTCTTAGGGTAATGCAAAATTTGCAAGGTGCATTTCAATGATGGGGTAGAGACTAATGTCATCCCATTCCCAGTCATTGATCAACTTGGTCTCATCGACCAAATCAAACCCACAAAGATAACATGCCTGAAGTCCTTTAATGGGTCGCACGTTGTTATAAGGGGTACAGTCACGATAGCTTTCATGGTAGGGGAGTAGTTCCCCACAATAGCTAAATTCATTGTCTTTGAGGAGATGTCTAGGTTCAATCTGATCCTAGGAAGGCCCTAGCTAGCTTAATTATGGGTTGTCTCCTCACTCATACACCAAGAAATCCACCTTCTATACAAAGTTGAAGAAGTGATTATACATGGTAACAATGTAGCCTCTCTAACCATCAACAACCTTGACATAGAGCAAGGATTGGATGTAGAGTTCCTTGATGACATGCTACCTATGAAGGATGAGGGTCAACCTTATTCAACAGATGTACTGAAGGAACCAAAAGAGGCTAATGAACTCCTTGAGGAAGCTCTATGTATGGGGTTTCCCTTTAGCATCATGGACGAGGGTCTAGATGAATATCACCTTATGCTACCTAGGCCCTATGCACCTCCTAACCCACATTAGGTTACGAAGCACTACATGACTAAGGTATCCCCTTAGTTCAATAAGTGGTAGGTGCCTAATTTTTTGACTTTTTCTTGCACAGTTACATTTTGCATGGTTACTTGCATTTTACATTATTTACTTTGTTATGAGTTCATTCCTTTTGTCTATGCATTTTCATTTAGCTTTCTTATTCATTGAAAAACACTAAAATACATAAAAATCACAAAATTCAAAATTGCAAAAAATAATTTCATGGCCTGCAATGGCCTAAAACTAGCCACCTTCCTTGCATCACCATGGCCTAAAAAGGCCTCAAATTAGCATACAACCTGCTACATCCTAAAACTGGCAACCTACTTTTTTTCACCACATCGGCCCAAAATGGCCTAAAACTATCGTATGTGGCCTGCGAAGGCCTTAAATTGGCAACACCTTGTCTTTTTATTCATGGTCCAAAATGGCCTTAAACTAGCAATATTCATGACTTGAAATGATCCTAAACTAGCAATGGCCCTCTTGCCATGGTCCTAAACTAGCAACAGCCCTCTTGCCATGGCCTTAAACTAGCATTGGGCCAAAAAATTCCTAATTGCATCAAACTACTACATTACTAGCATGCAATACATAGCAAGATAAATGTAAAACTCTACATAATATGTAACCCACATAGAAAAAATAGTTCATCGTTACATCTTCATTAATCCATCAATAAAATACATGGCATGATTGTATAGCAAAAATGGCCAAGAAATGCAAAATTATCCAACAAGAGGACTACATCAAGAAAACTTAATTGGTGGTGTTCGATGGGGTTTGAGGCTCCTCTTCGTCTTCCTCTGCTACTCCACTAGAGCCTATGGCATTGCTTGGTACTTTCTTGAAGCAAAACAAAACAAAAAATTAGTCAGCAAATGCACAAAATGTAGAACTAACATAAAAGCACAAAATAACAAAAAAAATAACTAACCTAAGAGAGTCCTACATCTATCTCTGAAGGTAGTCTACCAAGGCCCTCCTCCAAGCATTAGGGGATTTTGGCCTCTGATAGCCATGACCAATCCTCTTGGCCAAAGTCAATACCTATAAGGGTCTTGTCTTTGTCCATGGTGGTCCATGCAAGTAGCTGCATCGAAAACATGGTAGAGGAAACCTCCCCTAAGGGCATAGTAATCTACCTCTCTAGAGATCCACTCACCACTACATGACAAGCAAATAACTCATAAGCTTGTGTCCCACCAATTACCTCAAGGAACATGTCACAGTAATGGCATTCAATGGACTCCTCCTTATACCATTTAAGGTATGCATTTCACTCATTCTTGTAGTGGTGCTTGTGGTTCTTCTAAGTTTGCCCCCACTAATACACCTTTACACTGTAATCTTTTCATTCCTAGTTTCTTCGAGCAAGCAAGTCCATCTACAACCTCTACTTAATGATCTTTCTATTGGTCTTATTCTTGCCTTGTATTGCTGGCTAGTACCTAGCATAGTCAATCTCGACTATTTGCCAAGTACTATCCACTCGTGCATGAGCTGCAAGAAAGTTATAATAGGACTAGAAATCCCCCATCTTGGTATCCTAGCTCATTGCCCTATCTTAGAGCTCATGCACCCACATCCATAGGTACTCATTAGTGTGATTGCAAATGCATAAGGCTTTTTCACTTAAAAGCATCCACTTACTTGTCACATCATACACCCAGTGGGGCACTTACTCCACCTTAGGGAAAAACTTATGGATGGCAACCATCCCGGCCACCTTTCTTGGCATACAACAAGCAAAATAGCATTAGCCATAAAATAAGCACCAAATTGGTAAAGCAAAATAAACAAAGCAACATCACATGCATACCAAGCTCGAGATCTGTCTATTGTAGGTGGTCCATCATGTCCTCAACCAAACCTTCCATGAAGGTGAACTTGTCGAGTGCCTCTACCCATGGCTCCACACGATAGGTAGAGGTGTACACTAGACTGCTGGCAAGTACCTCTATAGCTATAATGTAATAACACATTTAGCAACAATCAAAAAACCAAAGATGTAAGAGTAGAAAGAGAGAGAAAATAAATAACAACATAAAGCACATACCTAGCAAACCCTCAAGTGTGAGAGTGGGGGGATCACCTAGCTACACATCATCAAAGAGGCTATCAAAATCACCCCCATTAGGGTGAAGTAGTCCCTGTTGAAGGACTTTTGCAACCTCATGCAGTTCTTCTTCCTATGCCTATCCCTCAGTTTGAGGAGGGACCTCCTCTATTACTACTTCTACCACTACTCCAGCAGCACTCATCTAATTCCAATAATTTGCACACGTACCAAGATTAGCATTTTTCACTTAGCATAACAATTTAGCATAACATAGCATAGAAAAACATAAACACATAAAATGCAAAAGAAAAATGCATCCAATAACTCATACTAACTTGCCACATTTGTGTGTAGTCATGAAACTTCAGGAGGATCTTCTTACTACCCACCTTTTTGATCTCCCATGCAAGCTCCTCAATAGGACATGGCCTTTTAATCTTTGTTTTATATGGTCCCACTATCTCAATAATGTAACACTCTACCCTCGCTAGCTAGTGGGGAATCACTTGCACTATCATGTGAGTAGTAAGATCACCCTAAGGGACCTTTAGTCATTACAAAAAATGACTCACCAATCACCTCTAGGGGATCTTGCACTCATGTGGAAATAAATAGGTGCTTGATCCATGGCTTCAAAAGCTATGTCTGGTCCTACACCACTCAATGCTTATCCTTGCGAACAACCAGAACTCCACAAGCCTTCGCAAGCATCCTACGAAGAATGCAAAGTGCACATGCAACCTCACTTGGAGGTTGTGGTCCAACTTGACAATCTTAGCATGTAGAATATCAACAAGGCGAGAGGCCCAGTACCTTATACCCTCCTTTATCATGTCCCTCATCACTCAAGCCTACTGCACCTTAAGGATTTTCCTTGGGAAGAACTACTTTAGAAATGCATAGGCATGAAAGAGAGGGTAAAGCTCATGGACCATAGGCACTTGCACATTCTTAATGAGTATGCCTTTGCGAGATCAAGAAGTTCCTAGCCACTCCTCAACATCACCTTGGTGGTCCACCTCTTTGTTAGTCTTATTAATGACCAACAATCCATTAGAAGGAAGGCCAAAGAGGTCTACAAAGAAGTCATTAGTGAGGTCCAAGACCATCCTCACATTACGTACCTATGTAACAAAGTGATGAGAGTAGTCAAATAAAGAATTAATAATAGTGATCATTTTGGCCACTGGGATGCTTGGATTAAGGGCCAAGAAAAGGTTCATTAGCCCAACTCATGTAATCATACTAATCAACTTCACTAAGGCCTTGTGGCACAACCAATGTTGTGTGCACTCAACATTCCCATACTTCATAATGAGAATGGCCTTAGTGTGGCCCATAGCAACCACTGTGACCTCTCTTGAAGCATCTATAGTTTCAATATGGACAAATAAAATAATGTTAACATCATGCAAAAAGGCAAATTAGCAAATGCATGAGAGCAAAGTGATAAACTACTTACGTGGGACAAAAGGTATGCTCAATGGTGGTGATGGAATTGATGCTTCCTCAATGCTAAGTACACCATCCAACCACTCTACATCCAAATAGCCATGGTTCTGACACTTCTTGTTGGCCTTTGGATACTAACAAGGGTACTTTTCCAAGTTGAGCCCAATTTTCCTGGTCATCCCGACATGAACATTCTTGCAAGTTGAAAATTCCTACAAGGCAGCAATGTCTCCATGATGACACCAGCAGCTTCTATCACTAAGTGTGACCACATCATCATACTAAAGTGCTAGAGTACAAATTCTAGGAACTTGTGTGCTCTTAGTTGGAACCAAACTACCTAGTGACCTAACTGTGTATGGTGTAGGTGTGTTCAGAAGGCGTGAAATGCCATCAATTTTGGGCTTCTGCACTTCAACGATACATTTTTCTAAGTGTGAAAACTTGGCAAATTTTTTGAAGTGTTTGTGCTACACTCCCTAGCATATCTAGCATAGCATACATCAAGGCCTATTTTGCAAAATTTTTCTATTTTGCAAAATTTTTCTAAGTGCTAGTAGTAGTTACATGAAAATTTTTCTAAGTATCCTACACTTTGAATCTGCATGCTACGCTCTCTAGTGTAGCTAGTGTAACACAAAATTCCATGCCAAGTTTTCCCATGTGCTAAGCTAGAAGTTGTTAGGGTTTCTTGGGATGGATGAAATAGTTTGGCAAATTTTCTATCTCCTGGGTTGTCATGCTTGCTACACTCCCCAGCGTACCCAATGTAGCACATGTTCCAATCACCAGTTTGCCCAAGAACTAGGCTAGAAGTTGTCAAAAATTCTTAGGATGGAAAAAATAATTTAGTAAATTTTCTATCTCTTGGGTTTCTATGCTTCCTAGCATAGCAAGCCTAGCACAAGTTCAAATGCCTAGTTTTTCTCAAGTTTTGGACAAGGATCTATCAAGCTAGCTTGAAATGAAAGACACATTAGCATATTTTCTAACTCTTAAGGCTTCCTCTCTTGCTACACCCTAGAGTGTAGCCAATATACCATGAAGGAAGACTACAGATTTTGTCAAAATTTGGCTATGTGTCCCTAGTATGCTCTACTATGCTCCCCAGTGTAGCCAATGTAACCACTATGAAACATCAAAATTTTGCAAAGTGTTGTGTTATGCTCTAGAGCATAGCTAGCTTGACACTAGAGAAAAGCCTTTGACAGCCTCTAGAAGCCTTTCAAACATATCATCAACCTTCATCTCAACTCCGACATTTCTTTGACAAACAAAATCAGTAATTTGCATCTCTTTTTCACCCCCATTAGTCCCCAAAATTGTTCCTACACTTGACTCTACTCAAAATAAGGGAAGACATAGTCCCAAAGAACAACCTCCAAGTTGCATTGTTTTTTGCACTATTTGTAGGTACATTGTGGTCTTTCAGACTCTGGCACATGCAGTCTAGGTAGTGTACTCACAATTTAATAGTCTCTAAGGATCCATTTCTATTCTTCAAATCATAACACTTTGCTATTCTCATGAGAGCGTAGCATGTTAACGTAACCTCATCTACACTCATGCCACATGGCACTCGATCAGCATCTCATGCTAACCATGGCCCTGTAAATACCCCTATGTTCAGCACTCTAGGGGCTAGCAAATGAAAAGAACATTGGGAATTTTAACTTTTTAAGCATCCTTGGCATTCTTGTAGTTGAGCATCTAATCTTTGCACATTGGCACCTCCCAAAATGTAGTCCATTATTGCCCTCATAGAACATAGCAACAACCGACCTAGCAAGTTCAGTCCCCATGGTAGCCATTAGCTCCATGTCCTAAGTGACCCTAAGACTATGACCACACTACTACACTACCATTGTGTTTTCTTGTACACTACGTACCATTCTCACCTTTTTTTCATGCAATAACTATGCTTCCTCTTTTTAGGGTAGTGTATTTTTCATTCTCAAGCTTTGTTTCATTTACTCAAGCATTTTTCTTTGATATTAAACATAACTCTTACATATTTCTATTGTTTGATACATATTTGCATGTTCATGTCACTATTCTCAAGCTGGGACACCTCACTACACTTTAGCTTAGCCTATCCTAGTTTCCATGCATAATGCAGTATAAATCCCTCTTGCACATGATTGTTTTAACACCACTTAAGTCCCTATCTAATTGACCAAACTATTTAGGGCAGCTCATTTCCATTTCCCAGCATGGCCCTTGCACATATTCATGGTTAGGTTGTATGCTTTCCAACCTCTTAATGTTCTAGCCACCAACATTTTTAGACATCATAGTTTTTAGCACTAGAAGGAGGGCCTCCCATTCCTTTTGCGTTCAAGGGTAGTTCCATGTGCTTTTTGCACCTATGTTACTAGTTGTAATCTAGTGTAGATGTGACACCCCTATGGACCTACCACAATAGTAATTGGATCATAGGCCATTGTAGGAGTTGTCTACGTTTTGGTTGGTCTACATTGGTCCCAGTTATTGATTCCCCTGGAACCCCTTAGAACGAAAAGCCCAATTACATCTGTTGTGTCAAGCTCTAAGTGCTCTAGAAAGTGTAACAACCCCTTAGAGAATAATGAGAATAATACTAGAGTTAGTCACTTTTTAACAAAATTTCTAGAGTTAGTCATTTTTGGCTTATTTTCACAATTTCCATACTTAACCATTTTTTCAACATTTTCTATACTTAAATCATTTTCTATTCATCACTATCTTTTCTAAATTTTTTCTACATGGTAACATGAATCTCATGAACCCTTCAATCTCTACCCTAATCACAGAGGTAGCTCATCCCATACAACAGGTGGTGGACATTAAGCCTCCACTTAGTCTATACAACCACAATGACAATCACTCAGACTTATTAACCAACTGCCTAAACACATGTCGTTGGATGATGAAAGATACAACTTCCTTTGCATGAAGCTTTAGATGGGTCTATCCCTAGACAACCAAGAAATAGATGCAAAGCATAGCTTTGAAATCATTCATTAAAATGGGAAGGAGTTCCTTCCTACACTTGATGTGTTCATCCCACTCACTGAAACATTCAACCAACTTGTTAGAGTAAGTGGGTCCAAAAAGCAAGATGTGGCATCAAACTATGATGAGCCCCTGCAAGACAAGCAAGAGGAGTTTAAGGCTCATTCAAAGAGTAGTATCTTATTCTATAGCTCTACCCAACAACCTATCTCTAGCTTTGTCCCACACAAGTTGCAATCATGTATCTTCTTTGAGGAAGTAGTGTCACTCTCGCCACCCAAGTTAATTCCTATGGTAGCCAGCCACCAAGTGCTGCATGCACAAAGTGCAAGTTCCTCTACCACTTTCCCCTTTTTCATCTCCTCACAGTCTATGTAGCCTTCCCTACTAGCATCTTTGGTGCTGACATTGCCATATGTGCACACGATGCCTATATCTCAACCACAAACAAGTCAGGTGTCCTTTATCCCAACTATCTCAGTATCACCTCTAACAATAGTCCAAGCCACAACCGCATGGTGGGCTACAACCTCTATACCTAATGTAAAATGGTCACACATTCCACAATACAAGCAACAACAAGCTCAACAAGTGTCCCATGTCATGGCATAGCCCACAATAGGGCTAAGGGTTTCTCAAATGGCACCACAGGAAACACAACCTACTGCATCATCTCTAAGTTTGGACCAAGCATTCCAACTCACTCAAACACTCACAGAGGAAGTTAGATGACTCAAAGTGGCCAACTTAGAAATAGTCCATGTGATGGACTTCTACCAAGATGATCCCATTAGCCCTATGATCTTATTGTGAACCCTACCTCCCAAGGTTTAACTTCCTTAGTTCACGAAATACAATGGCAAGTAGGATCCTAATGCTCACCTTGTAACTTTTTGTTTTGAATGCCTACTTCTACAAGCATGGCCCCATGCGATTATCCATATCTTTGCCATGTCCTTGACTTGCAAGGCTCTTGATTAGTACCTACACTCCCTAGAGCTTCCATATCAACTTTGGAGAAGTTTCTCAACCAATTTGTAACTCACTTCAAGTATAACTTGAAGCCCAAGGCCATCTTAGACCAATTAATAAACATTGAGAAAGGAGCACTAGAGCCAGTGCAAAAATTTATACAACATTGGAGCACTTCCCTCAATGAAATCTGTGAGCTAATAGCAAAAACTCATCTTCAAGCTATCTTCAAAGGTGCAGTAAATGACTTTATCAAGTCAAAATTGTACTATTTAGCCTCAAACAAAGGGCATATACGACCTGATAGAGGCCAATAAGAACCCAACCTATGTGGCCTATAAAAATGCACACATGAAAAGGAACAAGAAAAAGGAAAAGGCAACAACAACCATTGCAGTTGTGGTCGATGAAGCCAAACCCAACAACACTAAACCAATGGCCAAGATGCCTAAAGACCTAGCCAACAACAACAAAGCATCAAGTTCTAGCACTATAGGAACTAACTAGCCCATACCATTGGTGACCATGAGGCAAGCTCCCCAAAGGCCAAACTTTGAGCTCAAGGATCGCTCAAAGTATACCCCATTGCCTATCAAGCTATCTAATCTCTTACACCGGTTACTTAGTATTGGGTGCATCCAACACAAAAAAAATGTCTAAGGACACACGTAAATGTCATGAGAGGTATTTTGGGCTCCTCAAAAATCTCTCAGAAACTATGCCAAATGAGCCCCTAGTCCCTAAAAACTTTAGATTGGACCAATTCTACAACTATCACTAGTTGCATGGCCATGACATAGACTACTACTTGGCATTAAAAGATGACATTCAATACATGATTGATCAAGGTAAATTGATCCTTGATGAAAGTAATCCTATATGATCAAAAAACCAATCAATGAAAGTCTATAATGATCCCCTCAATGCTAGCATTATAGAATACATCATCAATGCTATTAGTGCTAATGACAATGCAAAACTAGCACATGAACCATTTGTGGTTTCTGTGCTCTCTGGTGATGCTAGGGCTTCAATGTCGACTAAACCACAATCCCTTTTCATCATCAAAGCATCACCTCAGGCATCCATGACACCCTTTGTGGTTAGGACCACGTAGCACATTGCAGTAATGGAAACCTAAACACCCTTTTTTATTAGGGTGCCAAGACATGTGAATCCCCCACCTGCCCAAGGTCTGATGGTGTGAATTGCATCACATCCTACCTATTCAAATTCATATCCTAAGAGACCCAATGAGCATCTAGCTAAGAAAATGTACAACGTTAGGTCCTCTTAAGCCTATCCCCTTATTAGCCATCCCAATGGCCTCATCATCTTTGACTACCAACTCAAATGCAAGCAACCAACAAATGAGTACTAAGCCTTGAAAGCCTATTGCACAACCAAACGCTAAATCCCCTCCTTGAGAGATTCATCTCTTGGGTTGCATGGAGGAGGTAAAGGCCACCAAAATAACAAATAGCAAAAAAATTTCTTGGATGCACTGGCACAAGTTAAATAGGTCTTTAAACAAAAAAACATGACTTTAATTCTATATGACTTGATAATGACTTCTGCTACTCACCGTGAAGCATTAGTTCACATGCTAACATCTATTCCTATTAAGGAAGATATTCCAATAAATGAAAAGTCCATTCATGCCATAATGCTTTCCCCCACAACCCAAGAGTCAAGGTCAGCACCGTTGACATTTTGTGATGAGGCAATCAAAGTTGACCTCAAAAAGGGTTAGGTTACTAGTTCATCCATGTTTATAACAATTCACATAGGCTAGTATAAAATTTATAGGGTGCACATGGATGACAGGGTGGCAACCAATGTCATTCCATTCCCCATTGTTAACAAACTTGGCTTGGTTGATTAGATCAAGTTGACAAAGATAACATGCTTGAAATCCTTCAATGGAGCACATGTTGTTGTAAAGGGAATGTTCACGATAGCTTTCATGACAAGGGAGCAATTCCCTCCTACTGCTAAGTTCATTGCTATTAAGGAAATTCCTAGATTCAACCTGATCCTAGGAGGTCTTGGCTAGCCTAGTTACAGGATATTTCTTCACCTATTCATCAAGAGATTCACTTGCCCTATGAGGGTGGAGAGGTGGTGATCTATGGTGATAATTAGCTCCCCTAATCATCAACAACATTGATGTAGAACAAGGGTTGAAAGTAGAGTTCTCTGAAGACACGCCACTAGTTTAAGATGAAAGATAATGTTGTCGGGTTGATCCACCTAAGCAACCAAGTGAAATAAGAAACCTCTTTGAGGGAGCTCTCTACATAGAATTGTTTATGCAATAGACCAAGCTCTAGGTGAATACCGTGTTATGCCTCCTAGGCCTTATGTGCCTCCTAACCTACCTTAGGTTAGAAAACACTTACATGACTAAGGCATCCCCTTAGTTCATCTGCATGTTTTGGTTATCTTTTGTTCTTTGCTTGTACATTTATGTTTACGTTGTTATTTGCATCTTGACTTAGTTATTTCATTTCTTTAGTTTACACAGTTTTGTTTAGCCCTTTCACTTTATATATATATATATATAAAATAAAAAAAAAACATTAAAAAGTGACCCGTTATGGCCTAAAACTAGCATCTTTTTCCCTTTTACGCAATGGCTTGAAAAGGTCTTATACTATCATTGTGGCTCGAAAAGGCCTTAAACTATCATACAACCTACTAAGGCCTAAAATTGGCAGCTTACTTCCTTCCTACACTATGACCCAAAATAAATTTAAACTACTAATGGCCTTTTCGCCGTGGCCTTAAACTAAGACAGGATCCACAAGGGGCCTAATTACATCAATCAAATTGCACATTAAAATTATAGCAAAATTACATGAAATATAGCAAAGTGATATGCAAATAATCATTATAATTTCATTAAATTATTAATATAATATATATTTTAATTTTACATCCAAAACAAAAAATTACCAAAAACACAAAATTGCCCAATAACAGGGCTACATTCTGGGCATCTCAACTTGTAATGTTCAGTGGGGGCTAGGGTTCTTCCTCTTTCTCTTCATCTGCTACTGTGCTAGGGCCTGCGTTGTCACCTGAAACCTACATTAAATAAAAATAAAATAATAAATTAGCTAACAAATAAATTAACATGAAACATTACAATAAAATAAATAAAAATAATTAGACTAACTTGAGAAGGACCTACATCCATGTCTGGGGGCATCCTATTGAGGCCCGCCTCCAAGTGTTGTTGGATTTTATCCTCCAATAGTCATGCCCAATCCTCCTCACCTAGGTCAATACCTATGAGGGTCTTCCCTTTTTTCATGGCTATCCATGAGGGTGGCCCTAGTGAAAACCTAGCAGAAGTGACCTCTCCTAAAGATATAGTGACATGTCTCTATGGGGTTCCACTCACCACTACGTTGCTAGCAAAGTTCATAAGCCCATGTCATGCCAATTACATCAAGAAATATGTATCGACACTGATGCTCCATGGACTCATCCCTGTACCTCTTACCGTACACCTCACATTCCTACTTATAGTGGTGCTTATGATTTTTTTGAGTCGAACCCCATTGATACACTTTTGTGTTGTAATCCTTCCAGTCTTGGTTCTTCCTTGCTAGTAGGTCCATCTACAACCATTGCACAATCACCTCATGAGTGGCCTCGTTCTTGCTTCAACTGGCTGATCAATACCTAGCATAGTTAATTTTAGCTATGTGCCAGGTATGATCTAGTTTTTCGCATGCTACTAAGAAGTCATAACAGGAGTACAAGTCCTTCAAGTTTGCATCTTGGCTTGCCCCCCTCTCCTGAAGCTCATCCACCCATTTCCATAAGTGCTTGTTAATGCACCTGCACTCCCATAATGCTCTTGCAGATGAGAGTGTGCAATTGTTTGCCTCATCATACACATGGTAGGGTAGTTTCTCCACCTCGGGGGGAAACTTAGGCATGACGTCAACCTAGATCATCCTGTTTAGGTCCCACCAAAGCTAGGAGCCTATTACCATATAATAGGAAAAGCAACATTAGCCATGAACTAAGCAATAAATCAGTAGAAAAAAATAGATAAATATAGACACATCAATCTTGGGTCTATTTGTTGTATACGGTCCATCATGTCATCGACCAAGCCTTGCAGAAAGGCAAACTTATTAGGAGTCTCCATCCATGGTTGCATGCGGAAGGTGGACATGGATGTTGGGTGCTCAGTGGAAACACCAATGGCTGCCACACAACACACTTAGTAATTATCAAATAATACAATAGCCAAATTTGTAAGGGCTAATAAAAACAAAAAAAAAGATGGCAATTCAAAGCTCCTACCTAACAGGCCCTCAGATGTGAGAGCAGGGGGATTGTCCATTTGCATGCCATCAAAGAAATTTTCAAACTCACCCCCTTCAAACTGTAGTAACCCTTCTTTCTCAAGTTTCCATAGTACTTATGCAACTTCTCATTCCTCTTCATCTGCTATTTGTCCCTTAGGTTGTGGAGGGGCATCATCCTCTATGACCTCTGCTATCGTTGTAGGCATACTCTTGCCTACATCACATAAGTTAAGTTAGAATTTTTATTTATGAGCATAGTATAGCATGGCACATTATCGTAGTATCTAATAATTCATACTTGCAATTTCTAAGCATAAATTGCAAGGCTTAAAACAAATCTTTTTGCCACTCTCCTCCACTTCACGTATGGGCTTCTCTATGGGGTATGGTTTTTTGATCTTTATTCTAGATGATCCCATTGCCTCAACAATGAGTCATGCCCCTCTCACTACATTTCCAATATTGACTGGTGGGGCCTCCCCTACACTATCACATGTGCAGTGAGATCGTCCCACATTACCTCTAGTCATTACATAAAATGACTTGTCGATTACCTCCAGAGAATCTTGTGACCGCGTGGTGTTGAACAAGTGTTGGATCCATGGCTTGGAGATTTTCCTATGGTCTTGCACTACCCACCACCCTTCCTCATGAACCACCAAAAACTCCACAAACCTTTGTAGCCATGCTATGAAGAATGTGAAGTGCACATGCGATCTCACTTGAAGGTTGTGGTGCAACCTAAAAATTTCAACATGAAGGCCACTAGCAAGGTAAGAGGCCCAGCTGTATTGCGTCCCCTCTTCTATTACATCCCTCATCACCCAAGCTTGTTCCACCCCAAGAATTTTTCCTTGGGAGAGTAGCTTTGGAAATGTGTGAGCATAAAATATTGGATAGAGGTGGTGGACCACGAGCACCTTCACTTCCTTGACTTGTATGCCTTTGTAGACCTTAGAAGTGTCCAACCACTCCTCAACATCCCCTCTGTGATCTAAGTCTTTGTTAGTCTTTTTTGCAACTAATGGGTCCTCAAAGGGGATGCCAAACAGCTCTACAAAGAATTCATCTTTGATGTCAAAGGTCACCCACACACTATGGGCTGGCATCATAAAGAGATTAGCTCTCTCACTGAAGAGTTGATGATGGCAATCATCTCAGTCATTGGGATACTTGGGCTAATGGCTAGGAAAAGGTCCATTAACCAAGCTTGCTAAAGCTTCCTGGTTATCTCCACTAGGATCTCATAGCATAACGAATGTTGTGAACTCTCAACCTTACCATATTTCATAATACGAGTGGCCTCAGTGTGGCCTGTTGCAACCACCATGACTTCTCCTAACTTAACTATAGTTGCAACAAGTGAAAGTAAAGTTAGAAACATAAAAACATCTAGGTAGAAAATGCATTAAAAATGAATGATACACTACTCAAGTAGCACAAATGGTATGTGGGATGGCGATGATGGGGCTAAGACCTCCTCCATGCTTAGTATGTTAGTCACCCACTCAGGATCCAATTAGATGAGAGCTTGACACCTCTCATAAGATGTAGAATATTGATGGGAGAGTTTTACTAGGTCTACCCCAATCTACGCAATCATTGCTACATGAACATTCTCAAAAGATGATAATTCCTGTAGGGTAGTGAGAGTCAAGTTCAATGCCCCCTCCTCATCATGGAGGCCATTTGCATCAATGGTAAACCTAGCAATAGACATGAGTGGTTACCATCTTAATATGGGTCATAATCAAGTGAATAGTGTAAAAATCATAAGACGACTCACTCGCCGGCATAATATAGTGTAGCAAGCTTTAGACTTCATTTTTTATAGAATTTGCCTAACTATTGCATTATGCTCCATAGCGTAGCTAGCATAATAATGTAGGGCAACATCCAAAAGCTTCCAAAGCTCAACATCGGCCTCCATATTAGCTTCAACACCTCTCCAGCAAGCAAAATCAACAACTTGCATTTCTTTTGCACCCCCCATTTGTCCCAAAATTTTACCTATGCTTGATCCCACTCGAAAGAGGGGAGATCATAGTTCCAAAGTGTAGCCTCCAAATTACACTATTTTGCATTGTTTGTAGGTACATTATGGTCTTTTCAACTTCAACACATGTAATCTTAGCAACATAGTCATAGTTTGGAAGTCTCTCAAGGTTTGTTGGAGCACATTAGAGCATAGCACCAGTTGCTCCAGTGGAAGCGTAGCTATGGTCAACATAACCTCAACTACCCTTTGTCACATGGTGCCTGATATGCACTTCACATCAACCATAACCCTATAAATACCCCTGCAT
Organism: Gnetum montanum; assembly: GCA_015680685.1. Taxonomy (NCBI): domain Eukaryota; kingdom Viridiplantae; phylum Streptophyta; class Gnetopsida; order Gnetales; family Gnetaceae; genus Gnetum; species Gnetum montanum. Next base: position 369,911 of record MNCI01008953.1, on the reverse strand, counting down.
TTCACATGTTAGTGGTTGGTTGGCAATTCCATTTTGGTAGTTGGCTCTTTGAAGCACTTGGCTGGCATTCCCATTCAGTAGTGGACACCTTAGCATTGGCACCTTTGCACCTAAACACCCTTAACACCTTGGCAAAACTTTGGAACACCTGTGCATACCATAGCATACTGCAACCTTAGGACACCATGGTAGCCAACTTGACAAGCTCAAATTTCATGGAAGATGTCAATTTTCATAGCCCAAACACCCAAGAGATAGTGACTATGCTACCTACTATGCCCATCTGTATGTTTCATACCTCCTCACCTCTCTTTTACAATTGCTACACTTCCCCCCATTTGGGGTGGTGCCACTCTTCCTCTCTCAAACTCCATTGCATTTTCAAGCATTTTCTTTAGCATTTAGCATTGCACTCACATTTTTTCTATTTTTCATGTATTTTCACATTTTCACTATCATTCTTTCACTGGTAAACCCTACTACACTTGGTCTTAGTTGGCCCTAGTTCCACCAAAAATGTTATCTAAACCCTTTAACACTTGTTCATAAAAACACTCCGTAAGTCCTAGTTCAATCAACAAGATCATCCTAGGTGTTGTGCCTCTATTTTTCCCCTCCAACAATGACCCTTTGAATGAGGGTGGGGTTAGAGTTATACCGTGGCTGTGGACCCCTTGGCATCGAAGTTTTTTATTGCTACACATCCTAAAACCCCCATAATGAAATCCTCCCCTACAACCATGCCAAAGAATAAGAAAGAACATAACAATAGTTGTAGCAGTGTAGGATCCCCAAATCTTGCAACCCTAAAACCTCGTGTGTAGCCCCTGTGATCGCATTGCACCATGCAGCTACAACCATTTTCTTTATGGCCATGCTGCGAAACATAACACATCATCCTCCCTGATCCCACATATAGCAAAAATAGACCAAACGCTCCTTGCCATTACACCCTTCCTACTGTCATGCTATGTCAAAATGGTGTATAGAGGTAGTGGCCACCACCATGGAAAGGCACACAAGAGACTATGCTCTCAAACTCTTGCTAAGGATAACAAAAATAGAAAAAATGGAAATGGAGAAAAAGAGGGGAGAGTGTATTCGGTGTACCTAGTTGATGTCGATGATCTCCTCTCCTACACATGCACCTATGGTAGGTAGCTTAGTTCTCTCTCCCCCTCAATGACATTCTCCAATCTTGGGTGTAGGTATCCACTCTGGTGCATCATTCTCCCTAACTATGCTCTCAACTAGTAGCAACGTAATAGTAATGGCAAGACTACACTCTAGAAATCATGGTTGAAAGCAAGAAAATGACAACCTACCCATGGTAAAAATTAGCCTATATACCCTCTTATTGTCATTTAATGATCCACCAACCTAAGACCACACTCCACATCGAAGGCCTAGTGAAGAGCATAGTTAGGTGAGAGCATAGTTGGGTGAGAGCGTAGTCAACTACACTTAGCCCAAAATTATAATTATTTTCACTACCCTACAAATGCCTGAGTCAACTCCACCTCCCAATTAGGGCTATCCCTCTATAGAATGGCACATTTGATGCATCCATAGTTCACTAAGACCTAAAACTAGCACGCATACAACTTGTCAAGGCCTAAAACTAGCAAAAACATGCTTACCTCCCATAGCAACTTACATGCATACTTAGGCAAACTTCACTACATTGTTTTTTCCATTTGTGGACATTGACTTTGTGAAACAAGTACCACTTGACATTTTTCTAGTTGATTTTGTAGGAACACAACATGGCTATGCCCAAGTAGCTCCTCTCACCTCTAATCCTCATGGGGCCTTAAGGCGAAATTAAGCAATGCATTGAGCCTCATTGTCTTAACCTTGAGCCTACAACCTCTACTAAATACATAGCATTCATTGAAGCACCACTAGATTGGCCTAACCATCTAGTTAAAGCTCTCAACCTAGAGGTAGGGGACATCACAGAGGATCCCCTTGTTGAGATCCTTACAACAATAGATAACAATGAGGTTACAACACTAAAGCTAAGTTCCTCACTAGAGCCCCAGCATGCCTAGGACATCACTAGGGTGCTCAATGATAACATCAAAGCCTTTACATGATCATATGAAGACATGCCAAGCCTAGATCCTTGGCTAGTCCAACACAATGTCATCCTTGATCCTTGAATTAAACTAGATAAGTAGAAATCATGCAAGGTTAGGCTTGAGGTGGTGTTGGTAGTCTGTGATGAGATGATGAATCTTTACAAAGCTAGTCTCATTTGGGCTGTTGACTATGTAGACTAGGTCTCCAACATCATACTTGTGCCTAAGAAAACTAGAAGTATACACATTTGTGTAAACTTTCAAGACCTAAATAAGGCAACCATCAAAGAAAACTTCCCATTGCCCAGTATCAATTAGTTGATTGATACTACAATTTGACATGTTGTGTTGTCCTTCATGTATGGGTTCATAGGCTACAACCAAATTAGGATCAACCTTGAGCATCAACTCAGTACAACCTTCATGACCCTCTAGTGTATGTTTTTCCATACCATGATGCCTTTTGGACTAAAGAATGTAGGGGCAATGTATCAACACATGATGACATATATTTTTAGAAATTTCATGCTAAGTTTTCTCAATGACTATGTCGATGAGATTGCAATTAAGTCCAAAGTGATCCATGACCATACAAATAATCTAGACTTACTGCTTAAATGTTGCATGAGAAATGAGCTTAGGTTAAGCCCCAAGAAGTATGTTTTTGGCATTTGAATGGGTCGAATGCTCAGTTTTCTGGTATTCACAGTAGGTATATGCATATACCCTAACAAGGTTAAGGTCATAACCAATTTAGTGCCACAGGAAAACCTTAAGGAGCTATGAGGGTTGCAAGGTAGGCTATAGTTCATACACAAGTTTATTACATGGTTAACCGATAAGTTACAACCAATGCAACATCTGCTCAAGAAAGAAGCCCACTTTGAATGGATATCTCAATTCCAACAAGCATTTGACAACCTTAAGCAAGAGCTAGCCCAACTACCTATGGTTCACCCTCCACAAGGAGATAAACCTCTTTACATCTACCTCACCACTTCTGACACATCCATTGCCTCTTTGCTTTGCCAAAAGTAAGATGATGATGTAGTGATCCTAGTTTACTACCTAAGCCATGCATTAGTATTCCATGAGGAAAAATACAATGATGTGAAAAAGCACTACCTTGCCCTAGTCTTCTCACTCAAGAAGTGGAAGCATTACCTCTTCAAATGTCAAGTTAATATCATTTGCAAAAACAATGTACTCCAAGCCATAATGACAAATATCTATGAAAATAGTCACACTACACAGTGGAAAGTAATAATAATGGAGTTTGACCTACATTACATTGCACAAGCCTCAACAAAAGCCTAAGCTATGGTGGCACAACTTATAGTTTTACTAGTTGACGAATAGATGCTGAATTCTCGAACAAGCATGTTAGTACTGTTAACCAAGTGCCCAACAACTATGAGGTACTCTTACATTTCAACAAAGCTTCAACCTCCCAAGGAGGTAGCACCACTGCCATCATCATGTTTCCCTCTAGGGAGATCCGATCCTTCAAATATCATTTTGCATTTCCATGCACTAACAATATGGTGTAGTATGAAGGTCTCCTCCAAGTTATCCTTGCAGCATGCGACCTAGGTATCTAACACATAGTGATTCAAGGTGACTCACAACTAGTGGTCAACCAAGTGATAGATTTTTATGCTTATAAGGCACAACATCTACAACCTCACTGTGACCTGGCAAAGCATCTACTTCAACACTTTACAACTATTAATGTTTAGCATATCCCTTAAATGAAAATGCCATTGTCGATGCACTAGCAACATTAGCCCTTATCATCACACCTAACATGGTCCATGCATTTCCTACCTCATGGTAGATTACACTATGCCTATCACCCTAATTTCCAATGTTGCATCCATAGCCACAGTAAGCACAACCCATGTAGGAGAGTGGTATGATGACATCAAGGCATACCTTCTACAGGGTGATCCTTCACAACATTTGACTACTGCACAAAAATATGTAGTACATAAATTTTTGTGATAGTACATCATCATAGGTGATAACATGTTATGTCATAGATCCTACGATGGCATGCTCCTAACCTACATAAGCAATAGTGAAGTGCAAACAATTGTTGAGCAAGTCCATAAGGGACTGTGTAGAGGCCACATAGGCAATGGCAATAAAAATCATACAACTAGGCTATTATTGGCCTTACATGGAGAACAATTATGTCTCAAAGGTCAAAATATGAAACATTTATCAATAACATGGCAACATAATGCACATGCCACCAATTGAATTTCATACAATGCAAATCACATGGTTGTTCTAATGTTGGGGCTTGGACATCACTAGACCTATAATGCCTAAGTCCTGTGTAGGGCATAGCTTCATAATAATCACAACTAAGTATTTCACCAAATGGGTTGAGGCTATTTTCCTTAGAAAGATGACATTGCAATAGGTTTGCAAATTCATGTTAGATAACATAGTGACCTATTTCGACATACCCATGGCCATAGTAACAAATAATGGACGATAGTTTAGCAATGCCAAAACTAAAGCCTTTTGTGAGTGCTTTGGCATCAAGCATTCCTTTTCATCACGATACTACCCTTAGGCAAATGGCCAAGTAAAGGCCACTAACAAGATCATTGTGAACCTTCTCAAGAAAATGCTAAGCAACAACAAACAATGATGGCATGACCAACTAGTCTATGCACTTTGGTCCAACCATACAACACACTGAATAACAATAGATATGATGTCTTATAGCCTCATTTATGAGTTTGAAGGAATACTGCCACTTGAATAGTAGGTTCCATTGCTCTAGATAATCCTCTCAAACTTCGTCAATGAAGGTAAAAATAATGAGTTGAGAACCATAGAACTTAACTCAATAGAAGAGGAGCACATGTGCATGCTTGATGGCATTGAATGGTACCAAGAAAAGTAATGACAAAAGCACTATCATAACCAACATTAGCACCTGATCAAGAAAAGGGACCTAGTCCTCAAAATTGTTCACAAAATCACAAATAAATTCTTAGCTAATTGGGAAGGGCCTTTCCTAGTTACTAAGGCCTACAAGAATGGAGCATTCAACCTCACTAATTAGAATAGAAATAAGTTTGTCAATCCAATGAATCATTCATACTTAAGGTTGTACTATATCTAACATGCAGTGCTATACATCAATCTAACAAGGTAAGCATTCATCTTTTATGATGTTAAACTAGTGTAGTACATCTTCTATGATGCTAAATTGGCATAACACTCATCCAATATGATGCTAAATTGGCACAGCACTTGTCCACTATGATGCTAAATTGGCATAGCACAACTCACCTGCTATGATGTTAAATTGGCATATTATGTCTGCTACAATGCTAAACTGGCATAGCACTTATTCACTATGATGCTAATCTAGCACAGTAGCTCATCTGCTACAACACTAAACTAGCATTACATCTATCCACTATGATGTTAAATTGGCACAACATTTGTCCTTAGGTCACAATGTTAAACTAGCATAATGCATCTACCAAGACTATAAAATAGCATAGCATGGTTTTCTAGGAGCTTAAACTAGGTTCATGGTCTACTAGGACCTTAAACTAGTAAGGCCATGATCTACCAAAACCTTGAACAAGGTTCACGATCAGCCACTAATAATTCCCTCCATCCTCTTGCAAGCAAGCAAGTAAGCATAAACCTTGCCCCTCTTCTACATCATGTAGGCAAGCATGCTACAGCTTTAGAATGGAGCACTTGTCATTGGTGTAACCTTTGAAGCACTTTTAGCATCTTGAACCCTTACCATTTTGTTGGCTTTTGAGCACTTGTCACAAGCATAGCCTTTGGAGCACTTGTCACAAGAACAGCCTTGGAGCACTTGCAACATATTGGCCCCTTGCCATTTTACTAGCTTTTGAGCTCTTACCGCTGATGTAGCCTTTGAAGCACTAACAACATCTTGGCCCCTTATCATTTTGCTAGCTTTTGAACTCTTTCCATTAGTGCAACCTTTGGAGCACTTACAGCATCTACACCTCCTACCTTTTATTTGCATTTTGTGTTGTGTGGTTTTTCTATCTTCTCAAAGTTTCTTTGTAGGACAAAACCTTGAGTCATTGTGCAAAGGTTCATCTCATCATAGAAGCAAGTTAGCATAGCACTCAGATGTGCATAATTGAACTAGTAGAGCATCTCAAGAGTGCACATCCCCCCTATCCTATTGTAGCCAACCCACATCCACTCCCACATTCCAATACCCTCTCATTCCCCACATAGCCAAGATTGAAAACCCTCTTGGATGCTCACATGCTATGATAGCATGGCACCCTCTTCACATGTCTCATCAAACACCAAGCTTCCCAAGTTGGATGTAACATAAGTCATCCTATGGAAAGACTCTATTGGCTAGTCAAAGCCTAAGTAGATGTAAGATAAGTTATCCTAGGGATGAAACACTTGTCATACAAGAATCATGTCATTTCATCAATGGTGAAGCAAAGCCCATCTAGTGATACACAATTCACTCAATGGGAAGCATCTCACTATGTAGTAAGCATTCCAAAAAAATAAACAAAAAAGAAAAAGAAAAAGGGACAGAGCAAGTTCCCATGCAGCCCAGCAATGTTGCAATTCCGCAATCAGCCTAGCCCTAAATCTACACCTTGACTCTCTCACAAGCACTCTAACAAGAGGTCAACATTTTGAAGGGCAAGCCACTATGTTGTCATGGGCATCATCAGCCATGAAGTCCTTGCACTATAACATCTTATTTACACTTCATCTTCCCTTTTACCTCTCACACATCACCTACACCTTTTACTCCCACCTCAAACTTTTCATTTAGCATACCACTATCTACAACACTCTTGAGCATGGTGCATCGACATTGGATCTTGTACTAAATAGCAATGCTTGTGCCAAGCCTATTGTGGTGTTTTGCTATTCTTTGTTAATGTCTCTTGGGTCACTCCTCTAGACATCAACAAAGAGAAGCCAATGAAACACCACCAAATTTGGACTACAACATCTCGATTACAAATTTGGCTAAGTGTTTAGACTACACTTGACCTCAATTAAGAGCGTAGTTAGCCTCTAGTAAAAAGCAAAGTTAACACAAAGGCCAGTTTTGCAATTTTTTTTAAGTGTCATCATGAAGCCAAAAGCTGCAAATTTCTCTAAGTTTTGGGACTATGCTCTCCACTACCCTAGAGCATAGTCAACCTCTTGTGGAGAGTGTAGTCAACACAAAAGCTAGCTTTGCAATTTTTTCTAAGTGTCACCACAAAGCCAGTTGCTACAATTTTTTCTAAGTGCTAGGACTACACTCTCCACTACCCTAAAGCGTAGTTAGCCTACTGGAAAGTGTAATTAGCTCAAAAGCTAATTTTTGCAATTTTGTCCAAGTGTTGAGACTATGCTCAACCTCAGTTTGAAGTGTAGTCAACCTCTAGTGAAGAGCATAGTCAGCACATAGCCATTTTTTTTATAATAATTTCTAGATGTGGGACTATGCTCTCCCACAGTCTAGAGCATAGTCAAGCATAGTCAACCAAAATGGCCTCCAGTAGCCTCCACAACCTAGCAACACTACTCAACTTAGCTTTGACTCATCTTCGGTAAGCATAGTTAGCAAAGTGCATCTCTTTTATATCTTCTATTATCCCCAAAATTATAACTATGCTCTACCCCATGCAAGATAGTGGAGAGCATACTCTTGGAGCATAATCTTCAAATTTTCATTTTTTTGAGTACCTTGTGATCCTCTTGGCACATGCACACACAATTTGTAGCGTAGTCATAGTCTCACCGTCTCATAGAGTCTTGCAAAGCACAACAAAACACAACACCACCAACCTTAATGGAAAGTATAGTTGGGCGATAGCATAGTCCCAACCATCCCCTCTACCACATGGCAACCATCCTGCATCTTCTGCTAATCCTCAGCCTATAAATACCCATGCCTTCAATGTTTTCAGGGTTGGAAAATTTAAGGATTAGCAAACCAAAGACTTGGAAAACTTAAGAAGTGCTTGGGAGAGAAGCAAAGGTATATTGGTGAAGTTGTAGACCACTGCAGCACATCACAGCCCACCAGAACACTATAGTCAATGGTACACCACTACAGCCAACCTAGCAGACACATACACCTTGGTGACTGTGACTGTGACTACGTTGTCCACTATGCCTATTAAACACCATGTACCTTCTAACCCCTTTTGGTGTTAACTATGCTCAACCCCATTTGAGATGGTGTTTCATTTTTTCTCTCTCTATTTCTTTGCATTTTTAGCATTTTATTTGCATTTTCCACTATTTCATCACATAGTCATGCCTAAAACTATGCTTGGATAGTGGTCCCTACACATTGAAATTCTTATTTTTGTTGAAACTCTTGACTACAGTTGACCCCATTGACACCATTGACATTACTCAAACACTTAGTACCATTTTGCATCAGCATTGTCACTAACCACACTGCACCCTAGGTACCTCTGGTAAGTCCTTGTTTGATTGACAAGACCATCGAGGGCACCCTATCTCTACCACCAGTAGGCCCTCACATAGACTCAAGGTTAGGCTATGTGCCTATGAACCTCGGTGTTCTAGTCATCAATGTTTTCAATCATTACACTACAAAGTGCATTCTCCAAGAGGGGAGTGCTCATTTCTCTTTTATTCTCCTTAGCACATAACTACTCCTACACCACAACCATTAATACCTCTATCACCTACTCCATCCATGTAGGGTAAAATACCTACCTAGCCATAATAAAGAAACACCACAAGGGTAGTAAACTTGCAGTCAAATCCTCAACCAAGTGGTGATGAATCTAAGCCTCATAAGAGACTATTCTATACAATAACTAGCTTCATGAAGCACTCTTAAATACCTATGGCTACTAACCCTACTCCTTCAACCTCTAAAAACCTTATCAAATAGCCTTCAAACTAAAGTGGTCCTTAGTTGCACACTGTCATGTTGACCCATGCAATCACAAATTGGATTAAGGATGGCCACCTTCCTAGAAAGAGATCTGATCCTAGGGATTCTCTTATTTACTTGCAAATCACCAAAAATGAATCATGTAGGGCTCTTTTAGATTCAAGTTCTAGAGTTAACTTAATTTTGGAAGACATGTACAAAGCCTAGAAGCTACATCACTTGAAAAAGAGAAACATTAGATTAGAGTTGATAGATAGATCCATCATTGTTCTTTTAGGATTGGTAGAGGACATTGTGACCACTATTTTTAGGTGATTCTATCCTACTAATTTTCTACTAATCCCTATGAAGAACTATAAAGGGGACTTCCCTATCATCATGGGAAGGGCATGGTTGAGCACCATCGATGCAAGGTTAGAGATTCAAGATCTTTCCTTGGAAATTTCCAAGAAAAATCAATTCAATAAGATTGATAAGAAGAGAATTCCATGCATCACGTACAATGACACAAGGTTCCATTACGTGCAAAGACTATGGACCATCAAAATCATATCACTTCAAGCATGCAATCAGGGTGTAGAGACCATAGAAATCTAAAGGTGCCTATACAAAATAACCACTAAACAGGAGGGTACCCAGTGGTTGGTAATAAATAATGAGGCTAGATCAAAAATATGCATGAAACCAACTAAGAGCCTCACTAGCTTCTATGTTGAAAGCATGGATAAATTGGAGTAGCTCTATTGCCAATTCTCTGATGTACAAAATGAGATCATTAGGGAGAGCTAGAGATCCCTAAAACTTTTAAGCAAGAGGCCATTAAGTTAAAGGCTCTACTAGCAAGAATGGAATATGCATTTCTAAATAATAGAAAATTAATAATCATCAATGTCACACTTGCTCTAGAGCAAAAAAAGAAGTTGTTGAAAATTGTGAACAAATGACCAATAGCCTTCTCCTGGTCATATCATGAGTTAATAGGAACTGATCCTAGGATATGCTAATACAAAATCTCTATAGACACCTCCATTAAAATAAAGAGGCAACCACAAAAGTGCTTGAACCCAAAACTTAAGCAAATCATCAAGGAAGAGATTGAATCACTCTTCAAGGTTAAGATCATTTATCCAATTGTAGTTAGCAAGTAGCTTAGCCCACTCCTCATTGTACCAAAGAAAATAGAAAACTAGAGAGTTTGTATAGAGTTTTGGCTATTAAATATGGCAACCTATAAAGAACATTTTCCATTGTCATTTGTGGATCATGTGTTGGATACCATTGCAAAGCATTACTATTATAGCTTTCTCAACCATTATAATGGCTATAATCAAATCCAGCTATAATCAAATCCAAATAGCACTGAAGAGCTAGGCCAAGCCAACATTCACAAGTCCTTGCGGGACTCTTACCTATAGGAAGATGCCCTTTAGCCTATCCAATGCTCCCGCTACATTCCAATGTTTTATTATAAGGATATTCTAACAACAAATTAATAGTGGAGTTGAAGTTTTCATGGATGACTTCTCTACCTATGGGGCTACCTTTGAGTAAGCCTTGGACTACCTTAAGTAAGTGCTTAAAAGATGTGTGGAGACTAACCTAAGGCTCAATTAATAAAAGAGCCACCTAATGGTCCAAGAGGACATTGTATTAGGGCATTATATTTCAAACAAATGGATCAAGGTAGATTTAGAGGAAGTAAGGATTATCCAAAGAATAAACAAACAACTAGAAATCGTGTAGATGTGAGGTCATTTCTTGGCCACACTAGTTACTATAGGAGCTTCATTGAAAACTTCTAAAAAATTTCTAAACCATTGGTGGAACTTACAAAGAAAGATGCATCATTTATTTGGACCAAGGAATGTGAGAATGCATTCTAGCAATTAAAGTAAAAACCTGTAGAAACTCCAATTCTACAAGTACCAAACTAGTCCAAGCCATTGCACATCATGATTGATGCATCAAATTATGCCTTGAGAGTTATGCTTACATAGTTGGATGATCAAAAACATCCATACTACATCCATTGTGAAGGTAAGAGCATTTTGGATGCACAACTAAATTACATCACCACTAAAAAGAAACTCATGGTAGTGATGTACAATTTAGAGAAATTCCAACACTATGTGCTTGGATACTAGATTTTGATCCACACCAACCATAGTGTCATCTGGTTCCTGATGAATAGGCCAACGAAGAGCCCCTCGTATCATACGGTGGTTATTAATCCTCCAAGAGTTTGACTTAATAATGGCTGATAGAAAGGGAATTGAGAATGTGGTTGGTGACCACATGTCTTGATTAAGATGGAATAGCAAAGAGGATGAGGACCCAGTTTCTAATCAATTTCCTAATGAACATCTCTTTGTTGGTGCTATTAATGATCAATATCCCAAGGGAACAAATTGGTATGACCACATCCTCTCCTATCTACTGAAATAGAAGATGTCAAAGAAGTGGGACAATAAGAAGAAACAATAGTTTCTTCATTAGGCCAAACACTTCATGAAAATCAAAGGCAACCTCTACAAGAGTTACATAGATGGCCTAGTTTGATGGTGTATCCTTAATGTAGATCAACTTCAAGTCCTCCAAGATGCACATGAAGGTCCTATTAGGGATCACTATACAAGGAGGAGAATGGCCATTAAGATTCTCATGGCTAGGTATTATTGGCCCATGATCTTCAGGGATGTCCATCACTTCTTTTGTTCCTATGATAGGTGCCAATGTGATGGAGGGATAACCATGCACATGGAAGGACCTAAACAATGGATCTAACCACTAACGTCTTTCGATCCTTGGTGGATTGGCTTCATGGAGTCCATCAACCCTATGTCAAATGGCAAGGTGAAACACAATAAAATTTTGAGATCCTCTTGCTTCACCAGGGTCTTGCAGTTTAGGCAAGGACATCCACAAGTGTAGCATCATGACAGTTTGGTAGGAAAATGTAAGCACTGAGGTTAGACTATCTAGTCTGACAAGTTTTCTATCTCCAGAGTTGGTAGGCCCGATGGACTCTCCAGCCTACCCACCTAGACAATTCGCATGGTGGACAATCTACTCAGAAACCACGCTAGGAGTTTCTAAGAGTTTTTGGAATCAGCAAAATAGTTCGACAAGTTTTCTAGTAGAGAAGTCTGCTAGGCTGCACAGCATAGCAAGCTTTCAAAAAATCAACCAAGCATCCAAATACAATCTTTGGCAAGATGTTCACGTAAGGCAAACTCAGAATTCGCACAACACAGGGTGCTACGCTATGCTACCCTACATAGCGTAGCATAATGTAGCAAGGGCGAAACATGAAAAGACTCCTCTTCCAAGCCATTTTGAGAAAAGAACTGCATCTAATAGCATTTTGGCTTCCAAAGGTACCCTATCTTAGTTAGCTCTTGAACCACAAGCAAAGTTTTCTCATGAAGCCCCACAATTTTGATAGAAATTCATGTTACATTTGCCACTACGCTATGCTACACTACATAGCATAGCATAGTGTAGCAAAGATGCAGATCAATAAAATGCCCCAAAGGTTCACCTGACATGTGCCAAGGCCTCCGACAAATGTTGTTGACACCAATGCAAGTTTCTTGTTTAGACTGGTGGCTATACTATGCTACACTACATAGTGTAGCATAGCATAGCAAGCAACTACACTATGTCAATGTGATATGCTACATAGAATAGCACAGCGTAGTAAGAAACTATGCTACTTCAAAGTGCTAGATAGTGTATGCAAATTTGATAGAGGCTTCAGGACATCTTCAGCTAGTTCTACAACTTGTTAGCAATAACTTTGTTCCACTTTGGCATACCCCTTAGTCCATCCCCCAAAATTTGTCACTACCCTTGATCCTATTCATAATAATAGGGAAGATGTACTCCTGGGGTAAAGACTTCATTTCTACTTGAATTGTTAGCACACTGGATTCCAGCATCTCTAGTTTCAACAACATGGTTAAAGCATAGCAAAATTCGCAACTAGCACAGCACGCCTACAGGGTACAATCATGATTGCATGTTGTGGGGTCCAAGACACATGGCACCTAAGCCACATTTCTTGCCTACTCCTGGTCCTATAAATACCTCAAAAAACAACACTCAAAGGGTTGGCTTTTTTTCTCAAAGGATTGGCATGTTTACATTAAGGAGAGTAGTTGGCTTGTGGGAATTTTGCATTGGTTGGCTTCTTTGGTTGGCATTTTTCATCCAAAGAGTTCACATTTTTGCACAGTTGGCTTTTAAATTTGCATTCAAGAGCATAGTTGGCACATTTTGAGTACTCTAGTTACCCTTGAACTCTCTGTGCACCTCCGACATTGTATAACTTGTTATACATTTTTCAAACAAGGTAAAGAATCAAACCCGCGATGTTGGGGCAATGCATTTTCTTACTCAAGTTTATTCTGTTATCTCTTTATTGTTATCATTGTTTGCCATTATTTCCTTCATTCCTGCATTTATTGATTATTGATTTTACCTCGTGTATTTCACATTCAAACCAATGTTCACGTAAGGTTAAGTTACACAAATTAAGTCCCTATCTAATTGACCAGACCATTTAGGGTACCCCGCTTTCATTTTATCCAGCACAGCCCTCACACGGATCTAGGGTTAAACTGTTCACCTGACAACCTCTTGCTATTCCAGCCAACAATGTTTTCGGTCGCTATAGGTTTTGGCACTAGAAGAAGGACCTTTGGTGCTTTTTCATGTCCTACGGGTGGTCCTACATGCTCTCTATACCCCATCACTCATTAGTGTAAACGTGACACCCTTGCAGTTGTTTATGCACCATGTGGTATAGGTTGGTCACAACAACGGTTCCTTTGGAACCCTACAGGATGAAAAGCCTCTGATCGCCTCTTGATCTCTATTTTTTCTTGCTCGCAAACCATTTTCAACCTCTCAAAAAATGATTTCCTCAACCATCGCTATTGCTACCTCAAACCTTGAGATTCCTTTTACAATTCAAGGCACCACAAGTGTTAAGAAACTGCCTAGCCCAGTGCAAGGACCACGCTGATCTTTCAGGATCCAAAACCAATCACCTGAGAGCTTGGTAAAACATACCAAACTTTACAATTTTCTCTATGCTAAGGTCTAGGCAAATCTGCCCTTAGATGCTCAAGAACTCAAAGATAAATGTCACTTTGAGTTCCTTTATGGTAATGGAAGGGAATTTATCCCTACTTCTGGCACTTCCATTCCCTTGATGGAAACATATTGGTGGATCTTAGATCAACTAGTATGGACAAGTAGGCCTAGGGAGTAGCAAGACATAGCATCCCACTATGATGAGGCATTTCAAGATGGACAAGAGCACCTAGATTCCTAGTCCAAGGATGGGAATCAAACTAACCTTGCGACTATCCCTCCTGCCCAATCTTTCTGGTCAAACCCACTCTTCATGACTGCTCCCTTTATGATTACGCTTGCCCTATCGCAAACTGTAGTTTCATTGGCCATGGGTAGCCATGCCATGCCCTTGGTGTATCAACATGCTTATTCCTCTGTCTTGTTTCCAAGCACTATCCATCCACAATCTGTTCCCCAATCTATCCCTTCATTGTACCAAGCACCAATCATGACTACCCTGCCTTACGTGCACGCGGTACCTACATCGCAGTTGCATATAGTCTCCGCTTCCATTCCAGCATCTACACCTATTCCACCATCAGCAGCAGGCCCATCCCCAACCACATGGTGGATCCCATTCACTTCTCTCCTTACTTCGCAACCTTTCCAAATGTTGCACTACGCTCACCATCAAGCATACTAGGTCTTGAAAATGGTACAACCAAGCGCGGGACTATGGTTTGCCCACCGATCACACAAACGACCTATCCCATGACACCACCAACAACCATTGCTCCAACAGCACCACCCACTAGGTGGTGGATAGCACAAGCAGCACCTTTCATAAGGGCCACCCCAATGACACCACCTATGAGCCAGGTCACTCCCCCTACCACGCCACCAATGGTGGCTACCCCTATAACTCTACAATCATCTGCATCATCCCCGGGTCTGGACCAAGCATTCTAGCTTATCCAAACCCTTACTTAAGAAATTAAGCATCTAAAAGCTACTGGTTCTGACATAGTACAAGTCATGGATTTCTACCATGATGATCCTATTAGCCCAGTAGTCCCCATGCTCACATTACCCAAGATGCAATTCCCCCACTTTACAAAATACAACGGGGAGGGTGACCCCAATGCGCATCTCATGAAATTTAGATCTAAGTCCCTCCTACTACAATAATGGTCACACACCATCATCCATGGCTTTGCTATGTCTCTGATGGACAAAGCTCTAGATTGGTACAGTGTGCTCCCATGCCCTTCTATCTCAACCCTAGAGGAGCTGCTGACTCAATTCCTAACTTGTTTCAAGTATAACTTGAGACCAGAGGTAACGCTAGATCAGTTAATGAGCATTAAGCAAGATCCACTGGAATCAGTCCAAAAAATTATACAGTGGTGGAGTGCTACCCTGAATGAGATCTGTGAGACTATCGTGGAGACCCATCTACTAGCCATCTTTAAGGGTGCAATGAATGACTTTATTAAGTCCAAACTGTACTACCTAGCTCCACGAACTCTTAGTCAAGCTTTCGCCTAGACCAAGAGCATTTAAGAGGTGGCTGAGGAGAGTAAAGATCTGGCCTATGTTGCATATAAAAACACATATATCAAGAAAGATAGTGAAAGGAAAGGTTGTAACAGCTACAGTGGCTACTATGGCAAATTAAGCCAAGCCCAACAACAAGAACAATAAAAATGTGGCCACTACACCAGCTAACCCCCTGCCTAACCCAAGCAATGCTGCTCAACCCTCCATGTTGGCATCTAAAGCATCCACCCCACATAAGCCTAATTTCAAGCGTAAAGATCGCTTTAAATACACCTTGCTACTTGTCAAGACTTCAGAATTTCTAAAGCAATTACTAGTGGTAGGGTACATCCAACATAAGTGGATGACAAAGGAGGTAACCAAAAGATATCAATGGTATTATGAGCTCCTTAGGAACCCCTCCTTGGCTTTGCCCATCGAGCCCTTGGTTCCTAAGAATTTTAAGGTGGAACAGTTCTATGACTACCACCAAATTTGTGGTCATGACACAGATTACTATTTAGCATTAAAGGATAACATTCAATGAATGATTGATCAAGGGAAGTTGGTTCTAGATGAAAGCAACCTCATGCATCCAGAGAATCAATCTATGCATGTTTACACAAATCCACTCAATGCCAACAACATTAGCTACATCATCAACACTATTGGCATAGATAGTAATCTTGAACCGCCTCGGCAACTATTTGTGGTTCGCATGCCTCAACATAATGCACTGTCACCAGCAATGGCTAAAAAAGCACCGCAACAACTGTTTTTCCTACAGCTCCCTCCTCAGACATCTACCCCTACACCTTCTATAAACAAGACCACACCACCACTTGTACTAACGTCACAAACACCATTCATCATTAGGGGGCCAAACCACTTCACTACCCCCACCCCTCATAAGATAGCATCACAGCCTTCTCGTCCAGGGAAATGAGAAGAGCATTTGACAGGTGAGGTAGCTAAATAATGTACTGCCTCAAGCCCTAATAAGCCTACCCCCTTGTCTTCTATGCCTTCGCCCCCCTCGTCATCAATTGCTAATGCTGCTACACCCAAGCAATCATCACTGGCCCACCCAAAGAGGTCCAACCCCAAGCCTGAAATTGCTCCTCCTTGGGAAATTCATCTCCAAGGATGAATGGAGGAAGAGAAGCGTAGCAAGCAATCGGAGAGCGGGCAGGACCTACTAAATTTCCTTAATCAGGTCAAGCAGGCTCTAAAATAGAAGAATACAACTTTGAGCCTATATGACCTGGTGATGACCACTATCATGCACCGTGAGGCCTTGGTTTTTAGGTTGACATCCATACCGGTGGACAAAAGCATACCAATGAAGGAAAAGGCAATTCACGTAGTTATGCCCCCTCCTGCATCTAAAAAACCAAGGCTAACTCGGTTAACATTCTATGAGGGGTCCATTAAGGATGACCCTGAGAAGGGTCAGGTGACAATAGCATCGATGTTCATCACAATTCGGGTCAACTAGCACAAGATCCAAAGAGTTCATGTTGATGACGGTGCCACGACCAATGTCATCCCTTTTCCTATTGTGGACAAGTTGGACCTAGTGGATCAAATCAAGCCCACGATGACATCTTACCTAAATTCATTTAATAGGGCCTGAATGCAGGTAAAAGGGACTATGCAGATTAACTTTGTGGTAGGAGACCAGTTCCCCACAAACGCAACGTTTATAGTGGTAGAGGAGATGCCAGGATTGAACCTAATTCTAGGCAGGTCATGGTTGGCCCAACTAAGGGCCATTTCATCGCCAACACATCAAGAGATCCATTTACCCTATGCAAGAGGGGAAGTGGTGATGCACAGTGATGAAGTAACTCCTCGAAACATAAACAATGTGGGGGTAGAACAAGGTTCAAAGATCGAAGTCTCTAAAGAACAGGCCCCCATTCAAATGGAGGCATATTTTGAACAAGCTAGAACTGGTACGAACGAAGTCACAACGTGATTTGAACTACCATTTCAGGTAGCAAAAGATAGCATAGAGGAATACCACAATAAGGCCCCTTGACCTTATACATCGCCGAATGCACAATGGGTCAAAAAGAAACTCCAAAGTTGAATAGTGTCCATGATAGCATAGCTATGTTACGCATACTTCTTCGCACCTGCATCATTTTCTTTACATCCATCATTGGCTTTAACATCCTCTATATTTACACGTTTGTGTTGTGTACTTTGTTTGCATATTTTATGGCCTGCTAAGGCCTAAAACTGGCAAAATTCTTTACCCCACGTCTTCGCGATGGCCCAAAATGACCTAAAACTAGCAATGGCCTGGAATGGCCTTAAACTACCAATGCAACCTGCCAAGGCCTAAAACTGGCTATTCAAAAAATAAATAAAAACATTTCTCTATCTTATCACCTGACCAAGCCCGAAATGGCCTAAAACTAAGACAAAAAAAAAGATAAAATTAAATAGCATAGATAATACACAAGCCAAAATAAAACAAATCTTGTCATAATTCATCTTCCATTTAAAGTCTCAATTAAATAATGTTTGCAATATTCTTTCAAAAATACAAATAAGATTCCTTGTTTTCATGCATCATCTTCCTCTGCATCATCGTTTCTACCCTCATAGGGCCTTGTATCTTCATCCAGATTCTATATCACAAAAATTAAAGTAGTTAGCTAGAGTCACAATAAAATCTAGAATAAAATAAATTGTTGCATCACAAAAATTTGTCTCAGGGGGTATGCGATCCAAGCTGGCCCTGAGGCATTACAAGACCTCCTCTTCAGTAATGTCTACCCAGTGCCTAACTTCCAAGTCAGCATTTGCTGCAACTTTCTCCTTTTCAATAGTTGTCCATCTCGGTGGCCTTGGAGAAAAGGAGGTAGCGACGATCTCATCCATAGGGAAAATCACTTTCCGTTCTAGGGATTCACTGACCGTCACTTGTTGCATGAACTTGTCGTAAGCCCTAGAAGCACCAATGACATCGCGGAACACTTCATGCATATACAACTTAACAAAAGCATCTCAATACTATTTATGGTACGTGGCATGTTCCATTTTATACGTGTGCTTATGATTTTTCTGTGACTACCCCCACTCGTAAACTCTTGCACTATAGTCTTTCCAATCCTAGTTCTTCTGGGTTAACAAGTCCATTTGCATATGCTGCCCTATTATTTCACATGTGGCCTCATTGTTGTGCTGCATGGCCATCCAATACCTTGCATAATCAATGACAGCCATGCGCTAATTGCCATCATTGGTATCTTGGGCCAAAAGTAACTCATTCCTGGAGTAGAGGTCTCCCACCTCGACGGTTAGATTTTCCTTCTCTTTCTCAAGCCTCTGGACCCGCTTCCATAGGTCTTCATTTCCATGTCTGCACTCCCACAAGAAGCATGTCGAGTACAACGCACATTCTCTAGCCTCGTTGTATATGTGATGAGATACTTTGGTCACTTCCGATGTGAATGCAAGCACAACATCAATCTTAATTGCTTGCCTAGGGTCCCACTTAAGGCGAAAGGTTGTCAACTACACACAAAAAGGCATTAGTCATAGTAGCATAGCAAATTTTAGCAATTTAAAAAGCCTAGCATAGCTACTTCACTCACCCACTTCTGGATCGATCTACTTTAGATGGTTGATCATGTCGTTGACCACCCCCTGCATGAAGGTAAACTTTTCAGGGGTCTCAGCCCATGGTCACAGGTAGATTGAAGAAGGTCATGCAGTGTCAACAGCAATGTATGCTACATAAAAAAATGTGTCACTTATGATCAAGAGGACTACAATAAAGCTAATGAGCAACACAAATGACAATGTAAAGCTCCTACCCAACAAACCCTCAGAGGTGATAGCGAGGGGATCGCCCATCGACATATTGGCAAATATGTGATCAAACTCACCAGCATCAAGTTCTAGCTCCCCTCCTTCTACCTGACTCAATAGCATGGCAATGGCCTCCACGTTCATCTGCTCTTCCGACGCTGAACTACATTCAGCAAAGGGATCATCAGCGAAGGCCTCTTTCTGGTTGACAAGGGCCTCTTCTTTATTCAATGAGGCCCTTCTTGCTATGGCACACACCTCCTCCTCATTAGTAGGAGTATCCTCCTCATCAGCAAGATTGTCCTCCTCATTGGTAGGAACATCCTCCTTGTCATCCAGAGCATTCTCCTCACCGGCAGGAGCCCTTTCCTTTGTGGTAGAAGCTCCTTCTTTCTTAACTAGGGCCCTTTCCTCTGTGGTTGGGGCCCCTGCATCTTTATTAGTCACCCCTATTTCAAGCATTGTCACCTCTTCTTCATCTTCTTCTTCTTCTTCTTCCTCTGCTAATAAATCATGATCACATTAGGCAAAATCATACTAACTTGAAATAGATGCTACGTTGTGCTACGCTACCTAGCGTAGCACAGCATAGTGAGCATTAACCAAATAAACAAGGCAACAAATAAAAAGAAGAGGCATTTACCAATGGGAGGCTACATTCTATGAAGTTTGAACCACAATTTCTACCCCCCTTGTTCATCCATACGAGGAGGCTCCTCAGTCGGGCGAGACCTTTTGCGCTGCAACCTAGTTACCACCGTCTCTACAATGAGGCATTTTCCCTTTGATACATTGCCTGTAGTAGTAGAGGGCATCTCTCCTACGTTGTCTTGGCCACAGAAGTTGTGTGCCACCCGATCCTTGGTTGTCATTGAAAACGATTCCCTAATAGCTTTTGGGGGGTCCTGGGATCGGGTGGTACGAAAAAATTGGCAAATCCATGGTTTGGAAATCTAGTTACGATTCTGTATCACCCAGACTCCATTCTCACAAACTACCAAGAATCCCATGAAGCATCGTAGTTAGGCTACAAAAAAGGCATGATTCACATTGAAACGGGATTCAAGCTTCTTACAAAGTTTAACCATTTCAACCTATATACCTTTGCAAAGATGCTTGGCCCAATTGTAATGGGGCCTGTCTTCCATAACTTCCCTCATTTTCCAAGCTTGCTCAATCCCAATGATTTTTCCTTGGAAAAGTAGCTTGGGGAAAGCATAGGCACAGAAGATGGGGTAAACCGTTTTGGCCACTTTCAGCTTAGCCTCTTCAATATGGATCCCCTTTTGACCCTTCGTCACCACTAGCCACTCCTTAATATCCCCCTGATGGTTTGCCTCATTTTTGGTATTTTCTTCCATAAGGAGGCCATCAGAAGGAACACCGAAGAGATCCGCAAATAGTTGGCCATTAATCTCAAGCACCACCAGCACACCGTGGACACATGTGTGGAACCATTCTACTCTTTTGAAAAAGGAGTCAGCTAGGGCAAGCATCTCAGCAATAGGATGAAACAACCTAAAATTTCAAGGCATCCTTGCTTCACCGGGTCCTTATGATTCAGGCAGTGCTATGGCAATTCTTCAGGAGATGGATGCTCTGGTGTTCAGACTGTCTAGTCCGATAAGTTTTCTATTCCCAGTGTCGATAGGCTCAATGGATTCTCTAGCCTACCCACCTGAGTAATTCATTCAGCTGACAGTCTACTTAGAAGTGATGCGTGAAGTTGTCAACAGTGCTCAGAATGCACAAAATAGTTTGGCAAGTTTTCTAAGTCAAGAATTTTGCTACCCTACATTATGCTATGTAGCGTAGTAGGCTTTAAAAAATGGTCATAGAACAAAGTGCTACATCATGCTATGCTACGCAGCATAGTATAGCATAGCAAAAGCCAAAGTCAGTTCCCTTGCCCGACTCCAAGTCCTTCAGCAATGACTCCTTTCATCAGAAAGTGGCAATTTTAGCAAAGAGCAGGGCATGTTGGCTACTACGCTATGCTACACTATAGAGCGTAGCACAGTGTAGCAACTCTAAAGGAGTGAAAAAAGGCATCTCAAAGTGCAGGATCAACAAGTTCACAAGCTTCGAATTGAAAATAGCAAAGGTTAAAAATTTTTCGCATTTCTATGATTAAGGCCAGTTGCTACACTATACTACGCTACATAGTGTAGCACAGCGTAGCAAATATGCAAAATTGGTTAGAAAGCTTCAAAGGCTTCCAACATATGCAACAGGCCCTAATGCAAGTTTCTGCCTCAAATTGGTGGCTACGCTATGCTACGTTGCATAGCGTAGCACGGCATAACAAGCTGCTACGCAACGCCAACATGTAACACTCCAAAGCGTAGCACAGCGTAGCAAGTAGCTATGCTACATCGATGCAACCCCTCACATAGCATGCTACTACACTACGCTGACATGCTACACTACAAAATATAGCATAGTGTAGTAGGCAGTTACGCTACATCAATGAACCACACCTATTTGTACCATTGGCACATATCTACAAGTTTTGGCAATGTAATTACAACATGGTAGGCTCATCAATCAGCCCTACATGTCCATGCAGCATAGACATTGTACTGTCCGAAATCGTCGGCGTAAGGCTGGAAGAAAAATGAACACCTAAAGATCCCCAGAGAGATACAGCGAACCTTGCCTTCGCATGAGGGCAAGCTAGAAAAATGAAGGCAAAGTGCCTTGGATGGTCTACACGCAGATCAAACAACGACTTCCCATAGCATATGCAATCGTAGTGCACCGGTTATCATAAACAAACATAAACAAATGCAAACGTAAATGTGGACAAGCGCAAACAAGGTGTAAACAGTGTAAATAGAAAACAATGTAAAATGTAAATATGATTGGCAAAAATGTAACTATTTATATTGATTGAAAATTACAAAGAAGTGCACCAGTCAAAACGTAGTTGCAAAATGATTGCAAGACGGACATTTAGCCCCGATGTGAAAGATGTTGCAGACGCTAGGAGAGTGTAGGTTTCTAACTCCAAAGTGTCCAACATGTGAGATTTGGATGCTCAAAGTTGCTTAGCATGACCAAGTTTTGTATGGCGAATTTTCCCAGCATTCTATGCTCTTGTGTGTTTAGAATTGCCAACCTTCTAGATCCTGATGCCCCCAAAATTTTCCAACCTTCTAGATCTTGATGCCCCCAAAATTGCCAACCCTGATTTAGTGTGAGATCAGGATATTTATGCAGGTTTGAGCGCAGGATTCGGATCTATGTGGAAGATCCATGGTTACAGGATGTGGGAAATGAAAATCGGGCTACAAGTGTGAATGTTTTGATCGGATGCACAGAATTTTACAATGTATAGGATGCAGTGTCACCAAGATCTCTTACACTAGCATGTGTAATCCACAGCGTAAGAGTTTGATATGGTGAAAAATGCAAAATGTGCAAAGAATGTTAAAGTACAAGACTGGATCTGGATGTCTGGCCTCCAAATCTGTAGATCTGTGGTATTTTTGCTCTGCCAAGGCTTCTAGTGTGCATGGATCTGGCTCTGGTGCATCTGCACCATGTCCAAGCATCAGCATCTGGTGTCCAGCATCCAGCGTCGAGCATGTCCACGTGTTTACACTATGCACACACTGGTGTCAGTCTGCCAGTGTGACCATCAGCATGTCCAATGTTTATGATGCATTTTGAGCCCATTTTTGACTTGTGAGACCCATCTTTGGAGTGGATCTACATGCCTAAGGTTGAGAGGGTTCTGTATGTCTATTTTGAGCTGATTTAAAGGCTGTTTTGGCACACTTTTGGTTGGTCATGATGTGGTCATGTTGCCCAGCGTGACCTCATCATGACCAAGTGTTTATGCCCTATTTATGCCCTATTTTGAGCTAATTTTTGGATGTTGATGCCTCTTTATTGATACCTAATTGCTGCCTACCCTCCAAAGTGGCCTAGATGCTGAATTTGACTTCATTTTACTGTTGTTTTCGGCCCATTTGGTTTGGTCACGTTGTGGTCACGCTGCCCAGTGTGACCTTAGCATGACCAACTGAAAATGCCATGTTTGAGGCCTAAATTGTAAGTTTTTAAAGCCTGTGAACATGTACAAGTGTTTTCAGTCCTTGGGGGTTGCTCGGATGTTGAAGATGCTACCTGAAACTGCTTGTTTTGCCCTTTTTTTGTTTGGTCATGCTGTGGTCATGCTTTGGAACGTGACCTCATGCATCATTTGAAGCCTAAAGTTGGATTTTCAGGGGCTTTTGAGTAAGTAGGCTTATTTCCTGTCCCTTGGGGATGTAGTCCATGATGAAAACTTGCCCAAAACTGCTTGGTTTTAGCTATTTTTGGTTGGTCACGTTGTGGTTACGCTGTACAGTGTAACCAAAGTGTGACCCCAGCGTAAGCAACTGAAAGTGTCATATTTGAGGCCCAAATTTTGATTTTCTAGAGCCTGTGAACATGTACAACTATTTCCTAGCTCTTGAGAGTTGAATTCATGTCAAAATTTTTCCTGGAGGTGCCTGAATCGAGCTATTCTTGTTTGGTCACGTTGTGGTCACACTGTGCAGCATGACCTCAGCATGACCAACTGAAAGTGGCTCAAAACATGTTATTTTGAGATCAAAATCAAGGTTCTAGATGCTAGGAGCTACAGGGGACTCTGGTGATGCTCAAGGGGGGTCTGTGTACCCAAATTTGACCTGTTTAGACATGATTTTTAGGCTCCAAAGTTTTGTCATGCTAGTCATACACTGGGCAGCGTGGCCAAAGTGTGTGTGACCAAACTTAAACTTTTTTGGGCTTGAAACCCTTGATTCTTGATGTCAAGAGTTGTTGTAGTCATCTATGGACCCCTTGGGGACCTTGCTTGCTCCATTGTGGGCCGTTTGAGGCTGCTTCGGAGGCTCAAAAATTGTCTGGAAGTGTTACTAAAATTTTTGTGGTTTTTTCATTGGCCCCTCTTTGTTGATGCCTGGAGGAATCTACCCAAGAGGCATCAACAAAGAAGTATAAAACACCATGATTAACTTGGCATCCAGCACTATCTATCAAGCACCTAGTCAGATATCATCGCATCATGTTCAGAAGTACATTGGATCGGCAACTGAAGTTTTGAGATGCACAGGAAGGAGGTTGTAACTATGGGGTTGGGGATTGATCAAGGGATTATTTTGGTTTAACTATGGGAGAGGAATGCTCTTGTGAACAAGTCATGTTGGTCCTTGTCGATAGCCAGTATGTAGCAAACTTGGGATCAAGACATGGGAAGTGCATCCTTTGGAGGAATGAGACTCTTGTATCATGTTTAAGAGAAACCGTTGTCAATAGCCAAAGCCACGCGATGAGGTGGTGTGTTCTTTGGAGAAACAGAATCCTTGGAAGTGTCAGAGGGAATCCATTGTTAACAACCAAAGCCACATGATGATGTAGTATGATATGATTGCTTGAGACATGAGTTTTTTCTTTCAAGACAACTGCCTTCCCACCTGGCACTTGTATGGGAAGAGCCAATGGCCTTATGATGTATTTTTCTCTCTGATTTCTTTCTTCATTATTTTTTTATCTTTTGCTTTTTTTTTTGAAAAGAGAATTTTTTCAGTGTTGTACTTGTGCTCATGTGCTTGTAGTTGTATCATGTGCTATGTTGTGTTGCGGGTTGCAACTGCTTGGAGAGTCACAGTATGCAACAGTGTGGTTCAAGTTTTGGAGTGAATGGGATGTATCCAGGAGGTGTAACTGAGTAGGATAGGGAGAACATGTTGGAGAATAAGGGATGCACCGGGAACTGGGAATGTACTCATGAGAAAATTGATTAACCTGGTTGCATGCGTTGGGAGCAATGTGGTACCTTGTCACTGTGATGAAGTGCATCTATGCATGAACAACTCAAAGTATCATCCTACAAACACAACTCCAAGAAGACAAGAAAACCACAAGTGATGTTAGCTTAAACACTTCATACCTAAATGTAGTTGGTGGAATGGAGCCACTGTGTGGAGCTTTAGGCAAGCAAAATGTTGAACAACATCAGTTTCATGCAGCAGGTTTTCATGAGCACAGGCAGTTGAATGCAGTAGTAGATCCATAGGCCAGTGATGATGTTGCCAATTTATAGTCTTAGCGGACTGTGATGGATTAGTTTTACATCATAACCCATTGGACATTTCCGGTTTATCATCATAGCAGACGATGCCATGCTAGTTTATAGTCTTGGTAGACTATGAAGAGGTAAGCTAGTTTATAGTCCTAGCAGACTCTGTCAGATGATTTTGGTAGTTTAATGTCATGTTGGACCAGTGCTAGTTTATTGTCATTTTGGACAAAGCTCTGTGGTGTCAGTTTATCATCATAACACTAGGATGTTTCGGGGTATCAGTTTACCATCATGATGCCAGGACGAGTCTGTGGTATTAGTTTTAAATCATGATGACAGGACTTTTTGTGGATGCATGCAAGTACGTCTAGGTGATCTTGCAAAATAAGAAACTAAAGAACACAATGTCAAGTAGTAACTGCTAAAAAAAACCTAAATGCACAAGAAAAATAGAAAACAATGCGAAAGGTAGAAGTTTAGGGCCTTTTTGGGTCGTGCATGGCAATTTAAAGCTATACCGAGCCGTGTGTTAGTTTAAGGCCTTTTTGAGCCACATGTAAACATGTAAGCTAGTACCATGCAAATGAAGGTGATGTATGCACAACGAAAAAATGTGAAGAGTGGGTAGGGATTAGACATGTTTTTGGCTACAGGGAAGCCTTGATCATGTGGTTGTTTCCTAGCTGGACGTGGTCTAGGAGGCATGCTAGGTTTTGGTTGCTCTAGGAGGCTTTTGATTTTTACCACTCATTTGGGTGTTTTAGCTATGGGTGTTGCATTTGTTGCCATGGGTGTTCCATTGAGAGACTCTTCTTTCAAGACTTGTGACATGTCTATGTTGTGGATGGCTTGAAAGGGAGTGTTATCATCATCTATGATGACTTGTCCACCTTCGTATGGAAGGCAGATTTCTTGATGTATCAGTGAGGAAATGGCCCATTGTTGGGCTAGCCAAGGTCTACCAAGAATCATGTTGAAACTTGGCATCTCTTCTATGATAGTGAACTTCGTGCTAGTGGGGAATTTTTCTCTTGCCACAAAGGCTAAGTTGATTGTGCCTTTAACTGTGACACATGATCCATTGAAGGATTTTAAACACGTGGTTTCCGTTGGCATGATCTCATCTACCATGCCTAGTTTGTTGATGATGGAGTATAAAGCTATGTTTGTTGCCGCACTGTCATCAATGTGCACTCTGCGAATGGTACATTGCCCAACATGTATGCTAATTAACAATGGAGTTGTTGTGACCTCCCCTTATTCATGACTGACTTTAACTACAACATCACAGAAGGCTAAGATGTTTGAACCCAATCCTTATGGTATGTGTTGTGAAATCGTTGCACAGATGGATTCCTTGTTTGTGGGGATCTCCTCTGTAATAGGAATGGATGCTAACATTTGAGCCAAGGCTTCGCGGTGAGTGGCTGAAGTCATGACTAGGTCGTACTAGCTCATCATTGTGTTCTTCTATTTCAGCGTTTGTTTTACCTAGGATAGTGCAACTATGAAGTTTGTGTTGTTGGTTGTTGTGTTGGCTTTGGCTTCCTTCATGTGGGTTGGGGGATGGACCTCTTGCGTAGAAGGCTTGGCCCTAGTTTTCTTGAGATGAGGGGTAGGGGCCCCAACGTTCGATTGTTGCTTGCTTGGTATGGCTTTTGCTTTGGTTGTGGATGTTGTTCATTGTTCGTTTGTCCTCTTTTGCTAACATTTGGTAGGCTTACCCGTGTTGTTGGCAAGGTTGACTCTTGAGGGAGAAGAGATTGAGACATTGCCTATGGTTGGGCTCTAGGTAGTGTTGATGCATTTGGCCATTTTATGGAACAATAAGATTCAGGGCTTTGAGTTTGGTGAGTTACAAGAATTATCAAAGTTATATTCAAGGCCTGTGGGCATGTTAAAGCTTTGTGGAGTAAATTAAAATTTTAATGAGATGATAGGTTTGATGTGAAGTAACTTTGAAGCAAAAATTGGCGACATCATCAAGCATCCATTACCTTTCAAAGGAAATAAAATATGTTCGAAAGATGCAAATATTTTAGTTTACGGTTTGGAGGTTTACTCACGCGGTACAGCAAACTGAAAAATGGAATTCCTGGGCGTGGATCTAATGAAGGCATACCAACAACACAAATTATCTTGCAAATGTATCACAACCCTAATTTTCAGAAAATCGCAGCCCTAATTTGCTCTGAAAGACCGTAGAAAATCACAGCCCTGTTCACAGATTTTGTTAATGATTTGTTTAGGTGTTCTTGGGAATTCGTGGGTCTGTTCTGGCAGGGTTAATTCAGGAAATGGCTCCAATAGAACACGCAGGCAGTGGGTGCACGAAGGCAGCTAAAGACAATAACGGCAGCACCAACGCAAACGCAGGACACATAAACAAAAACCCAAATTGAAATCTACGTTTTTTGGGGTTCTGTCCTGCGCATCCACGAATGCACTATAGGAAACAAAAAATAATAAACCAGAGGACAAAAGGCAGAGAGCGAAGGGCAAACAACGAGTAGACGCGTTTCTAGTTCATCCCTGCAACTTCAAAAAAAAAATTTTGTGCAGTTATTTCGTTGCTAAAACAGGGCTTCTTCCTTCCGAAAATTTCATTTTGAATTTTAGGCGGTATGTCCTGAAACTTACCTTCAAACAACAGCCATGACCAATGCCGATGCATTCAGCATCGCATACCAGTCCGATGGAGATGGCAACAGGGACATGGAAGCACATCAGGATAACTATCCAGAGATATTTCTGACCGATGCTAGTGAACCGGAGTCTGCAAATAAAATTTTAAAATTTTTTATATAACCTACAAAACCATATGCACATGTGAAGCCCCAATTATAAACTTACGTCTTCTTAAAATTTATCTCATGACTTCCAAAACATTGTTGATTAATAAAAGCGCTTACAAACATGTTAAAATTAATATTCACATTTTTAAATATGTTTGTAATATTTAAAGGTATAAAATATAACTTCCCAAGCATAAATCTCTCCTAAATTACATGAGTAAGTTGTAACTTCTTAACTTGGGAATAAAGTTAGTTAAGATATTTTAGCAAACAATCTCCTATTGGTTGGTCAAATTACTTAAGAGAGAAGATAGGAGAGATATTTTAGAGATATTTTTGGGATATTTTTCCTAAGAAGATAAGAATCTCATTTTTTTTGGAAGTTTTATACACCACTTAGAAGACTTGAGATCTCATTTTAAAGAGGCAAAATTAAAAATATATATATGTGTATGAAGTAAGTTGCCACTATAGCTTGTATTCCTATGTATTTTAGAAATTATATTTTAATTTCCTATAATATTGCAACCACCAAGACCATTTGTCAATTGTAGCCTTTTTATCTCTTTTGTGGTTAAAACCACCCAAAATTGTTGTAACTTACCTAACTTATTGGGCAAGTAACCTCCTAACTTGTTGGGCAAGTAATCTCCTAATTGGTTGGCCAAGTTACTTGGGGGAGAAGTTAGGTGAGATATTTTTGAATATGTAACTTCCCTACCTACCTTGGAACCCTATAAAAAGGCTTCAAGGGTCAAGGAAGAATAATCACTTCTCACATCACATTGGATAAGGACTTCTCACATCACACTTGGGGTCTCATACGTCACATTTTGAAGGCTACTTGTTAGCACTTGGGCTCTTGGAGACACTTTGAGTCTTGGGAGAAGAGCATTTGTAAAGAAGAAAGCGTGAATGATTGCTTACAAGATGGCTTGCTAGAATAAAGATTTCAG
Source organism: Gnetum montanum (assembly GCA_015680685.1). Taxonomy (NCBI): domain Eukaryota; kingdom Viridiplantae; phylum Streptophyta; class Gnetopsida; order Gnetales; family Gnetaceae; genus Gnetum; species Gnetum montanum. The sequence goes on along the minus strand of MNCI01008953.1, from coordinate 340,623 downwards.
CCTCTTTGTCATAGTCCTGTGAGTTTGCATTTCATTTTTTGTTTTGTTTAAATTTCTTAGCTAGTGGTTTAGATAGTATCATCCTTGGCAAGTAATTTTGGGATTTTTAGATTGCTCTTATTGTTCTTGTTGCCCGATAGAAATTTCTGTTAAAATTTTACCGTAGAAGCGCTAGTGAATAAAAGCCTTAAGAGCATTTTAGTAGTAAATTTCGTTATTGTGCAACGTTTGGGAACTGCTATTGGGTTGTTGAAAGAGAGCCTCTGTTTGTAGTCACGCCGTGGAACAATCTAGTAGTCAAGAGGGTTCAGAAAATCTTTGGTATTTTGATGGGATCAAAATAGCTTCTTTATCTTTAAAGTGATTTTCCGTGTTATTTCAATTAGAAATTTTCAAGTCTTTTAAAGGTTCTGTTTGAATGCAATCGTTGGCATCTATTGTCTAGTCAAAGTGGGGTCTCGTACGTGGTAGTTTACGCAGCGATTTTTGGTAGCACAGTAGGATTGTCTTGAAGATATTGCTTGGTTGAGCCTTGGGATTTTGAACAATTCGTAGATATTGAATTTGGAATAGCTTTATTGCGAAGTGTTTACTCGTGTCATTTTACCTTGTTTAAATATTTGAGGTCCACACAAATCTGCTTTCTTTTCTTTTCTGTCTATTTCCATTGAATCTTGCTCTATTTCTAGTTTTCTTGTGGAACTATCTCTTTCTCTGGGGAAAATTAGGAGTAGATTTGCGGAGTTGTGCTCAAATGTTTTTGCAAAATTTTACTTGTTACAAGCAGGTATTATAAGGACCGCGTAGACTAGGTAGTTGAACAAAATAGGAAACTTTCAATAACTCACAGTACTGGACAAAGTTGGCTGAATCTCTTTAAAGTAAGTCATTTGTAGTTCACACACAACGAAATTGTCACATTTCATACAACCGCACGCCGCAACAGCACACACACATACTCACATTAACTACTGAGTTATTTGGAGGTATCTGGGCCTTGGTGTTGCCAGAGACCAGCAGGCACCTAAATCCTGTTCGAGGACACTCGTTGGCGGTCGCGTCCCAAACGGTCGCCAACAGTTCTTTTGGCGCTAGAAGGAGGGCTGAAAATTAAGCCTCTAGGTTCATAAGCCTTATACTTTTAGTACATCAACAATTATTTGTAAGGCTTAAGAATTAGATACTATTTTCAGTTCATGACCAAGAAATTTCATAGTTTGGAAAGTTTCAAAGTTTCAAAAGATATTCTAGATTCTAAGACTGATTCTTCATCAGAAGAAGAAGAAAAGAAATATTCTGAATTGGGAACAAGTAGTGGAGTGAAAACTAGAAGATCAAGAAGATCACCCATTATCTCTGGTTTGTCAATTCGTAAGAGAAGATCTAGAAAGTCTAAGAGTTCAACATTTCAAAGGAATAGGATGGCAAATCCTTGGCAAGGAGTTACACCATTAGGATTTCAAAATTACAATGATATTCCTAAGGTAGTTTACAAATATTTGCCTGAGCCTTTTATTCCTGGAAAAGCTTATTTAGCTGAAGAATATATTCACATGTTTGAGTTAGCTTTAGCTCATGCAAATATTCAACATCAAGATCAAGCTTGTAGGTTGTTTGTATCAAATCTAAAGGATATGGCTCAGATTTGGTATTCAAACTTACCAAGTAATAGTATTACAAGTTGGGATGACATGAAGAATCTTTTCTTAGCCCAGTTTGGTAATCAATTAGATCAACAACAACTATACTGTGGGCTAATACAAGCTAAGCAAGGAGTTAAAGAGTCAATTAGAGATTTCAACATTAAGTTTCAACGAATTTGTGGACTCTTTCAAAGGCAATATAGGCCATCAGAAGAAATGCTTAAGGAAACTTACCTTAAGGCTATCAACCCCAATATCTCAATTTGGTTAAGGAGAACTCCAAACTTAACTACACTAAACGACTATTTTAGTGAAGCTATACAGTTAAAAAAACACTTGAATCCTGAAGAGAATATCGCAATTCAAAAAAGAGAAGAAAGAGTTATGATTCCTATGCAAGATTTTACTCAATTCAAAGCTTTACCAGGTCCATCTCACGTTAAGAAAGAGCAAGAACAGGAAAAGGTAGAATCTGAAAAAGGTTAATTAATGAGAGATATGTCTAACAAAATAGTGAAGCTTGAAAAAGCATTGGCAAGAGTAAATATCAAGGAAGAAAAGAAAATTAGAAAGCATAAACATCAAGACACTAAGTTAGTAGAGGATGAAGATGAAAGTGATCTTATTATGTCCAACTTTCTTGATATTGAATCTGACAATGAGTTATCTAGTGTTCACTATGCGAGTAAATCTTCTAGCAATGGATCTAGTGATACTTCTTCTCTATCAAGTTCTGAAGAAGATATGTCTTCAGATGAAGAGTGTAATAACAACGAGGAAAATGGATATAGTCTTCGATCTAAGGAAAGACTAACTACTTCTAAACCCCCAAATGTTAATACTGATCCATCTACTAAGAGAAGAGCTTTTGAGCCAAGTAGAAAGGATAAGAATTAAGGTAAAGACAATCGAGTGGAGCAAAGCACTCCAAATCAGTCTTTTAATAAATGGATAAAGAGATCAAGCTTTATTGGTGATGGAGAATATGATTTGATTGAAGACCTTAAACATGTTAAAGCCAATATTAGCCTCTATCAGTTGCTTCAAATAGGAGATCAGCAAAGAAAGGCTTTAGAATTAATTAAAGGTAAAAGGAGAGCTAGAGAATCAGAGTTAAGTTATGTATCTAGTAATGATGAGAAATTGAAGACTTCTTATGATAAGTAAGCTCCTCCTTTCTTTTTGACAATGAAATTAAAGGATAAATTTTTACACAATTGTTTGATTGATTCTGGAGCTAAGTCTACTATAATGCCATTGTCTATATGTAAGAAACTTGGTTTGATTCCTGAAAAATCAAATAGAAAGATTGTTCAAGTGGATAAAAGTAGAGTGAAGATTGTGGGTCAATTACCAAATGTTCTATTGGAAATTGCTTCTGAACCCCGCATCAGAAGTAGAGTAACTATTCAAGTGGCAGACATACCAGATTCACATAGTCTCTTATTGAGTAGAAGTTGGAGCAAGAATTTCTCAGGTTACATATCAACAGATTATTCTCACATGTGGTTACCTTGGAAAGGAGAACCAAATCAAATATACATCTATAGTGAACCTTTGATGATTGATAACATTACTTCAAATGGAAAAAGTAAAATGGTTGAAAAAGGAGGTGTTGAAAACAAAATTTGTACACTCCAAGAAAGTTATAGTCCTGAAAAAGAACAATCAAAGCAAGAAGATAAATGGGAGTTATACTTTGATGGTTCATGTAATTCAAAAGGTGCAGGAGTCGGAATAGTTATATTCAAGAATGGTACACCTGAAATTCTCAAGGCAATTCATTTATCTTTTCCTTGTACTAACAACAAGGCTGAGTATGAAGCTTTATGCATTGGTATGAGAATAGCTCTAGACAAAAAGATCAAAGAAATCACTATAAAAGGAGACTCAAGATTAGTCTGTGAACAAGTAAAAGGTAACTGTGTTGTAAAGAGCTCATTCTTAAGACCTTATAAGCAACTTGCTTGTAAGATGTTAGATCAGTTTCAACATTGCCAAATAGAGCATATAAACAGAGCAGAGAATCTTATAGCAGACGATTTGGCAAAGGCAGCTTCAACATTGGATATGCAATTATTAGAAAGTTACAAAGATGTCATGATTGAAGAAGAACATCAGCCATCAGTACCAGATAATATAAGACATTTACAAGTATTTGAAGATGATGATCAAGTACTAAGATTTATGAAAAATAAACAAGAATTTGAGGGTCAAGTGATACCTGAAACGTCATCAAATTCCAAAGCTAATTTTATTCCAAAAAAAATGATTGACTTGGAACATGAGTTCAAGAAAAATTTACTTACTGGAAAGGATATACAAAACCCAGATAGTCAAGCTTTCGAGGTAGTGAATTTTGGATTAGACAAGATGCCAAAGATGTTGAATGTTACAAAGGAAAGAGATTCGAGTTTCAAGCAAAACTTGTTAACATGTCTAAGAAATAATTTGGACAATTTTGCTTGGTCTTATGATGATCTTAAAGCTTTTAGGCAAGATGTGATGACACATAAGATTCCTTTAATAGAAGGTTGCAAAACAGTCAAGCAAAAACAAAGGAAATTTAATCCATCATTTGAACCAGCTATGGAAGCTGAAATCAAGAAGTTGTTGCAAGCACAAATCATATATCCAGTACGATATTCGACATGGCTTGCTAACCTTGTCCCAGTAAGAAAGAAAAATGGTGATATACGACTCTGTGTAGACTTTAGAAATCTAAATGATGCTTCAAAGAAAGATAAGTATCCACTTCCGAGAATTGATGAGATGCTTATTAAAGTCTCAGGTTGCCAAGCATATTCCTTCCTAGACGGTTTCTCAGGTTATAATCAAATCGTGGTAGATAAGAATGATAGATACAAAACATCATTTATCACTAAATGGGGAACTTTCGCTTACCAAAGAATGCCATTCGGATTGTCAAATGCCGGAGCTACTTTTCAAAGAGCAATGGATTTAGCATTTAAGGATTTATTAGGCAAATTCGTGGTGGTTTATTTGGATGATATTACAGTATTTTCAAAGAAGAAAGAAGATCATATCGATCATCTTCAGCAAGTTTTCGACAGATGCCGTGAGTTTGGTATTTCATTAAATCCTAAGAAGTGTATCTTTGGGGTTAAATCTGGAAGTTTATTAGGCCATGTGATATGTCAAGAAGGGATTGCCATAGACAATTCCCGAATTCAAGCAGTACAGAATATTGAGCATCCCACAAGTAAGAAATCTCTTAGATCTTTCTTTGGGAAGATAAACTTTGTGAAAAAGTTCATCCCCGGGTTTACTGAAATTACTAAACCTTTGATGCATATGCTAAAAAAGGACGTCCAAGTAGAGAAAACACCAGAGTCAGAAAGAGCGTTATCAGAAATCAAAAAGGCTATACAAGAGGCTCCATATTTGGTAAAGCCTAGACTTAAAGAGGATTTTTGGTTATACTCTTTTGCTTCAAATGATTCTATCGCCGCTGTTCTTACTCAAAAAGATAGTGAAGGTCAAGATGAACCAATTGGATTCTTTGGGTATCAGATGAAAGGTTCAGAGTTAAATTATTCAGACTTAGAGAAGCAAGCTTTCGCAGTCATCAAAGCACTTCAACATTTTAAATATTATTTGGAGAGTTCATTAGTTCACATTATGCTAATTGAACCTGCAGTCAAGCGATTCCTATCCCAAAATGAGATTGGATTGAAAAGAGGAAAATGGCTTATAAAGTTGCAAAGTTTCATATTTTCATTAGAAATATGCAAGACGATTAAGGGAATGGGACTAGCCAGGTTAATGACTAAAGAAAGTGAAGTTTATACACTTGACATTCATGAAGAGAATTGGTATGATGATATTCTAAAGTTTCTTACTATTAGAAAAATCCCAAATAATTTAACTGCAAGTCAAAAGAGAGCTTTCTTCAAAAAAGCACGAAGATTTGTTGTTAAAGATGGTATATTATATCGAAAGGATTTTCGGGGAGTTCTATTAGAATGTGTTCATAATGATCAAATTAGTTTCATTTTGGAACAATTTCATGATCATTTGAATTTATTTTATGAATCCCCTAAGTCAACTATGCAACATATACTTCGATATGGATATTACTGGCCTTCCATGTATCAAGACATTAGTTCAAAGATTCAAAAATGCTATAAATGTCAAGTTCATGGACCCAAGATTAAAAGGGCTAGAGCCCCTTTAAAACCAGTAGTTGCGGATAGACCATTTCAGCAATGGGGTTTGGATTTTATCGGTACAATTACTCCTTCAAGAGCTGGACACAAGTTTATTCTCACAGCTACTGATTATTTTACTAAATGGTCTGAAGCAAAGGCTCTAAGAGGAAGTTCAGCATCAGACGTGATTAAGTTTTTAGACGACCACATTCTAAGTAGATTTGGTGTACCCGAAGTGTTAGTGTCAGACAATGGACCCGCCTTCAAATCCGAAGAGTTTATTAGATGGGCATCTGAAAGATCTATTTTCTTATTTTCTTCATCAAATTATTATCCTCAAGGAAATGGTTTAGCGGAATCCACTAATAAGAAGCTTATCGCTTATATCAAGAAATCAATGGATGGGAATCCAGGAAATTGGATTGATTATCTACAATCCGCATTATGGTCAGATCGAATTAGATTTAAGAAAGCTATTGGGACATCACCATATAACTTAGTCTATGGTTTACCAGCAAGAATTACAAACAAGATTATAAGCTCAGCTTCTGAATTTGTACAAAGATATAGTGAAAAGACTGATAAAGATAGAAGTTTCATGACTTTGCTTATTAAAAGAGAAGCTGAAGTAGATAAAGCAAGGGATAATTTGTTACGAAATACCTCTCAAGTCAAAAGATGGTTTGATAGGAAATCTTTGAAAAGGAATTTCAAGATAGGAGACCTTGTCTTATTATGGAATATGAAGAAACCAAATAAGTTTACACCGACATGGACTGGTCCCTTTCAAATTACAAAGCAATTATCAGAGGATACTTACAAATTATCAACCTTGGATGGCATGGAATTGCAATTTCCATATAATGTTTTGCATATAAAACATTATTTGGGACAATTGCATACAACTTGAAGATGTTATGACACAAAAATAACATATGTATATAGTATTATGTAAATATTACTAGTAATTATGCTTTATTTATATTTGAAACATTATCTTTCCTTCAAATGAGGCAAGTGGAAGCCTACAAGTAAAACAAGTGGAATTCTACAAATTTGACAAGTGGGGAAGGTGACTAATCCACCAATTGGAGAGGATTGTGACAAATGTTTTGAAAGCCTAAAAATAAGGAAGCTTGGTTGGAGACACATGGATGGAAGTTAAACATTTAGGCACCTATAAAAGGAGGGTTAGATTGTTTAAGATTTCATCATCTTTCATGTCAAGTTTGGTAGTGAAGATTAGAGAGAGCTAATGGAGTTTAAGAGAGCAATGAGAAAGCCTTTTATTCCATATGTGATGGGATGTTGCCCTGAGCATGTATTGAAGACCTATCTAAAGGCTAAATCTTGTGGAGCTCCAAAGGAGTGCCCTTTTATGGCTTGGCTATCCGATGAATTTTCCTTTCTCACTTGGGGTTTGGATATTGAGTCCAATATTTGGGGGCAATATCAAGATTGCTCCAAAGATGAAGAAAAATAAAAAGAGCCACCAACTCATGGAAAATCATCATGGAGATGGGGAGAAGCTTTGGCCACTCAAGAAGAGAATGAAGGAGTCAATGAAGAAGAACAACAGAACTCCTCCCAAAAAGAAAGTGAAGAAAGGCTTGAAGAGAAAGCTTCATTAGATCAAGGTGAGAGCTCCACCAAACAAGAAGATAACAAGACCGCCTACATCACATCAGAAATCACCTATGAAAAGGTGAAGGAGATGAGGATTTCCACTAGGGTAACCCTCACAATTTAGTTTCCATCCCAAGGATAGTCCATGAAGGACTTGATAATGTATAGCTGTTATGTACAATTTGATTTTCTCCTAGGAATGAGGTTTTTGTCCCATTACACCTTATGTTAAATGGGAATTTTCCTCAAAAAAAGATTTCTTTTGAATGTAAAAATTCAATAAGAATTTTAGTATGTTTCAATTTCATAGTGAAGAAAAAATTTCTTTGAGTTTTTAAGGGGGCAAAAATGTTGATGCATTTGGCCATTTTATGGAATAGTAAGATTCAGGGCTTTGAGTTTGGTGAGTTACAAGAATTATCAAAGTTATATTCAAGGCCTGTGGGCATGTTAAAGCTTTGTGGAGTAAATTAAAATTTTAATGAGATGATAGGTTTGATGTGAAGTAACTTTGAACCAAAAATTGGTGACATCATCAAGCATCCGTTACCTTTCAAAGGAAATAAAATATGTTCGAAAGATGCAAATATTTTAGTTTACGGTTTGGAGATTTACTCACACGGTACAGCAAACTGAAAAATGGAATTCCTGGGCGTGGATCTAATGAAGGCATACCAACAACACAAATTATCTTGCAAATGTATCACGACCCTAATTTTCAGAAAATCACAGCCCTAATTTGCTCTGAATGACTGCAGAAAATCGCAGCCCTGTTCACAGATTCTGTTAATGATTTGTTTCGGCATTCTTGGGAATTCGTGGGTCTGTTCCGGCAGGGTTAATTCAGGAAATGGCTCCAATAGAACACGCAGGCAGCAGGTGCACGAAGGCAGCTGAAGATAATAACGACAGCACCAACGCAAACGCAGGACGCATAAACAAAAACCCAAATTGAAATCTACGTTTTTTGGGGTTTTGTCCCGCGCATCCATGAATGCACTGCAGGAAACAAAAAATAATAAACCAGAGGACAAAAGGCAGAGAGCGAAGGGCAAACAACGAACAGGTGCGTTTCTGGTTCATCCCTGCAACTTCAAAAAAAAATTTGTGTAGTTATTTCATCGCTACAACAGGGCTTCTTCCTTCCAAAAGATTCATTTCGAATTTTAGGCAGTATGTCCTGCAACTTACCTTCAAACAACAGCCATGACCAATGCCGATGCATTCGGCATCGCATACCAGTCCGATGGAGATGGCAACAGGGACACGGGAGCACATCAGGATAACTGTCCAGAGATATTTCTGACCGATGCTGGTGAACCGGAGTCTGCAGATAAAATTTTAAAATTTTTTATATAACCTACAAAACCATATGCACATGTGAAGCCCCAGTTATAAACTTACGTCTTCTTAAAATTTATCTCACGACTTCCAAAACATTGTTGATTAATAAAAGCGCTTACAAACATGTTAAAATTAATATTCACATTTTTAAATATGTTTGTAATATTTAAAGGTATAAAATATAACTTCCCAAGAATAAATCTCTCCTAAATTACATGAGTAAGTTGTAACTTCTTAACTTGGGAGTAAAGTTAGCTAAGATATTTTAGCCAACAATCTCCTATTGGTTGGTCAAATTACTTAAGAGAGAAGATAGTAGAGATATTTTAGAGATATTTTTGGGATATTTTTCCTAAGAAGAGGAGAATCTCATTTTTTTTGGAAGTCTTATACACCACTTAGAAGACTTGAGATCTCATTTTAAAGAGGCAAAATTAAAAAGATATATATGTGTATGAAGTAAGTTGCCACTATAGCTTGTATTCCTATGTATTTTAGAAATTATATTTTAATTTCCTATAATATTGCAACCACCAAGACCATTTGTCAATTGTAGCCTTTTTATCTCTTTTGTGGTTAAAACCACCCAAAATTGTTGTAACTTACCTAACTTGTTGGGCAAGTAACCTCCTAACTTGTTGGGCAAGTAATCTCCTAATTGGTTGGCCAAGTTACTTGGGAGAGAAGTTAGGTGAGATATTTTTGAATATGTAACTTCCCTACCTACCTTGGAACCCTATAAAAAGGCTTCAAGGGTCAAGGAAGAATAATCACTTCTCACATCACATTGGATAAGGACTTCTCACATCACACTTGGGGTCTCATACACCACATTTTGAAGACTACTAGTTAGCACTTGGGCTCTTGGAGACACTTTGAGTCTTGGGAGAAGAGNACTACCTTTTTGTGGCACCTTGATGACAAAAGGTTTCTTTGTGGTTGTGGTCGGTGCATCATGCCAGTTTAACATCTTAGCAGATAATTGTGGTGGTACTTTAACCATGAAAGATTTTGCAGGTGCTCAAGGTGATAGGCCTCTTGCTCGTGGAGGTGTAGGGGATTTTTGCCTTACTCTGAGGCACACGAATCACAAAAAGGTTGCCACATAGATTTAGGCTTACTATCTATGCCAATGGATTTTATGACATGGGAAGCATCATCTGTGCTAGGTTGATTCAGGGTGTTGACGTTCAGTTTTCCCCATTCTATCATTGCTTGTAGATCATCCTGTAACACACGGCAGGTGTTCGTGTTGTGACCAGACATCTGGTGGTAGTGACAAAATTGGTCTAACTTGAAATGTCGTGGAACCAGGGGCTCATTTGGTGCTACTAAGGTGGGGTTCCTTAGTAGCTCACAGTACTTGTCATGTCTTCGGCAGGCATTCTTCGCCACTTGTTTGTATTGGATTTGCCTAGTTTTGAGGAGTTGCTCTAGTAGTTCAGAGGGTCGCGTGGGTAGCAGCATATACTTAGAGTGATCCTTTCACTAAAAGTTGGGCCTTGGGGTGGCCCCTGTCATTGCGGGCAGTTTGGTACTAGTGTTTGTTGTTTTTGTGCTTGTGGCTACAGTTTCCGTTGTTGTTTGTTGTTTGGAAATGTGTTGGTTCTTGGAAGCCACATAGGCGAGATCATTGTTGGTTTGTGCAGCTTGTTCTATGTTCTTGATCTATGTGAATGATTGGCTCAACGTTTGAGTGCTTAGGTAGTACATTTTTGACTTAACGAAGTCATTCACGGCTTCCATCAAAATCGTAAGCAAATACGTTTCAGGAATAGTCTCATGAAGTTCATTAAGGGCTATGCTCCATCATTGAATGAACTTCTGCATAGGCTCTAGTGGTGCCTATTTCACCTGTATCAAAGTGTCTAGTGTGGCCTCAGGCTTGAGGTTGTACTTAAACTGGGTGACGAATTGATGTAACAGATCCTCCAGAGAGGATATACAGTTACGGGGCAGGGCTCGGTACTAGTCTAAGGCACTGTCTGTTAGGGACATGGCGAACATGTGTAGGATTGTGTGGAGCTAAGCTTGAAGCAGTAGGGTCTCTGATCGGAATGTTACCAAGTGAGCGTTCGGGTCTCCCTTCCCATTGTACTTGGTTAACTATGGAAGTGTGATTCCCTTCAGTAAAGCTAACGGTGGCATTGAAGAGCTAATTGGATCATCTTGGTAGAATTCTAGTACTTTAACTTGTTCAGTGTTTGCCATTTTGAGGTGCCTTACCTCTTCAGCTAACGCTTGGATCATTCCTTTTGGCTTTTGCCCACTCTTTGGTGGTAGGCAGATTAGTTGGGTGGGGAGGTTGTTGGGTTGTCATTTGTTGCTGTGGAGCAACGTTTAGATTTGTGGTTGCGAGGTGTGACACATTGAAGTGAGTGGGTTTTTGAATAAGGGGTATGGTTTCTTGCCTAGCCACAAACTGTGAAGTGACACCCTAGATGTGCACAGCTGTAGTGATTAAAGAAGCTCCATGTGTTTGCACGTGCGGTATGTACTAGGTGGAGATGGATGTGGGTAATCTTTGTCTAGATACCAGTGTTTGTGTGCTCATTGACACTTGGTAAGGGGCCATCTATCCCACCCAAGGGTGGAATGATGGGTTCACGTAGGCACGGGGAGTGAGGGAGTAATACGAATCCTCATGTTTAGGTTGTGCCGTGAAGTCATCTTCCTCGTCTTGGTTTTGGGGCTCCTCAGTGGGTCACCGTGAGTTTTGGCTCCTTGCCATAAGGAGCTGGGAGATGAGTTGGTGCTAGGGCTCAGAAAGAGGGATGATGTCATATATGAAGGGAGTGAATTCATGATCCCCATGTATATGCGCTCAAAGTTTCATTTCGTTTCCTTCTCTATCTGGTCAATGGGAAGGTTGGCCTCAATCTTCACATAGATGTAGTTATATAGTTCTTGTGTGAGGATTACGTGGGCATGTGCACTAGAGATCTGGGAAGACTTCATGGCAATGTGACTGGGCAGTGTACGGACAAGGCAACAAGGCAACAAGTGCAACATGTGGTCCAGGCTGAGGGTGCAGCGTGTGCAATGTGACTGGACTACAGTCTATGTAGCATGACTAACTATCCAGTGTGACCAATTGTCCAATGTGACCAACTATAGCATGACCAACTATCTAGCATGACCAACTGTAGCGTGACTAACTACAGCATGACTAACTGTCCAGCGTGACTAATTATCCAACATGATCAACTGTCCAGCGTGACTAACTATCTGACGTGACCAACTGCAGCATGACTAACTGTCCAGCGTGACCAAATTTCTAGCGTGACTAATTATCCAACGTGACTAACTGCATTGTGACTAACTATCCAACTTGACCAACTATCCAACGTGACTAATTGCAGCGTGACTAACTGCCCAGCGTGACCAACTGTCCAACATGACCAGCTATCCAGCGTGACTAACTACAGCGTGACTAACTTTCTAGTGTGTGGAAACTAGGTACAGTGTCTAAGGCTAAGGCACAGCGTGTGTATGTTAGGGATAGGATTCTAGACAGATTCTACAGCATGTGCTAGCAGAGGACAGCATGTGCAAGCCAAGAACAGAGTTTAGATGGATTCTATGAGTAGGGGGCAGCATGTGCAAGTTGATGGGAGTGTGTGTACACAGGGGTACAGTGTGTGGACACTGTATGCCAGATGCTGGATGCTATGGACAAGCAAATGGAATGCAAACAGAAGGGCCACTACTTCTAGTGCCAAAAACTGTACTGTCTGAAATCGTCGGTGTAAGGTTGGAAGAAAAATGAATGCCTAAAGATCCCTGGAGAGATACAGCAAACGCTACCTTCGTGTGAGGGCAAGCTAGAAAAATGAAGGCAGAGTGCCTTGGATGGTCTGCATGCAGATCAAACAAGAACTTCCCCTAGTGTACGCAATGGCAGTGCATCGAGTTATCGTAAACAAATGTTAAAATATGCAAACATAAACATGGACAAGCACAAAAAACGTGTAAATAGCGTAAAGAAAAAACAATGTAAACTGTAAATATGATTGGCAAAAATGTAACTATTTATATTGATTGAAAATTACAAAGAAGTGCACTGGTCAGAATGTAGTTGTAGAATGATTGCAAGGTGAATGTTTAGCCCCGATGTGAAAGGTGTTGCAGATGCTGGAAGAGTGTAGGTTTCTAACTCCAAAGTGTCCAATGTGTGAGATTTGGATGCTCAAAGTTGCTCAGCATCACCAAGTTTTGTATGGCAAATTTGCCCAGCATTCTATGCTCTTGTGTGTTTAGAATTGCCAACCTTCTAGATCTTGATGCCCCCAAAATTTGCCAACCTTCTAGATCTTCATGCCCCCAAAATTGCCAACCTTGGTTTAGTGTGAGATCGAGGTATTTATGCAGGTTTGAGCATGGGATTCAGATCTTTGTGGAAGATCCATGGTTACCGAATGTAGGAAATGCCAATTGGGTGACAAGTGTGAACAGTTTGACCAGATGCACAGAATTTTACAATGTACAGGGTGCAGCGTAAAACCAAGATCTCTTCTGCTAGCATGTGTAATCCACAGCGTAAGAGTTTGATATGCTACAAAATGCAAAATGTGCAAAGAATGTTAAAGTACAAGAGTGGATCTAGATGTCTGGCCTCTAGATCTGTAGTTCTATGCTATTTTTGCTCTGCCAAGGCCTCCAACATGCATCGATCTAGCTCTGGTACATCTGTAGCATGTCCAGGCATCAGCATCTGGCGTCCAGCGTGTCCAAGTGTATACATTGTGCATATGCTGGTGTCAGTGTGCCAGCATGTCCAATGTTTATGATGCATTTTGAGCCCATTTTTGACTTGTGAGACCCATTTTCAAAGTGGATCTGCATGCCTGAGGTTGAGAAAGTTTTGCACATCTATTTTGAGCCGATTTGGAGGCTGTTTTGGCATACTTTTGGTTGGTCATGCCGTGGTCACGCTGCCCAGCATAACCTCAATGTGACCAAGTGTTTATGCCCTATTTATGCCCTATTTTGAGATGATTTTTAGATGTTGATGCCTATTTATTGATGCCCAACTACTACCTACCCTCCAGGGTGGCCTGGATGCTGAATTTGACTCCATTTTGCTACTGTTTTGGGCCCATTTGGTTTGGTCACGCTAATTTGACTCCATTTTGCTACTGTTTTGGGCATTTGGTTTGGTCACACTGTGGTCATGCTGCCCAACATGACCTCAACATGACCAACTAAAAATACCACGTTTGAGGCCCAAATTATAAGTTTTTGAAGCCTGTGAACATCCTTGGGGATCACTTGGATGTTGAAGAGGCTTCCTAAAACTACTTGTTTTACCCTGTTTTTGTTTGGTCGCGTTGTGGAACATGACCTCAGCGTGACTGACTAAAAATGCATCATTTGAAGTCTAAATTTGGATTTTCAGGGGCTCGTGAGCAATTAGGCTTGTTATCTATCCTCTGGGGATGCACTCCATGATGAAAACTTGCCCGAAACTACTTGGTTTCAGCTGTTTTTGGTTGGTCACATTGTGGTTACGTTGTACAGCGTGACCAAAGTGTGACCCCAACGTAAGCAACTGAAAGTATCATATTTGAGGCCCAAATTTTGATTTTCTAGAGCCTGTGAACATGTACAATTGTTTCTTGGCTCCTAAGAGTTAAATTCATATCGAAATTCTACCTAGAGGTGCCTGAATCGAGCTGTTCTTGTTTGGTCATGCTGTGGTCACGTTGTGTAGCGTGACCTCAGCATGACCAATTGAAAGTGACTTAAAACATGTGATTTTGAGCTTAAATTTCAAGGTTCTAGATGTTGGGAGCTGCAGGGGACTCCGGTGATGCTCAAGGGGGGTCTGCGTGCCCAAATTTGGCCTATTTGGACATGATTTTGCGGCTCCAAAGTTTGGTCACGCTGGTCATATGCTAGGCAGCGTGACCAAAGTGTGTGTGACCAAACTTGCATTTTTTTTGGGCTTGAAACCCTTGATTCTTAATGTTGACACTTGTTATAGTCATCCATGGGACGCTAGGGGACCTTGCTTGCTCCATTGTGGGTCCTTTGAGGCTACGTCAGAGGCTCGCAAATTGTCGACAAGTGTTACTAAAATTTTTATGGTCTTTTCAGACATGTCAACACGGGCCCAGGACACGTGGCATCCAAACCGCATCTTTTGTATGCTCTTAGCCTTATAAATACCCCTGTGAGCAACGCTCAAAGGGTTGGTTGGAAAGTTGGTTGGCTAACAAATAAAAAAGTTGGCAAGCTGGCAAGTTAGCATTTTCGCAAATTGGCAAGTTAGCATTTTTGCAAGTTGGCAAACTGGCAATCTTGAGCATTGTAAACATTCTATTTGGCATTGTAAATAGTTAGCACTCCCATTTGGCATTCTGCTTTTCTCTCTCTCACTATCTTTGTAGCATTTTGCATTGTTAACTCTCGAGTCCATATTCAAGTATACAACTATCTTGCTCTGAACGTTTTGGTTACTTTTAGGATCTCTGCGCTTCTCAGCATCGCACAACTGATTGTATCCACCTTGACAGAGCGAAGTAATAATCTTGAATCAGTGCATTTTCCTAACTACATTTTACTTTGCTTTTCCACTTGTCATCACATTCTACATCGTTTTCTACCCTTTTTACATTTAAATATTACTATTTTATGCTATAAGTCTTGCTTTCAAATCATACGTTTGCAAAAGGTTATAGTAATACCGACTATGTTCCTGTCTAATCGACCAGACCGTTCAGGGTGTCCCGCTTCCATTTTATCCAAGACATCCCTCATACAGGTCTGGGGTTAAAGCTGTCACGACTAACGATCTCTCAGTGTTTTCCACCTGCTGACATTTTCGATCGCTACACAGGGACGCTTAAGTTAATGGCCAAGAACAACTCCATGAGCCCAGTGTCCTAAAGGTGGTTGACAAGCAATTCTGAGGCCCTATTGCAGAGCTAGCATTGGATCTCGTCCACCTCCCCATACTTGAAATAAATGTTGGCCTTGTTATGCTCAAAGGTGATCATGGTGACCTCCTGGGATTTCTTCGCCGCTGTAGCAGTTTACAAAATGAAAAAGTTAAAAGTTAAACAAAACAAAAAATATAAGAAAAATGAAATTACACTTGAACATGCAAACATGAATTCACAGTCTAGCTTACCAGGTTTAAACGATGATGGGAATGGTGGTCGATCCACCAACACATCTTCAACAGTGATCGGCCTAAGGGATGCCCGATCCCCATCCAACCAACCAACCTCCTTACATTTCCTGTAAAACTAGGAGTACCGAGTTGGATAAGTTTTGTACTCACCCCTACATTGGCCTATCATGGCCATGCGCACATTCCCAATGGAGAAAAATTTCTGCAAGACCATCTGTGCCAAAGCCAAGGCATCAGTATCACCGTGGATATAAAACCTAGTAACACACAAAAAAAGCACATACACTGCTAACATTGTTTACTAGCGTAGCATGCATTGCATAACGTAACGAAATGCATCTACAGAACTCACCCGCTAGCAAAATAAATGGTTTCTAGTGGGTTCTAAAAATACGTTCTCATGTGATGGGTAATGAACAACATGTTGTATAGGTGATAGTAGTTATACTCAGGCACTGATTGGACCCTTATGCCTGGTCACCCCAGATTGCCCCATTAGTCAAAAATTTTAGAATACCCTAGTTTTCTCCAGGCAATAGGGTTTCTGTAATTGAGACCACTGTCTCCACTGACAAGTGTAACCAAACGATCATACTAAAGTGCTAGAGAAGGAATTTTAGGAAGTCCCACGCGCCTTCTCAAAACTAGACTGCTTGCAGCTCCACATGTGCATGGGGTGGAGGAACATTGGCCACTGGTTCACTTAGGTAGCACAAAACCCCTACAATTTTCAGGATAATCAAAATGGGTTTTAACATCACCCTGCACAATAGAAAGACAAATGTTAGCATTAGTTTCAAGTGGAGTTTGCAGGTAGCATAACATGATTATCCATTTGCAAATAGTGTAGCGTAACCCTTTCTTTGCATGTAGCGTAGCAGAACCATAGGATCAATAGCGTAGCAACTACACGATATTACCGATGCATTAGTCTAAAGGTCTTACAACACATCAGCCTAAAAAAATTGACTTGCACTATGCTACATTAAACATGTGTCATGTTGTTAGATCTCGCTCGTGGCCAAACCCTCCTAAAGGTTGTACACTACACTATTCATGTGCTAAGTTGCTAGGATTACCTAAACTTCTATGGTGAGGAAGTCACAGCAATGGAGGTCTAGGCAATATTGTATGCAACCTTAGCATAGCGTCCGTACACTTGTCATGGCCAAATCAGCAACAGTGGTGGTATAACGGCCAAAATGGCAACCAAAAAAATGACAGAAGATGCGGCTTTCATTACCGAAAATAAGAAAAAAAAAGAGACAACAACAACAACATGGAAAACAAAGGTAGCATAGCAACTTACTGGGCCAAAGAAGTCTCCTCTCGTACTATGATGCACGCTTGTGATAGACGTCCTAGGGTGTCTTTCACATCATCTACCTTGGCAAGCACTCGGTGTTTGCATTCTCCTTTATGTGCCATCGTATGAGTTGCAAATTCTCTCTTAGTCACTATGCTAAACTGCCTTGCTCTTTATCAGTACAACAGCTCTACGCTCTGGATGTGGGCTCTGTGCTCTTATGATAAAAATGATGATTTTACCAGGGGTAAACCCCTATTTATAGCCAAGGTGGTGAAAAGAACTTGTTGTTTTTGCACCCATATTAATGTGGGATGCTCCGTACAGCATAGCACTCCCACCATAGCGTAGTAGCACTGTTTGCATCATGTTCGGTGGGCCCAATCAAAAATTTCATCCCACCTTAAACTAGCCACTTACCTTTGCAAGAATAACTAGTTAACAGTCCACAAAGATCTTAAACTAGCAATTTTGGCTCACAATTTTGACCAAGTTAGCAGTCTGCAAAGACCTTAAACTAACAGTTACGACTCGTAATTTGACCAAGTTAGTGATTTGCAAAGACCTTAAACTAGCAATTTTAAACTACAACATTGCATCCAAGCAGTCTGCTATGACCTTAAATTGGTAGCTTGTGAACCCTGTATCATAATTGACAATTATTTCAACCATTTCATATTTCATTATTGATTTGAAAATGTTTACTATGCTCTGTTGCTACAAACAGGTATCACTTGACTTGGTTTTCATCTTATTTTGGCACATTAAGCAAGAATGGCCATGCATCATGATCTACCTTCACTTCTAGCCTTGGCAAGCCCACATGTTAAACTTACAAGGTAATTAAACCTAGAGTCAATAGACTGGGAATCATCCACCAATAGCATTTTTGCGTCCTTAGAAACATCCCCAGACTGGCCTGAACACCTAGTCCAAGCCTTAGATTTAGAGGCTAGGGATGTAACTGAGGACTCTCTCATTGAAACGCCTATGACTACATCCAAGGGTAAATAAAGACGTTAAAACTTAGCTCCCTCCTAGATTCACAAATGCATAAATATGTATCCAAGATCCTTCAAGACAACATCGAGGTATTCGTGTGGTCCTATAACGACATGCTGTGTTTAGATCCGAGGCTTATACAGCATAACATTGTCTTAGACCTACGTGTGAAGGCAATTAAACAAAAGGGTCACAGAGTTAAACCAGAGATCGCACTGGCCATACGCAATGAAATCACTAAGCTGTATCAGGCTGGTTTCATCTGGGCAGTTGATTACTAAGAATGGGTGTCGAACATTGTTGTAGTTTCTAAGAAAATGGGAGGAATACAAATCTATATAGACTTCCAGGATCTGAAAAAAGCAATGATCAAAGATGACTTCCCACTACTGAGTATTGATCAACTCATTGACACTACGGCTGGTCACACTCTACTATCCTTCATGGATGGTTTCTCTAGCTACAATCAAATTCGTATCAACCTAGAGCATCAGTTAACAACCACTTTCATGACCCCATGGGGTACCTTTTGTTACACTATGATGCCCTTTGGACTCAAAAACACCGAAGCAACCTACCAAAGAGCCATGAAATACATCTTTAGTGACTACATCCTAGAAACACTAAACGACTATGTGGATGACATAGCAGTCAAATCTAAAGAGGCTGCTAACCATCCCAACAATCTAGGTGTAGTCCTCAAATGTTGCCATATGCATGACTTACGCCTCAACCCAAAGAAGTGTTTCTTCATGGTAAAAACTAGATGAATGCTATAGTTTGTAGTATCGAAGGCTAGAATACAAGTGGACCCTGAGAAAGTTAAGGCCATCGTTAATCTAGCACCCCCTACAAACCTTAGAGAATTGTGCAGGTTGCAAGGTAGGGTACAATTCATTAGAATGTTTATAGCAAAGTTGATTAACAAGTTACACCCCATGCAACACTTACTAAAGAAAAGGATTAACTTCGAATGGACAACACAATGCTAGCAAGCCTTTAATGACCTAAAGAAATAGCTTTTATGCCTCCCAACTATTTACCCACCGTAGAGGTATAAGCCTTTCTACATCTACCTTGCCACCTCAGAGATGTCTATCACAGCACTGTTATTTCAAAGAATATATGATAGCTCTAAGATTCCTATTTATTACCTAAGTCATGCATTGATAGCATATGAGGCGAAGTACAATGAGGTGGAAAGAAATTACCTTGCCCTAGTGTTTGCATTGAAAAAGTGGAGGCATTATCTGTTCCGTAGCAAAGTGAACATTATATGCAAAAGCAATGTATTCTGGGCTATCATGAATAATCTATATGAAAGCAGCAAGATAGCCTAGTGGAAAGCCATAACCACAGAATTCGATTTGCATTATGTGATCCAATCATAGGATAAGCCACAGCTACGCAACTCACGACCTCACCTATCGATGATCAGGAAACCATAGAATCCAAATTCCTTGACAAGCACATCAGCACCATCAACTCTGTCCCATTACATTTAGAGGCTACTTTGCATTTCGATGGCACCTCCACTATACGAGGTGGTAGTGCAACTGTCATCATTACGTTCCCCTTTGGGACATTCAAGCGTTTGGTTATCATTTCATGTTCCTTTGTACAAAAAATGTGGCAAAGTATGAAGGACTCATTATGGGCCTCTTAGCAGCCTGAGAACTAAAAATTCAACACCTGGCAATTTGTGAAAATTCACAGCTTGTTGTCAATCAAATCACTAAGGTCTATGCCTGCAAAGCTACTCATCTACAACCCTATTGCGACCTAGCCAAAAATTTTCTCAAATATTTTACCACAACAGATGTCCAACATGTGCCACGCAATGCGAACACCGTAGCAGATGCCCTAGCCATGTTACCATTAAATGTGCCACCACACCTACTCGCAACTTTTCCCACTTCAATAACCTAGTATACGAAGCCTATCACTCAAGCGGTATACGTCACCTCTATAAGCGCTGTCGATACCCAAGAGTGGTATGCCAACATTAAAGCATATTTACAACATAGTGAACCCCCGCGTGGATTGACATCTACTCAAAGGGATGTGATCTACAAGCATGGTCGGCAATATGTACTTATGGGAGACAACGCCTTATGCAAACGCTCCTTTGATGGGATATTTCTAGCATGCTTAAATGAGGGACAAGCACAAAAGATCATTAATGAGGTCCATGAAGGACTATGCGGTGGACACATTGCCCCTAGGGCCATGGCAACAAAAATTAGATGCCTAGGGTATTACTAGCCTCACATGGAACAGGATTGCCTTGTCAAAGTTAAGACTTGTGACACGTGCCAATGATATGCAAATCTTATACATGTTTCACCCACTAAGTTGCACCTGACATAGATCATGTGGCCATTCCAATGATGGGGACTAGACATTGAAGGACCTATCACACCTAAGTTTTCCGTAGGGCATAGCTTCATTATCACCACCACTAAGTACTTTACAAAGTGGGTAGAGGCTATCCCCCTTAGGAAGACTACATCTCAACAGGTTTGCCACTTTATATTGGATAACATAGTAACAAGGTTTGGGCTTCCAATGACTATTTTGACAAAAAAAGGGTCATAGTTTAGTAGTGCAAAGACCAAAACCTTTTGTAGCAACCTTGGCATTAAGCAATCCTTTTCCTCAGCATACTACCTGTAGGCAAATAGACAGGTAGAAGCTACAAACAAAGCCATCATCAACTTGCTCAAGAAGATGCTTAGCAACAGCAAGAGGCAATGGCATGAGCAAATCCTCTATGTGCTATGGGTTTACAGAACGACATGCAAAACGACAACAAGTAAAACTCCTTATAGCCTTGTTTACGGATCTGAAGCAGTGTTACCTCTCGAGCTGTAGCTATCGTCACTTCAAATGATCCTATCAAATGTCATAAACAAAGCCCAGAAAAATGCATTGAGGATCATCAACCTCGACCCCATAGAGGAGGAGCATGCACAAACAGTTGGCCGCATCGAGCGATATCAAGACAGGCAATGACAGAAGCATCATGCAAATCCACATCAATGGTTGATAAAAAAGGGGGACCTCATTCTCAAGGCTGCCCATGAACATGTGAACAAGTTCTCAGCAAACTAGGAAGGTTCATTCATGGCATGAAAGCCTATGAAAATGGAGCCTTCAAACTGGTAGACATGGATGGCAAAGAGTTTGCGAATCCTGTAAATCACTTGTATCTTAAGCCATACTACATCTAATGTGTGGGAAAGGTAAGAAAATAGTCCTCTACGACTATAAACTGGCATTCATAGTCTGCCATTGTGTAAAATTGGCAAAGCTAGTCTGCTACAACTATAAAATGGCATTCATAGTCCGCCATGACATAAAACTAGCAAAGCTAGTTCGCTATGACTATAAACTGGCAAAGATCATCTGCCATGACTAAAAATGGTAAAGCTCATCTACTATGATGTAAAACTAGCATAGATGGTCTGCTACAACCTTAAACTGGCCCATCCACTATCTGCTATGAAGATAAACTAGCACAACAGTCTACTAGGACCTTAAACCAGCATAGCAGTCTGCTAGGACCTTAAATTAGCACAGCGGTCTACTAGGACCTTAAACTAGCACACCACAGTTTGCTGGGACCTTAAACCAGTACATCTGATGATCTACCAGGACCTTAAACTAGGTTTACGACACAACATTCCCAACTCACAATCCATGACCTTTCAAACAAGCGAGCACGCACAATGTCGACGCGGGGTGGAGCGTTGCAGTTCCAAAACATAGTTCACGATGACAAGAAAACATCCTCTAGAATATATGCAATGCCACTATCCTTCGCATCTTTTTGATCCTCTAGATATGTCTTCTGACATCTTGTTAACCTTTTGGAGCTACCACTACCATGGCCCATTTCCCTAGCAGTAGCTCCTATGGTCAGTGCCTGCTGCTGGAGTCCCAGCACTATTGTGGCCCAGCCACAAAGTTGCTACCCTCCAGCCCTTGCCATCACCCGAGCCCAAAATACATTTAGTTTTTAGGCCTTTCACCTTACAGCTAAGCTGCATGATGTTTGCCTCCTGAATACTCACATCGCCACAACTCCTAGCCTCCTTGGTGCCAACCCCTCCATGCTGATGCTACCAAAACCATTGCTGGCCTTTCTGGTTTGGATGCCACATGCTTTGATAACAATGTCCATTCCTCCAACAACATCAAAAGCAAGCAAGACCTTTGCCTTTTTTTTTCTTGATGGTTGTTTTTTCTGGTTTGCTCTTTGTTTTGTTTGCAGGGTACGTGTTGGAGGGGCATCGATCAGAGGTGCATTTCGCTAAGGTGGCAAAACACTACATCGTTCCAAAGTGGTCATCCTAACTAGCTTGGCTACTTGGGAGTGCACATCCTATCCTTCCCCTTAACCTCCTTTACCTCATTTCTTACACCCATAATTCTCCTTCTCACACCTCATTTTACGAATTTTCCCGATGCCTATAAAGCCCTTCCATATGCTCAACTACAAAGTCCATGAGCCACGTAATGCAACTCGTCGCATGGGAAGCATCTGTAGGTAGGTCAAAGCCCCATGTGGATGTAACACAACTCATCATGGGGAGGAAACACCTGTCTTGCAACAAGGTTGTTTGCAAATGAACATGGCAAAATAGCAAAAGAAAAGCGTAAAAGAGAAACAGCTCAAAAAACGCGTGCCCAAAACAAATGGCACATTAGCTATTTCGCAATGACCATCTCTAAGCATTCCAACGAGAGGTTAGAAGCTTGCAAAAGAAAGATGCCCATGCATATCGACTCCCCCACAAGCACTCTGATGAGGGACCATACTATGCTACATCTTTCCCTTCCTGAAACTATCCCCACAGATCCACCCTTCCCCCTTTCCCTACATGACTATCTTGGCACTCTTAAGCATAGCTAAGCGACATCTAGACAATTACTGAAGAGTGATGTTAGCGTATTATTTTTCATGGTGTTTCATATTCTTTGTCAGCATCTCTTGGGGCTATCCTCCAAATGTCGACAAAGAGGGGCTAATGATACACCATAAAATTTCTAGACCCTCTTGCTTCACTAGGGTCTTGGAGTTTAGGTAAGGACTTTCACAAGTGTAGTGTCATGACAGTTTGGTAGGAAAATGTAAGCACTGAGTTTAGATTATCCAGTCTAGCAAGTTTTATATCTCCAGAGCTGGTAGGCCCGATGGACTCTCCAGCTTGCCCACCTAGACAATTCACACGACAGACAGTCTACTCATAAACCATGCTAGGAGTTTCTGAGAGTGTTTGGGATCAGCAAAACAGTTCGACAAGTTTTTTAGTAGCAAAGTCTACTATGCTACACAGCGTAGAAAGCCTTCAAAAAATCAACCAAATGTCCAAATACAAGCTTTGGCAAGATGTTCACGCAAGGCAAAGTTAGAATTCGCACAACACAGGATGCTACACTACATAGCGTAGCAAGGGCAAAACATGCAAAGACTCCTCTGCCAAGCCGTTTCGACAAAAGGATTACATCTAACAATATTTTGTCTTCAAAATGACCCTATCTCAGTTATCTCTTGAACCACAAGCAAAGTTTTCTCATGAAGCCTTGCAATTTTGATAGAAATGCATGTTACATTGGCCGCTAAGCTATGCTACGCTACATAGCATAGCATAGCATAGCAAAGATGCAAATCAATGAAATGCCCCAAAGGTTAACCCGATGTGCTCCAAGGCCTCTGAAAAATGTTGTTGACTCCAATGCAAATTTCTTGTTCAAACTAGTGGCTACGCTGTGTTATGCTACATAGCATAGTACAGTGTAGCAATGTGCTATGCTACATAGCGTAGCACAGCATAGTAAGCAACTATGCTACTTCAAAGTGCTATATAGTGTATACAATTTTGACAGAGGCTTTAGGACATCTTCAGCTAGTTCTATAGCTTGTTAGCAATAACTAAGCTTGCTGTGATTAGCGACTTTGTTCCACTTTGGCATAACCCTTAGTCCATCCCCCAAAATTTTTCACTATGCTTGATCCTGTTCATAAGAATAGGGAAGACATACTCCTAGGGCAGAGACTTCATTTTTGCTTGCATTGTTAGCACACTGCATTCTAGCATCTCCAATTTTGACAATGTGGTTATAGCATAGCAAAATTCGTAACTGGCACAACATGCCTACAAGGTACCGTCATGATTGCATGTTGTGGGGTCCAAGACACGTGGCACCTAAGTTGCATTTCTCACCTACTCCTGGCCCTATAAATACCTTGATAAAAAGTGCTCAAAGGGTTGGCTTTTTTTCTCAAATAATTGGCATTTTTACATTAAGGAGAGCAGTTGGCTTGTGGGCATTTTGCATTGGTTGGCTTTTCTGGTTGGTATTTTTCATCCAAAGAGTTGGCATTTTTGCACAATTGGCTTTTAAGTTTGCATTCAAGAGCATAGTTGGTACATTTTGAGTAGTTTAGTTACTCTTGAACTCTCTATGAACCTCCGACATTGTATAACTTGTTATACATTTTTCAAACAAGGCAAAGAATTGAACTTGCGATGTTGGGGTGGTGCATTTTCTTACTTGAGTTTATTTTGTTATCTCTTTATTGTTATCACTATTTGGCATTATTTCCTTCATTCCTAAATTTATTGATTATCAGTTTTACCTCACGTATTTTGCATTCAAAACAATGTTCATGTAAGGTTAAGTTACACCGATTAAGTACCTATCTGATCGACCAGACCGTTCAAGGTGCCCTACTTCTGTTTTATCCAGCACAGCCCTCGCACGGATCTAGGGTTAAACTGTTCACCTGACAACCTCTTGGTGTTCTAGCCACCAATGTTTTTGGTCACTACACAAGGCATACATCATTATGACAATTGATTATTACACCAAGTGGATTGAAGCCACTACCATCACCAACTATTCATCTTCTACAATAACACAGTTTGTACAAAAACATGTTGTAAATAGGTTTGATGTACCATGAGCACTAATTTTAGATAATGAAATACATTTTATTGGTGTCACTTTTTGAAAACTCATGTAACACTTGGGGGTTGAATATAAATTAACTCGATACCACCCCCAAGCCAATGGTCAAGTTGAGATCACTAATAGAAAAATCACTAAAATACTAATATGAACAGTTAGTAAATATAGGAAGGACTAGCATAGTAAATGCAATGATTCCCTTTGGGCTTATCGTTTAACATGGAAACTTCCTATTGGGTATTCTCCCTATGAGTTAGTGTATAGGAAACTTCCAATTCTTCCCATCTAAACTAAGCTTTGTACACTTTTAACAACCTATGACCTTGACTTGAACCTAAGTCTACCTCAAAAAGAAAGACTAACGAATCTTAACATGCTAGACAAGAATAGATTAGTGGTCCTATTGTTGAATGAAGTGCATAAGGCACACAGCAAGTAATGCCATGACCTTAGAATGAGGAATGTAAAATGTCAACCTAAAGATAAGGTGTTCTACTAGAACCCCATGCATGTGCCTCAATGTACAAAGTTTCAAACATTATGGTAGGATCCTTACATTATATATGAAACCTTTTGATTTAGGATCATGAAGATCTATCACCCTAATCACCCACATAAATGATTACTAGTCAACATGCAACAACTTAAACCTTTCCTAAAGGCCAGAACAATCAATGGAGCTAATACCTCAACTAATGGTCAAGCACGCTCAATCTTTCAAATCTCTCCTGTCCAACTTAGCTATAGGGGAGATGGCCATCCATGCTGACATCCTATAAGTGGCTCCTTAGGTTTTCCAAATTTTTTGTTTTACATCATTTTTTATACATTTTCCATTTTCTTGAATATTTTGTAATTTCTTTTATATTTTTCTGTATTTGGATTTTCTTACATGCTTTTTTCTTCTTTATTATCATTAGGAATTTGGTGCCAAACACAACTGCTAATTGATTGTGGTTAATTAACCTATATTATTTAAATTCAGTGCTTAATGTCTAGATTTCATCATTGAATTTTGACATTGATTAATGGAACATTGGTTTTCTCATGATACCAAGTAGTGAGTTCATGTTGTCCATCCATTCCACTAAACTCCATGATGTCTCTCATTCTGGAAGCATGAGGTCCTTTCTCAATAACAACTTTGAAAGAACTTGTGACCTTGATACCTTTCAAACTTGAAATGAATCAAGTGGAATTGACAAGGGTGTGGCTTCAAGGGGACTTATCACCTTTTGTACCTACCTACCATCCAAGTTTTATGGCTATTCTCATAAATTCATCACCATTCCTACCATTAACCAACAATAGGAAGCAATGTCTTTGCATGGTGTGGTTTTCATGAAATAAAAACATGGAAATTCAGGGCACACCCCTTAGATGAAATAATGGGCTACAAGTAGTGGTTATGGGGCTGGAAAGACATGTCATCCATTCCTAAAGGCATCTCTCTAACTAAGGCCCTCCTTGCTTCTTGCTTCTATTTTCTTCTCTATTTGGAATGGTGGTTGATCTTTAAGTGTGTTCATAAGCTCTAAGTGGTCCAAGGGTCTCAATGTGTCAATGCAAAGTTTTTGGAAGTGTATGGTCTTGATTCCAACTAAGGATGGAATAATATCAAGTCATTTTAATCACAACTCAACAAAAAAATTCATGTAACCAAAATAAGGAACTCCACTCCATCTACTTTCACTCATTATCAATTCTATCCATCTACCACCTCACTGCCTCCTATCATGATTAATCAATGTGTTCATTTTGAAATGTTTACTTCTTTGGTGGTTTCTTGTGTGACTCAATTTTTTAACAATCCATGACCATTAGTCATCCTTGGGGTCTATGAACTCCTAGGTATGAGGACATGCAAGTGCATTAAAGTCATGAACCTACTCTAGGGAGGATCCACTTACATACTTCTTGGTCTGGATAGTTTAACTTCTTATCTCATTGTCATTTTGCCTTCAAAACCATTATTTTCCACCACAAAACATTCGATTTTTGCACTCCTTGGCAATCAAGCTCCATCTAAATCTCATTTTCCCACTTAAATTCAAGTCCTGTTCAATGATTTATCTTTTTCTAATATTTTCTAGCTCTCTTTGGACTCCAATTTCATCAAGAAACTCTTTCCCCATACTTAGTTTTAATGTGAAACTTTTTTCTTTACAGTTGTGTTAACACAGTCTAATGCATCAATGCATCCTTGTCAATGTATGGGAAAACTAGTATAAATACATATTGATACTTAGCAAAATTTTCACATTTACCTCATAATGCACAAGGAGTTTTTGCAATTTTTGAAAGCCCAAAGCCTTCTTGAAGCCATAACTTTCAAACCACTTGTTCAAATCACCTCTATCTTCAACCTTCAAGCTACCAGAGGTGAGTTTTATATCATGGTGGCCACAAACCTATGATTTATGATGAAATTTTTTTTGAAATTTTTGTAACTTTCCAAGGTTTAATGAATAAAATGATATTAAAAATCACTAATCTACACTTAGTTAAAACCTCATCAACAAACTCAAATAGCTAAATGAATAAAATAATCAATCTACCATGGTCACAACTAACTTAAGTGTAACTTGCCCAAAAGAAGAAAGGTATCAAGAACATTAGAAATTACACAATGAAAACGCTAATTCTTAGTTATGTTTGTGATCACAAATTGCATGAAAGAGGGAACCATAAGGAGAAGAACCATCCCAACAAAGGGAGAAGCAACCAAGGGGACGAAGGGGCTAGCAGCCACAATAACCCTAAGAAGGACAGGTCAAAACCCATGCAATGAGACCTCTTTGAAAGGAGCCCAAGGTGGAATCTATCCTTTATATTTCCATAGTATAAATAGGCTAATTGTAGTAGGATGAGGCACCAAGGCCTAGGCTTAACTTAGAGGTCACATTAACTAAGCTTTTCCTAAACAAATTTGTTACAAGAAGGTCCAAAGTTTAGTTTTTCTAGAACTTAACTTTAGTCCCTTCTTGGAGTTAGTGCTAGAGAAAGTCTGCACACAATTATAGGGGTCTCCCATGTCCATTATCTCTTCAAATGAAAAATGGTACATGGGAGAAACCTATCTCTTCTAAAAAAACTAGCAAGGAGATGCCACAGTAAAGATAAAGGACATAAGCATCTCTTACTCAGTTGAGGCCATTATGGAGGCCTTCAGCTTGCTTGACAAAGGGGCAACATTGGTGAAAATTTCCACACAAGTGGACCCCAATGCCAAAAAGGAATGGGCCCAATGATGCTATGGGATAAACCATAAGGAGTATAGTGCACTCACCAAGGAAAAAAAGGCCTATGTTAAAATTGCAGACTATCACCTAAATACAATAGTGAGGCCCAACAAGGTCACTACCTTCTCCACGCATGCATGCATCGCTTTAAGTAGAAAATTCTCTATCAACATCCTTCATCTGATCTTTCTTGAGATCGAGAAGTGCTTCAAAGAAAATGAGTGAGGAAGGAAGACACTACGCTTCCCATGCTTAATTTGCAAACATTACAAAAGAGGAGGCATAGCCCATTATGCCAATGTAGGAGATGACGAAGGATAAGGCACCTGCTAAGCTATTAGGGGAGGAGCAGCCACCACCACCACTTGCCAATGAGACCATACCAAAGGTTCATGTATTTTTCAAACACATGAGGAAACTCTGTGAAACTGCTACAACAACAATAAGGAGAGGCAAATGGTGAGGAACCATTGGTCTATCAGCTAGCATTGAGCCATCTCAACAAAGTAACCTATTCAATAAGGTAGCTAGAGGAGACTACCCTACTCTTTTCAACCCAACGAATATAGGCACACATAAAAATGAATCTAAACTCTTGAGAAGTTATGGTGTTCATTCCTAAACAACAGGAGTTCCCAAAACTCTTTTGGAATGCTACAACTTTCTTAGTGTGCCTAGAGGAAGGCAAGGGGACCACTATCTTGGTAATGTAGCACCATGGGCAAGAAATAGCAAAAGAGATGGTGGTTGATCAAGTGGCAAAAGCACTCAACTCTCCTATAGTGGACATGCTAGACATAGTTGTACTTAAGGATGTGTGGGCTTCTATAGGAATGAGGAGCAAGAAGCTTAGTATAGCCCAACATGAGGAAGTGTTAGACTGACTGGTGGGAACCAAGCAACCACTTCTATAGATCTTTGATCTCCCAAAAGATATCACTACAACCCAATTGGAGTTTCTAGAGACTAAGGAAAAGCTCATCATCACCAATGTCCAACTCAAGACAACCATTACCAAAAATCGTTCATTAGCTATCAAGGTTGTAGAATTGAGAGCCCATCTTGTTAATCCCACCATTCTTAGTTAAGCCATCACAAGGGATGAAGCTTTTCTACAGCTTCAAAACAAACTTAAGGAGGCTAAGAATGCTAAGGAGATGATAGTCTTTGGCACATCCTTATCAGAAGCCCTTATCATTAACACCGATAAGAACCTGGTGCAAGTCTACAAGGAGAACTTGGACCTTACTAAGGACATTCATCACCTACATAATGTTGATGAGCAAAAAGACCATATGATCAAATTTGTGAGATAGCAGTAGGAGTATCTCACTAAGGTAAACTTGGATTTGAGTAGCTTGATAGCCACAAATAGAAATATATCGATGGAGGAAGTCCAAGTGCTTTGCCAAAAAACAATCATTGAGGTAACTGCATGGAAAAATGAGGCTCTAAAATTCGAAAGAGTTAAATATCATTACAGGGACTAGGTGGGGTTTTTCAAAAAGTTGAATGAAAAATAAATTCAATTGGCCAAGGCAAAGATGAACGAGGCCCTCCAGCAAAGAGATGATGTATAGAAGTTAATCTTTGATGGCTTGAATGCCTGCAACAAGATAGAAATCCACCTAAAGGATTTGTAGATAAAAGAAATGACTAAATATATGGAGCTCACCAACCTCTGATATGCAAACTTGATGATGTTGATAGTAGGAAGGCCAAGGTTTGAACTAGAGAAGCAGGTGACCAGCTCACACCTCCTTTATGAGGTTGAGTTTAAGCATCATGAGGATACCAAGCAAAAGTTGGAAATAGCCAATGTTGAGCTTAGAGTTTTAAGAGTTATTTCACATATTAATAAGTAGTTGTTGAGAACCTAGGTAGAAGAATGAATAACTACCATGAACTATGGAACCAAGCAAAGACATTCAATATTGAACATAAACAATTTGTAGCATGTTTTTTCAACATCAAGGATTTATTCCTTACAATGCCATGTCCATGGAACGTCCCTGTACCAGCCCATATTGATGAAGTTGCATGGACTGTGTATGATCCATAGAGTCAGGAGGAGAAGATGAAAGCATTACTAAATGCTTTTCATCTTCCACCAAATGCAGGAGTTGCAACAAGATAGTCTTAGCCATAGCCACCACCACCAACATGAGCACCAGAGCTTGGTGAAGGTCCTTCAGCATCCTAGGAGCCTCCACCTCGTAGCACTTTTTGATCATCACTTCATCTTCGACAACCAAAGGGTTCTTGCAATCCATTTTTGTAAGGATGTTCAATTTTATTGTCAAGGATACCCATTTTTGTAATTTTGTAATTTTGTAAAATTCAACACTTAAATTCAATCCATTAGAGTTAGTCAATCAATAATCCCATACCTTTCCAATTTTGTAAGAAGCTCGATCCTACTTTTGTTTACTTAAGGACAAGTTTTTGCTCAGTTGTGGGGGTATGATGAGTTGTGTAATTAGCTACATCAATGGGCATGCATCAATGCAACCTACCCATAAATGCAACCTTGTTAACGTAGCCCCATTGATGAAGCTTTGTTGACACATGATTTGATGCATCAAAGTAATGTTTAATCTTGCCTATATAAATGCATGTACCTATTACATTAATGACATGTTAAGTCATTAGCCTAGCTAGAGTCTTGTAGTTTTCCAAGCCAAGAGTTAGAAAATTTTCTAAGTGCTTGTAGTAGGACTTAAAGGATTGTATGGATCCTTATTCAAGCATCCATGTACTTGAACACTTTGATGTGATAGTAATAAAGATGAGATTCTTGAAACTCCTTGCAACACTTACGAATAAATTAATGTTTCTTTTCATGCATCTTGCATTCACATTTTAGTTAATTAATGAACTTAATAATAACACATAAGTATGACCACTTTGAATAGAACACTTAATGCTTGGTAATCCTAGTAGTAGTTATTTGGTATGCCTAATGATTGATACTTGGTAACCCATTAGCATGAGAGTGAGTTCAAGATATGAATAAAAAGTTGGCTTGGATGCTTATGTTAGGATATTTAGACTGAGGCATTAGTTGGTTAAATAGTTAATATGCCTTTATTTCACATTTAGATTAAATAATATAAAATATAAACAAAAATCATATTCCTTGGCTTACACTTAACCATATAATTGAGCTTGCACAAGTGAAGCCAAGAAGACAAGAATTATAACTCTCATTGTACTATCTTTTCCATCAATGCATTTAGGGGCTAAGTCCACAAAATTTGACTAGATCACTAGTGAACACTTTTAGTTCGTATGATTGAGCAGAGGGATTGCTCATCAAGCATAAACTAAGGGAGGCTGAGAATGTGAAGGAGATGATGGTCTTTGATGCTTCCTTATCAAAAGCTCTTGCCATCAACACCAATAAGGACTTGGCTTAAATCTACAAGAAAAACTTGATCCTCATGAACGACATTCATCACCTATGAAATGTTAAGGAGTAAAAAAGCCAAAATGATTGAGTTTGTAAAACAACAATAGGAGTAGCTCATCAAGGCAAACCTAGATTTGAGGAGGTTGGCAATAGAGAATCCTAATCTCTCTATGAAGAAGGTTTAGGCACTTCATTAAAAGATGACCATCAAGGTATTTTCTTGGAAAAAGGAGGCCCTGAAGTTTGAGAAGGTGAAAAATCATTACAAGGACCAAGTGGGACTCCTCAAAGAAGGAAATTTAATTGGCCAAGGTGAAGATGAATGTGGCACTCTAGCAACTTCAATAAAGAGGTAATGTATGGCAGTGGATCTTTGATAGCTTGAATGCCTACAACAAAGCAAAAATCCACTTGAAGAAGTTGAAAATAGAAGAGATGATAGAGTACATGGAGCTTACCAACTTTTGACATGCAAACTTAGCAATGCTGGTAATAGTGAGGCTAAGGCTTAAGAAGTAGGTGGCTAGCTCATACCTCCTTTTCGAGGCTAAGTTCAAGCATCATAAAGAAACCAAGCAAAATTTAGAGGTAGTCAATGCAGAGCACGAAGTTCTCAAGATCCATTTCACTAACCAACAATCACTTGTTGAGAACCTGGCTAGACAAATGAATGATTACCATGAGCTACAAAACCTAGTAAAAATGTTTGATGTCAAATGAAAATAATTCATAATATGGTTTGTTAACATCAAGTAGTTGTTCCTGGAAATGTCCTGTTTGTGGGATGTCACTATACCAGCCCACATCGACAAAGTTATGTGGACTACGTATGATCCACAAAGGAGGAGAGGATGAAAGAATTGTTGGATGCTTTCCATGTTCCACCAAAAGTAGCAACCACATTAGGATAGCCTTAGCCTTAGCTACCACCATTTCCATGAGTGCTAGAGCTTGGTAAAGATCCTTCAACACCCCAGGAGCCATCATCTCCTAAAATTATATTATCTCTACCTCATCTTTAGCAACCATAGGGTTCTTGTTGTCATTTTTGTAAAGGTGTCTAATTTTGTTGTCAAGGACACCTAATTTTGTAAACTTTATAATTCCATACAATTTGGCACTCAGAGTTAGTCAATCAATAATCCCATACCTTTCTAATTTTGTAAAAATCTTGATCTTACTTTTGTTCACTCAAGTAGGAGTTTTCACTCAGTTGTGGGGGTATGATGAATCATTCAACTAGCTATATCGACGAGCATCCATCAACACAACCCCATCAACATAGCCTTGTTCACGTAGCCTTGTTGACATAGCCTTGTCCATGCATAGTTTGATGTGTCAATGTAGATGCATTAATGCAGTGTCATGTCATGCCTATATAAATGCATGTACCCACTGCATTTATGACACGTTATGTCATTAGAGTAGTGAAATTCTTGCAGTTTTCTTCTATCAAAGTTAGAATATTTTACGAGTGCCCATAGTAGGACTTCAAGGAATTGTATGGATCCTTATTCGAGCATCATTGTACATGGACACATTGATGTAACGATAATAAAGAAAAGATTCTTGGAACTCCTTGCAGCACTTAAAATAGATTAATGTTGATTTCCATGCACTTTCCATTCTTGTCCTTAGTTAGTTAATGCACTTAATAACAAACACATAAGTACGACCACTTCGAGTGTACCATTTAATGCTTGATAATCCCAATAGTGGCTATTTGGTACACTCAACGATAGACACTTGGTAACAAAATAGTGTTAGAACAAGTTTAGGATGCATACAAAAAGTAGGCCCGAATGCTTATTTTAGGCTAGTTAGCTTAACGGATCATTAGATAGTTAAGTAGTTAATTTCGAATTAATTACCTTTATCTCAATACTTAGATTAAATAAATAAAAATATAAAATATAAATAAATATCATGTACCTTGGCTCACACTTAATGATACAAATGAGCTTCCACAAGTAAGAGCTAAGAAAACAATGATCATATTTTCCCACATCACTATCTTTGTCTATCAATACACTTAGGGTCTAAGTCCATGGAATTTGACTAGATCGCTAGTGAACACTTGTGATTCGTATGGTTGAGTCAAGGGACTACTAAGATGTTCATCACATATCTTAATGTAAAGTCCTAAGGTTGAACTTATGATTGATAAGACTTAGGAACATAAATAACCTACATCTTATAGATAAAACTTAAAAATAAAATTTTATTATTGTTGTGAATGATAAATGTGTGATTAAAACTAAAGTTTATGTATTTATTCTTTTTACAAAGAAATTTGGTTAGAATGTGAAATGTATCGCTAAAGATAACTACTATATAAAACACTTTACCAAGTAGGGTTGTAGGAGGACTAGTAGATAAACAATAACCTAACTTCGTTAAAAGCTAATAAGAAGTGGCTAATGTAGTTAGCTTATTTTCTAACAAGAATTTGCAAGTAAGAAGTTGTCATTTTAAATAATGTACTATGTTGTGTGTATGTCTCTGAGTGTACCTAGAAGCAAATTATTTTGGGTTCCACAAAAGAAAAACACTTTAAAAGTTTTTTCAAAATGTTGAATGCAAAAGAAAATTCTATGTCAATTATATAAGCTAGAACGAATTTTCATTATTACTTGGAATAATGTGATGGGATGATAGTTTCCATGAGCTACATACTTATAAATTTTGTTCAAGTAACCATGGTAAAAATCAGCATTACATTTTTCTCTACCATAGAACAACAAGATATGACCTCCATAATTTTTTTTAAACAAGAATCAAGAATATTTCTTTACAAAGGCTATATCAATGAATAATTTAAATAACACTTTCTAAACATATAACATGTATATATATTTTAACATTATAAATTCTAATATTTCTTTAAGATTATTCAACATGAGAATTAAATTAATGTAAAGATGTTAATTTATAACTTCATAATTAACTCATCCTCAAAGCATATATATTTAAAGTTAGAATGCAATCACACATATGTATGAAATGTATATGTAGCCCAAGGATGTTACAAAGCTTCAATGCTTTCTATATTATAAGAATATATTTATAAGATATATATACTATGAGAATTGGATAAGGATTATAAACTTTTCTACTCAGAAAAGAATAAGGATCAAAATAGAGGAACCATCATTGTTGATCAATTTACAAATGACAAGATGATATAGTTATACTATAATGATGATTAAATTATGGGGTGTTGGAACCAGAGAAAGACTTGTGCCACTAGGCTAACACTTCATTGTGCTAGTGATTAAATTATGGACATAAAAAATAAACTTGGAAATATGGTCATCAACATTAGCTATGTACATGTTCTACAAATAAAAAATCTATTTAAAAAGATATTCAAGATTCAATGGATTTAGCAAATCAAGGAATTCTTAAACAATAAAGCATATTCATTAGAGAAGATTTTAAAGGTTAGGATGGACCTATGAGAATAGAATGTAAAAGGATTCACGAAAGATATGGATTTAGAGAGCAAAATGATATGAGAGATTCATTACTACAATCTTACAATGGCAGATACTTATTTTCAAAAAAAGGTCAAACATGTAATTATATATAAGAGCAACATAAATAAAATACAAATTGACTATTTCTTACTAGGCAAAAAAGGTTGGACCATTTGCAAAAACCAATCACAAGATCATTATCTCTCTTTGGTGGCTCTTATAATGTCATTTTCATGATGCCAAGTGTTTTTCTTTGTAGTTGAGATTCCCATTATTGTAATTTCTTCTTAGTCTTTTACATCATGTGGTGAGATAATATGTAACAAAGATTATTTGCAACCAAAAGAACTTAAAAAAACTTTTATGTAAATTATGCTTGAAAGAGATTTGATGTTTTGACCTCATATTTAGTATTATGACTAAGTCTTATTTATCATATAAATCTTATTATGTTTTGATGAGATTTTATTCCTATATATTTTGTATTATGAGTAAGTCTTATTTATTATATAAACTTGTTATTATGTTTTGATGAGCTTTTATTCCTATATATTTTATAAATAGATTTAGCCATGGAGTGGTTGGGATTCTACTTAAGAATATTGAGAAATGACAATATTATTAGAAGCATCTATGTAACTTTTAATTGCAATTCTTTTACACATACTCAATTTTTCTATCCTTTGATGGGAATCTATAATTTATAGAAAACTTGCATACAACACTATTAAAGTTTTTTAATGCTACTAGTTTAAGAATCAATTCAAATAAAAAAAATGTATTCAATTTTGGAGTTAATCAAGAACTTTTATAAAAATATATTTTTTATTAGGATGTGAAATAGACTCATTACCTACCATGTATTTGGGACTTCCTATATTTGTGGATCATATGAAGAAGGAACTTTGGTACCCACTTCTTTAGAAGATTGATAATAGGCTTGTTAGGTGGAAGGCTATGTTGTTATTAGAGGTTGGTTTATTACAATTGGTAAGATCTACTTTTCATCAAGATTTGCTTCTTTATCATCTTTTTTTTTCTTTTATTGTCCTAAAAAAATAATTTCTAAGATAGAGGGAGAAGAAAGAATCTTTTGTATTCAAACCATTTGAGGAAATGCTTCATGTTTTAAATTGAAATACAATATGTACATGGTGGTCTTGTGATGGATGAAATATTAGGAAAGTATATGACATAAATTATGTTTTGTTAGGAAAGATTGCTTGGAAGATTTTTTTTTTCTCAAATAGATTATAGGTTCAAGTGATGAAAGCCAAGTACTCCTATAGTGTTTTCACTTTCTTAATACTCCTAATATTACTAATCCCTCCCAAATTTGAAAAGGGTTTCAATCTATAAGACATTGTTTTTGTAACATGCTTCTTTGTGTGATCAATAGTGGAAGTGATGTGATAGATTAGAAGACTTCACAAAGAAGGCTTATTCCACTTTATGCCCTTATGGAAAGAGTGAAATATCCAATATATATTCAAAATTCCATTTTACTTGTATCCACCTCTTTGCTATTAGCAAGTTGCTTATGTAAATATACCCAATGGTCAATATCTTACATAGAAGAATATTATTAGCTATATATATATTAGCCAAGAGGATCTTTTCCTTTTATAAAAACCCAAAAAGAAAAGTAGTAAGAAAGATGCCCATACTTTGTTCAAATTTTCTATGCAAAAGGATTGTATGAAGTGATAAAATTTTGAGTGGGATGTTGGATTTTTTTAAAAGGAAAATTGGAAAAAAAAAATATGCTAAAACCAATATGAAAATGGAAATGAAAATGCTTAATTATGTCATTGTGAAACCATGAAAGATCTATAGGACACAAAAATGTTTTTTACAAGGCTTTGATATGATCACAATGGGTCTTGAACACCTTATCAAGAAAGTGACCTAAAGTTGATATCTCTAGCTCAAACAAGTGTGGCAAAGTTATTACTTGAATACTATCTTTAAGTCTAAGAGCATTAAAGAAAAGATAGATATGATCTTCATCTTCCACCTATTGCATATATACAAAATCTACAAATGCATTACTCTCTTTAAAGATTGATCCATATCCTTGTTTCAATTAACAAATAGTAAGATCCTACAAGTGCATGTGTGATTACTACTTTACTTTGTTTAGAAATAATAACAGATAAATAAGTATGAATTTCTATTAAGGATCCTCTAAATTGTTGCAAATAAAATTTCTTTTTCCCATATGGTTGCTCCCACATGTACTTCAATGCCTTCTATCTAATCTTTGTTTTCAAATCCTTAAAGCTCAAATTTAAATCTTGATCTTATCCTTGTATATCATTTACCATGAATAGACAAGTGCCCTCATCAATCCTATGGCTCCTCTCTAATATTATGATTCATTTATGAGTAGGTTGCTAAAACCTAAAATATTTTTTTGATAATATTTAGCCTTGCACTCAAGAGTGTAAGATAATGTCAAAGATGCACACCTCTTAGTTGGGAGGTTATGGGTTCAATTCCTACCTCACTTATGAGTATGGCAACAATAAAGTAGTCTTATTGTGAGACATTCTTATTTAATATATGACATCTACCCTGCTATGGTATTGCCCGATTAGAATTGAACCCTTAACTTGGAGTTACCAAATTAAGAGTTTTACATAGTGATAACATATAGTATTACCAAATTATGACTCATTTACATTTTTTATCATAAGCAAGAAAAATTATTTTTGGTACCTAGCAATTGGCCTCTTGGCCAGAATTAGTCATCATTATTATTTGAGTTTGATCCCAACTACATGAAGCAATTCACTTTTCTTAAAAGCTAAATAAGTATTAATGCACAAATCTTAGATTTCTTTCTTTAGGGGGGGTGTCAGACCCGAAAAGAAGTTTTATTGAAATTAAAGATGCATCAATTACAACAGCTTGAATAAGTCATAGGGTTAAAGGAAAGGGAAAAACTGAGAGCATCGTGAATGACACTTGGGAAACACCTTAGAAATAAACGAGTATTAGAGGAGGAAATCCAAGTTGGGGCACAACCAAATGTTCGCACAGACTAGCTTGTTACAAAATAGATTGACATAGAATTAGATGAGGCAAAGAGCTCTCAATTAAGGATAGAGAGAATTCCAATGGTGATTCCACATAATAAAAAGGGAAAACTTCCTTGCAGAGATTACTGATGCTAAGTGTAACTAGAACACACAGGTCTTTCCCATAGATGTCTTTCTTTATCCAAGCAAGCTTACTAGTTTCCCTCAACTTTAATAAAGCAAGCTCTTTTAATAGGAGCATTCTATAGTCTTTTAACATATGACCATACTATCTAAGATGACTTAATCTTTTCATCTATAAGAACTACTCCCAAACCAAGAAATTCTATAAGAGTAATGCAATATGTACCTATACAATCTAATATGCTAGACTTAAAACAAGATGGTAAAATTTACAAGAAATAACAATAGGTGTAGTATTGGATAAAAACAATTTTTAGGGTTATCTTATCACTAGGGTTATATTGTGTTATTTTTAGTAAACTTTGCCCCACTTGTCACATACATATATCCAAGGCATCTTTTGAAAATTTGTATCATGAAATCATCAATGTAATCTTAGCAAGAATTTCACCATTGTATTATCAATTCATCAATCTTTCAAAAATTCATCAATTCATTAACATCATTCATCATTATTTACTTAATCTTAAAAGTAGAACGGTCAAAATTGGGTGGCATTCACTATTTTGCTCATATCTCAATCATTTTGCAACATTTTTTTAGTGATTCCAACTTTATTTGAAAGCTAAACCAAGTGCCTAGATTTAGATAAAATTTCACTTTAATATCTATTGCAATTTTAGAGACATTCACTTTGATATTTGGCGTACTTTTTCAATCCTAAAGTTTTACCAAAATGAATGACAACCAATGATTAGATCATTTCTCCCTCCACTAACAACGATTTGATGTGATTTCAAATTTATTTGAAATTTAATATCTTTTCTGAAACACAACAAACTTGGATTTATCATTTCTCAAACTTGCGCTACCAAAATTACTACAATTTTAATAGGATGTAATGAACATAACTTTCAAATATCTTTTATAATACTTATTGTTTCCAATTGTAGAGAAATCCTAAGCTTTCTATAAAAACAAATTTTATTATCTAATTCATTGTGAAGATAAGATAACCAAGCAATTCAATTCTTTCACTACATCAATTCCTCTAGCTACTATGCAAATTCTAATGCAATGACATGAAACTTGAAAATTGATAAATCTTTTTACACTATTTATTTGAACCTATTAAAATCCATCCATTTATAGTAAGTGATCTTTTATAGGTGCACTAGAATTCTATGTTAATTTAGCTTTGTGTTAAGAATCTTGGCTTGGTAGCCCCAAATCATAGGTTCAATTCCACTGGACAACACTAAATTATATATTTAAAAAAAATTCCATAAAAGGAACTTTAAAACTAGTCATACTTATCCAAGAGATCTTAGTGCAATGCCATTAAAAGCATGGCATAAAAAATTAAGTTTCAATTTCATTAATTAATATATATAAATCCTAAAAGCATGACCTAACATAGATTTACCCTTGTTTTTGTTGCTTAATTGTTACAATCTTATAATGGTACTAAGTAAATTCTAAGGCAATGCCATTAAACATGAAAAGTATGTTTCATATTCTTCTCGACAATATGTACGTTGTTATTCATTATTAGCAAAGTCAAACATCAATCCTAACTATAAAATTGAAAATTAAATTTTATTATCTCTTAAGAGACCCTTCAAATTGATCGGGCAAAAAACTTACTTAGCCTTTTTCTTTTCAGAAATTCTGGCATATCTTCATATAAACTATTGGTAATAAGCATGTAAAGTGGGAGAACAATGTCTAGAAATCAACACATGGGATGTACATGTTTTTATACGGAAAAATGAACCATAAAACATAACAGGCTGGGTGGGGATCGAACTCTGCCGTTATAATTAAAGAGAAGTTCATACCCAGCTCATCCTCATAGCTATTTAGATTCAGAATGCAACTACACTGTACAGAATAAGTATGTCGTGCAAGGATGGTACAAAAGCTCCAATGCAGTCTATATGATGTTCCATAAACAGCTGAACAATAAAAATAAATTTGAACTAGATCCAACAATATTTGTAACGCTAGGACCTCATAGATTTATGTAGAGCAGTACTGGCATTTCCAATAGATAGCCATTACATAAGTAGCACATGATTCAAGTAATAATGTAATATAACTTCAAGTTGGATTATTTCAGTGGTAGTCATTTGCAGACTGCTAAGTTTATTTTTCTTACCTCCACCATTGGAATTTTTATTCATCTAGAACTAAAACACAATAACAATGAATAAAAACATATCCATATCTAAATTGGTAACTTGTTGACCTGAAACCTATAGGCTGTATGTTTGAGCTCATCTTGTGCATCTTTACTGGCTGAATGTTTTGAAGAGTCATAGACTAAGGGTAGTCCAGGTTTACTTTGACAGCCTCCCACAAATTAAGGCCCCTTTCAGATTTTGATCTACACATAATCTAAATAAGTTGTTGGCTGCAACAAAGACTTTTACCTTTATACACCATGCCGAGCTAATTTTAAAAATTAGCTAAGCCCCTCTTACAAGGAGAAACAATCAGGGGAATTAAACAAGTTCATTGAATTGTGTGCATTGTAACCATCCACCAATCATTCTCTTCTTTCTTTTGTTTTGATTTGCTTTTACTTGTTTTCATCCTAGTTTGTGCAGCCATTAGTATACTGTTATTGATCCGCTCGAAACACTTTTAACCTTTTTTTTCATGAAAAAAAAATCCAACGAATGAACACAAGCATAATTCATGGCCTTTTCTTTCTATCTGTTCATGATTCTACTGTTATTTTGCTTCATAGAATCAAAGATGTTTTGAAGAAGTGAAGGAAAGCCAGTGACAATTATTTAGTCTCCAAAGTGCAATAAGATGGGCACGGAAATTTAAGGATTGATTAAAAAGGAAAAGAAAGCAGAAATTTAGAAGTTTAAATATTGGAGTGTGTGGAGTTGTAAAGCTAAGAGGTACCGTCAGAAATGTCTCAAACACCCGAGATGATCGCCTACCAAGAATTTCTTGGCTACTAGGAGAAGAAAGCAGGGGGAAAAATAAACAAGGAAAACATAAATAAAAAACAAAGGAACCAAAAGAGGAAAGGGATAAAATATTACAGAGGGACGCAAAACTAAGCCTAGGTATAGAAAAGTGACTAAAGAGAACCCATAAAGCCAAATTTGAGTAATGGTACGTTGAATTCCAAAGGTCTCTGAATTTTGATTGAAGTTACTTTTCTCACATCAGTTTGCAAAAAAAATGATGGCCAGAGAATCCTGTTTTCAGTTCTCCCGTTTCTAACTAACATAATACATTGGATTTGGCAATTTGAATACCCTGTTACCCACAGGATGACCTGTGATGTCACTCCATTGATCACCAATGTTTCCCCAGATTCTATAGCCATCTTGTACCAGTTTCATTCTCTTGGAGATCTTCAGTTCAGATACTCTCCCGGGTTGATCATCTGGTTCTCTACACATTTTCAATTTTTTTAATTTAAATGCAAGGGCATGAAAAAGCTCAAATGATAGAAAAATATTTCAAAGAACATAACTGCTCCCTTAAATTTGGAACGGAAAAAGAACAGCACAAATCATTTACCTCATAAGAACACCTGACCAATCTGTGAATCCTGTTTGCAGCAATTTTGCCTCTGTGAGATTCCTGTATAAGCACTTCCTTCCTGTGATGAAGAAAACCTTAAAGCCCATCTCTGTTAGTTCATTATAAAAAGCAAGAGTTTCATTTATTGCTATTGCATGCCCTTGTTTCACCCATTCAAAGTATTTTGTATGATTGTATGAAGAGCCCCTGCCAATATCAACAGTTTCAGACCCTGCAGCCACCAAATATTAAAAGACCGTAATTCACAGAAGTAACACTTCTCTACTTGGTAGACAAAAATAAAATTTTATGAATAAGGGCAGCAAAACAGAGAAGAAAAAAAGAATCACACAATCATGATCAACCAGGCCCTTAATTGTTTAATAGGAGGAATCACTGTTGCAGGTGAACTTTGGAATACTTGACAGTAATCAATCATTTGTAAACAAATTCAGTGGGCTAATAAGAACAACTGTTCATGGAATTCAACTGCATATTAATTGAAAAAATACATGAAAATTAATACTTAACAGAGAAATTGCTTGTAGTTCCCATGATCCAACAGGTAAGTAAGTTCCCTTAACTCTCAAATAATATGCATGAGTTTAACTCTCTGGGTAGCTATTAAGCCTCCAACAAGCTAAAATATTGTCTTGTTTGTCTGTCCACCAACCAGGGAATTGTAACAGCTTTACAAGTGACACATAGCTCACTTGGTTAGAGAATGAGGGCTTGCAGTTGTGTAATTCACAAATTAGAAGCTATGTTGAGACATGTACCACTTGGGTCCTTTGTAAAAAATATCCATTTAGGACTTTGATATCAGGTAAAAATATCTGTTTAGGACTACGGCATCGGGGAAACAACTGGCTATAAAACAATTATTTATTCACCTAAACTTAATGGGTTAGCCCATGTTATTGGGATAATGACACAATGTTGATGATTGTAACAGCTTTACAAAATTTGAATTTACAAAGTAGAATCGCAAAAGAAATAAGGGTGTCAGATAAGAGAAAGATGTCCCAGAGAT
Source organism: Gnetum montanum (assembly GCA_015680685.1). NCBI lineage: Eukaryota > Viridiplantae > Streptophyta > Gnetopsida > Gnetales > Gnetaceae > Gnetum > Gnetum montanum. The sequence goes on along the minus strand of MNCI01008953.1, from coordinate 297,526 downwards.
TAACATGATGAACTCCATTAGTATTCGAATTATTTAAAACTGAAAATGGCTATTCCATCTAGTGGTTAGTACCATGGTGTTTCCAGCACTGTTTACTAAGCTCAATTCCAGCGTATTATTGATTAGCATTTACGAGGATGCAAGAGCTACAGGGGAGAGTATTTTAGATCTTCTGCGAATCAAACTAGCTCCATGCAATGGGTGTAGCATAGTTTCCGTTTTCTGCCTTGTCTATGACTTGAATTAGCATTGAATTAACAATTTTGCTGTTGCTATCAAGCATTGAAAAATAGATAGCATTGAAAAATAGAGAAATTTTACTTTCATTTCGATTTCAAGAATGTTGACGTTTCCATACAGTTGGGAGATGTATGCTACATCATGGTTGAGTCTCCTATCACTTTTTTGTTTTTTCAAAAAACATTTTTTCGAAACAAAAAGGCGGAAAATAAATATGAAATAGTTACTAATAACGTTTCTGCATCTTGACTTAGATTGAGCCATTACATTAAAGGGTTTTAAATTAATCAAACTGTAAATTTGCTCGGAAATCATGAATTTGGTTCGAGGTTCAGTTTCACTAGCGTATGCCCTGACAGAGATCTACAAAAACTCACATACCCGTAATCGATGGAGGCGTAGTAATCCAGATTGGAAATGGCTGTCTCGTCTACATCCAAAACCCATGCATCAAACCCATCGCCAAATGCAACAACTTCGTTGAGTAAATACGAGCGAGCTTCATCAATGGCTCGGTGGATATCGCTCTGGTATTGGCCAGAACGCATGTAGCGAGCCACAAAACTCACGCATTCAGGCGGAACTTTGGCCCAGTTTCTGATGTTGCCCAACTCCACATTCAGTCTCCAGCTTTCGCATTCGTCCGGAGCAAATAAGAATCCCGATTGTTGAAAGACATAGCAAACCAGCGTAACTGTAAATACATTGAGGGCTAGATTTACGAAATTGGGTTTCATCTCAGAAAATTCATGAACGCAAGCGATTGGATTGCCCTAGTGCCTTGGCTTCATGGCGTGTTCAATGAAGCGGGGACTGCGAAAATAAGAACTCCGGACCCTTTCATCAGGACTCTTGCTTGTATGATATGGAAGGTGCTCGATTCTATACAGAGCGTAAATTTCAAGACGTTTTACACTTTCCCCCACTTTAAACATAAAATACTTTGGAAAATTATAAATTCAAGTTTTAAAACACTTTGAGGATTATTCCGGTCGCCATTGGTTAGTATTAGTTTGAATATTATCAAATTGTTTATAATTAATATAAAAGTCTATTTAAGCTAATAAAGTGAAAAGGTGAAACCACCGAGTGTATTTGCTACTCCAATTGATGAGCTGCACAGTCACGATATCGCGGCCTTCTAAGCAATATTGCCTATGTCTTGTTGCCTATAAATAAGAGATGGGTGCACTTGGATTGCATAGTTAGAGTCTCTTACCCAAACTCTTGCCTTTTTTCCCTTTTCAAAGATAAAATTATTTTTGAGTGCATGCAGTAGGAGTCATAAAGTGAATCGATCTTGATCTTTATTCGAGCATTGTGTACCTAGGACACAATNATCTTGATCTTTATTCGAGCATTGTGTACCTAGGACACAATGCTTTCCTTAGTTAATTAATGTTTTCTCTCTCACCTTGCAACTCTCCTAAGTAAGCACACTCAGTACAATCACTTCGAGCATGCGTGTAACACTTGGTAACTCAGTAACGATTAGTGTTTGGTAATTCGAGTAGTATTGCATTGGTTCAAGATGTTTATGGCAAGTGAAAACGGATATTGGTGTTAGGACTAGTTAAAGCATAGTTAAGTAGTTAAATTAAAATTAGTTACTTAGTTATCTCTCTCCTCCCTTTGTAGCACTAGAACATAAAAACTTAAAAACTATAAAAATCATGTACCTCAAGTTTACTTAACCATACAATCGTGCTATACAAGTAAGTTTGGGAAAACAACGATTGACTAACCCGTCCTTATTCCACAAAGGCGTGTAAGCACTTAGTTCTTGGAATTCGACCAAATTGTGCATGTACACTCGTATTCGTATGGTTGAGTGTAGGGATACCTCCCACTCATCACCAACTAATGGCTCTAGCCTTTATGTATTTAGGAAAATTTGCTTATCATTTTTCATGTAGTCATTATTTATTTACTTACTTTTCCTTAAGAATGAGTCACTTACTAAAAGTTTAAAAGAGCATAGAAATACATAATGTTAACTCAAGTATTTTTTGCTTATTAGATAAAGTTACTACAAAGTCAATGTTGCATGATTTATCTATGGACAAGAATAGGAGAGCCAAATTGAGGACAATGAGAATGATGTCCTAACTCTTTCTATTAACCTTATGGACACTAATCAACTTCAAATTCAATCAAAAGCTAGTTATGAGCAAGTTTTGCAATTGTTTTTTAAGTTTTTAATCTTTTGAAATGAACTAAGAATATTTTTAATGATATCTTGAACAAATGGTTTCTTATTCTTGAGAAACTCCTCCTTTGGTATATAATAGATCTTTGATTTAACATTTAGACAAAATCTTTTTTAGCGCACTCATTTAATTTTTTTATATTACTTTTATATACTTTAGTATAAACATAAAAATGTCAACTATAGAATTATATGCTGGAATTTTTGGTTATTTCTTTTAATATCTCCCAAAAGCGAAAAGAAAAAAAAAACATCAAAGCCAAACATACATGCTAAGAACAATGCCTGAGAAACCCAACAAAGCTAACATCTATAATCAGAATTCCAAAGGATGGGGAGCGTGATATGAGCACATCTCCCAAAAGGGGGTGGGGGGGAAACAATTGCTCACTAACTTATTGGATCCTGGAAACCGTGCACGAAAGGCTAAACATGACGCTGACAAAGCGGCCTTATATCGGCTTTAAAATCTGAGGATTTGCTTTTTATTTTCAGCCATCTAATAGCTGCTGCGGCGTGAAAGTCGAAAACAAATGCCAAACTCGTTGAAAAAAAACCAGATCAACCTAAACCTATTCGTATAGTATTTAACCTGTTGACTCTGTTGGTTTTGTATCTTTGGATTGTGTGTGGTATATCTGTGTATAAAAATCTTTCTTTCTTTGTGTCTTTCTTTGTGTGTGTATGCCCGTCTGTCGGATGTTATTTCCTGTTCCTGAATCTAAGAACACAGCAAACAAAAAAACTCCGTCAGCGAAGTAAAGACGAAGCAGCAGCAGCAGTAGCAACAGACATTTCCCAGGGCGCCAGCGAGACATGCCCCTTCAGAGCTTCATACAAATGCGCATGATGAAATTGCAGAGCACTGCCATTGCCATTGCAATTACTGTTGTTATTGTTGTTGGCGGAATCAGAAACAGAAACAGAAACAGAAAGAGCTTCATTGCTTTTGCAGCGAATCAGAAGCTGCTCATCTGCAGACGCGTCTTCTGATTCAGTGGTGCCGCTTCCGCCATTGTCAGTGAGCTCTGTGACGTGCAGCGGCAGAACGCCGCCACCAGCGAAGGAAATGCTCGAGTTTTTGGTGCATGACTGGAAATCCAGATCTGTCGTTGTAGTTGCAGAGAAATCCAGATCATGCGGAGTACTCCTTGCGCAGAAGTTTGCGTAGGAGTAAGCGAAATATGTGTCTTGCTGGTGCTGTAGATGATGATCAGAGACGCCATTAATGGCGGTGTTTGCGCAGTCGACGCAGGAGGAGGAGGAGATTGGTGTCATGGCATCCAGCACAGGCACAGATGTTGCCGCTGTGGTTGAAGAAGCAGCCCACATGTGCGCTGGCGCTCTCTGCGCTATCGTGCTTTTCTTGAAAATTCTGCAAATCGCCCACGAATCCTGCAAAGTCCACCAAGTCAACTTGATTATAATGCTGTTCTCGAGAAGAACACTGCATGGAGAGAATTCTACCTTGATTGATAATAATTTAGCAAATGGCAGATGAATCAAAGGTTTTAAAATTTTTTTTCCCCTGAACTGAATTGAATGTTACATGTGGTTGGTAGGAATGTGATAAAATATGTGAGAGTTGTTTCCTCTCTCTATTGCCCATACATTTATACATCCAAATTAATTAGTTTGCATACAAAAAATATTATTAGAACATGAGATGTAGTACGGGTATGCAGGCATTTCAAGATATATAGTTAATAAGCAACGGTAAGCTTTTACCTTCAAATCCTTCTTAGAAAAAGAAATCCTTCTTAGAAAAAGAACAAATCACTAGAGTTATTTTTTATTGGCTTAATAGAATGTATAGTCATAGAATTGATGCTATAAATAGACATTGAAATATAAGTATATATGTAAAAATTAATTGAAATTGAAGTAATCAAACAATTTCCTAAGATCTAGAATATAATTAAAAATAATTTTAATTTCAATTTGATGTCAAATGTAATTATATATATATATATATATATATATAATTCTAAGTTTCACATTTAACTCTTAATGCAAAGAAACAAAGAAATTTTGTAAAAAAATAGTAGACTTAAAATTCAATTTTTGTTCGGTAAAGGAAACTTGAGACTAGTGGTACAACCCCTACCACACAACAAGGTAGACTTGACCTACTAAAAATATTCCATAGCAAAGCTACTTTTCTTTTAACATATCCTTGAGAAAAAACAAGTATCCAATCCCACAAGTTTTCATTGTGCAAATTTAAAAATATAAAACAACTATAAAATGGAACCAAATTTTCCAAAAAAAAAATGCATGAAAATTGAAAGATATAGAAGAGACGGAACTTCAAATTATAGAATTAATTATATATTATAATAAGACCCTCAAAACCTTGAAAATCAACCCTGCCATCACAAGAGTGAAAAAGAGTGAAAAAGCTTCATCTTTGAACTAGTTTCATATTATTTTTCTGAATTTGTGTATATATAATTACTTATATTATCCAAAAATGGTAGAGTAATGGAATAGTAAAAAGAATGAAATATATATACATTGGGAGGCAGATCCTTGTGAATGGGAGAAGTTTTGTTGAATGGTGAGGCAGTAGGCAGGCGAAATTCATGCATCATCCAGTCTGTCTTGAGGCCCTTGGCAGCACGGCCACGATAGAACACCAGAGATTTCTTCAGCCCAATGCATTTGGAGCCGTCGGATGAGTAGATCGGACGGTCCGTGCCCGTTGCCTTCCAAAATCCGGCACTGGTCACTCTATTAGGCCGGTTACTGTTCCTATACTTCCTGTCCCTAGGGCAGTAAAAATACCACTCTCTCTCTCCAATTGTGGACATTTCTGTTCCAAACAACCACATCAAAACATACCTCATTATAATTGGTGATGAATTTAGCATAATTTCAAACTTCTCAGAAAGCCAAAATGCAAGACGTGTGATAACATATACAGTTACATCTCAAAATTTGAACTTAAAAGAAGTTATCAGTGAGAGTGGGACGCTCCATGGTCCTTCCCTCAAGCAGGTTTAAAAGGTCCGGTATATAAGTAAAAGCCTAACCTGATTGTAACCTTGAATCTAAGCCTTAGGCGTTGTGTAAGGAGGACCTTACTCTAAGAACCCAAATGTTAAAATTCAAACTAAATAAACCCAACTCAATGTTAAAATTCAAACTAAACCCTATTCAGTTGTGGGTAATTGTTAAACTTCAATCTACAGTTCAGGTGTACAATTAGGAGAGAAATGAAATTGTGTTTGTTAATGTTACTTGGAAGATCCCAGGGGTCGAATTTGTAGATGTCCAGTTGCTTGATGAGCTCGATGGCGAGCGGCCGCTGCTGCACTTTTCTGCGCAAATAAAAAGTGACAAGTTCCTCATCAGTGGGATGAAATCTGAATCCAGGCAGCACAACCTCGTCGGCATTGCAGTCCAAATCTAGACTTTTCGGCTGCTGCTGCTGCGGATTCTGCTGCTGTTGTTGCTGCTCAATATCCATAAGTGACCTACTTTTTGCCTACTTTTTACTTTTGGATCTTTACAGAGCAGTTGGTTCTCCTTGAATGTAGGCTTTTTTTAGGCATTTGATGGCAAATGATGAGCCATGATTTATGCAGCTCTGAAGCGCCTTTCATGGCGGCCTTCGTTGCAGAACCTGGGCCGTGTCTGAATGCGTAACAATCTCCTCTTCACTAAACAAACTACGCGGTGCCGCCTACGTGGGAGACATTGCCACCGCATCTTAGCTTTCATCCTTCTGCGCTCTTTCTCACTTCACACGATCTGGAGAAATTCTGTACCGTTTCTCTAATCGAATTCAATTGCCAAAACTATCTATTTGCAGTAATCACTAATCACTAGGTTGTATACTTGTATTTATTTATAGAGCAGCCCTTGGATGCTTTTTTATATCGCTGAAAAAAATCTCACTTTGTAGAATTGCCATAGACCTCCGTTTGACCAGGCGTAGATCTACTTTCCTTGCTGTTTCTCACACGCTGTTACATTAATTAAATGAATCAAATGTTTTGCAGCGGATTTATCTGGCACACCATTTAAATAATAAGCGATGAGGAGTACAAATCTATCTGGCACCCCTCAAAAGACTTATAGTTTTTCAGTTCAGGTATACTAATCTAATTAGAGCCTTCAGATATGTACACATTCCGTGCACCAGGAGTCCGAGATATAATTTGACCATCGCTGGCTACGTAGACTATATGGAGGGTACACATCAGTTCAGTTCACATTGCGCTGGTGCACCACCTTCGTTTGATTGTTGTGGCATGTGGCATACACACTTGCTGCACCCCAAAATTAATCATCTAATTCAGTTTATGGATTCAGATAGATATCTTACCGGGCTTAATAAAAAATTTTCAGTTTCAGTTTGCGTTTCAATGTAGATCCATTCATCAACGGTAGGCTAGCCATTTCTTATTCATTCCATTGCCATGAGAGATTATTTATAAATTTGAAATTTTTTTATTAGTTTACCCACCTTAAAGGATCTGTGAGACTTACTAGCTCATTTTTTCCGTAAGCCACTGTATAGCTTTAACGGTAAGCCACTAGGAGCTTGTAAGAAGCCTTGATATAGCTATTTCTTCAAAAGATTCTTGAAAACTGCAAATCATTATAGAGGAAAGAAATGCAATAGTTTCTAAACAAATACTGATGATGTAGAGCATGATGGAATTACGGGGATAAGAGCCGTGATCAGAAAATGCCAGCTTCGGTTGTATTGTCATGCTGCTGCGGGATCTGCAAAGCCATTCAGAACAAGAGAGAGGAAACGAAGATCGATCGATTGATTGTGCAGTAGAAGCTAGCATTGGGGGCAGCGCAGATCACAGATTTTGCAGAGAAAGAGAGAATAACATAACCACAACACATAACACAGAACACACAAACTTGAAATTTAATTTCATACAGCTCAGATTTGTTGTTGAACATGGCAGTCGAACTCGAATGCATCTCCAGTTCTGCATTCTCCATGATCTTCTTCTTGCACAGGTCCAATCTCGTAAGAAGTTGATGACCGGGTGGCCATGCATGGGGAAGAGAGCTGCCTCACATGGTCACCCATGATCCGAACGCAAGCAGAACGGATTCTCACGTGCAGTTGGCCAAGAATCAGGGTCCTGTATCACAATTACAATCCACAAACAAGCAGAGACATCAAATACAGTACATATATTATAAGTGCTTAAGGATCATGAACATGGCATCCAGGAATCTTCAGGGCATGAATTCCCGTGCATACATACCTCGTCGATCGTGGAGTTTTCTGACTTTCGGCAAATCCACTCTGATTACTCGTCCATAATCAGTCGTCACCCACACTTCCCGAATTCATGAGTGACGTAAACACGAATTCTCTATCATGGCCAGCACCACCAGCAGCAACGTCAACGTGCAATCACTGTTACAGTGGCCTAGTTTGCTTTTTCCTCACTCGAAAAAGCACGTTGCAACTGCAAGGTAAGCCCTCAAGAATTATGAAAAATAATGTTTGAATGTAGATTTTCAATGGTGTTTCAGTCTCAGAGTTCAAATAGACCAAAAAAGCAGAGCCAGAGAAAGGTTGCTGCTGCTGCTGGGAGTTTGGGAGGTGAAGGGGAGGCCCATGATCCCATATGATCTCAAGTTCTAGACTGGCTTTGTAACGCCCTTGGATTTTTAGAAAGATTAGCATTTTTGTTTTATTACCCTTATATTGGATTTGAAGTTCAAACTTAGCTCAGTAGAAGGTCTTGCACTTTTAGGGGTATTGGAACCCGAACCCGAAATAATTGAAACATAGTGTTGTACCCAACATCGGCCATGGATGAAGCCTTATTCAGAATTTACTTCCATGGCAAAAGCTTATTTCACGGATGTAATTGAATGTAAACAATAATCAAATTACATTTACAAATATTCTTAAAATCAACTACCCATATCAACCACTGCAAAACTTACTTAACAATAACATTAGCCATGCTAAAGAGGAGTGAACCGCTCATAAGTGACACAACTGTAAAGGTTCTTACATAATAAAAATTCTCATGTTTCTATCGTCTCCAAAGATGCAGATTAAAAAAAAAAAGAAATTAGATAGTAGAAAGACCCTATACCTGGATGTGACCTTGGATAATTAATTATTTAAATATAAAACTAAAGCTGAAGGAAAATTGCATTTTCATGTTTAAATCCTTTCAGCAACTCCAGTTTTAATATTCCTAACTTTGTCTTCTTTTGAGTTTTAATACAGCAATAAAATTAACAAAGACTTATGCAAAAACCATGGCCTGGAATTGGTTGCAGTAGGCGTATAGGTGGCTGCCTCAAAGGGTAAACAAAAGACAAAGAACACATGGATTCGTAGGTCACCAAAATGTTGTTTTTGCTTAGCAAAATCAACGTAGAAATCACCATGCCCGTAGGTCAGATTAACAGTTGCGGAAAATCAGATCATCAGCAACCATTCAAATTCAATGGAGATTAGCATGAACGAGCAGTAATAGCAGTGAATGGAAGAGATTAGCAAGCATTTTTGGGGCACTATTATGCCATGTTCAACGGCAATCGAAGTGCTATTCCTGCATTGTACAAGTTCTGTCTTTCAATCACTGCAAACACTTCATCTTCAGTGTCAATTAGCAGCCGTCCTTCGGATCTGCAGACATCCTTGAATTTGTCAACCACAGTATCGGGCAATATCCAAAGTATCAGTTTTGAAGGTGAAGCCAATCGCTAACTGCCATGCGTAAAGACACATGGGATCCATGCGTCTCTCCCAAAGAGTAAGATGAGGAAGGGAAGGTAAGCGGAAGGGCTATAACAGATTATCAACGAGATGAAAAAAAGGACGGAAGATTATGAAAAAAAAAGTCTTTTACTTTTCTTTTTTACTTTCTCTAACTTACTCTCTTTTTCTCTGGACTTACACATTCTTTCTTTTTCACGTGTTAATTTCAAGCTCTTATTACTTGTGCGACCACCTACATTTCCTGCTAGATGTTATTGTCAATGGTGGTGGTGTTTGCCATTTACTAACATGATCATCACCATGACTACTTGTAACTATCAATGATCTTGCTAAGTTTTTTTTGTGTGGTTATTTTATCATTTTTATTATTTACATAATATTATGATTTTTTAAATTATTTCATCTCCAATATTTCTACTTGCAAATAATTTAATATTTTTAATTTAATGTTCTTTAAAGTTATGTTTATGTTATTTTTAATTGTGCATTTTCGAGTGTTGTACATTAGTTTATGTTATGACCTAAATTTTCGAGAAGGAGGGACACCATTATGGTTTCTCTTAACCAATTTTTATTCCTTTTTTTTCTTTCTTCTTTAGTTTTGATTTCCTATTCTTTTTTTTCTTTCCTCCTTTAATCAAAAAATCCAAAAAAAAAATGAAAAAAGAATCTACTTTGTTGTTAACTTAGTTTATGGTTGGACTTAGTAAAGCTCTTAGGCCTCAAACTAGGAAAACAACAAACCAAAAATTCCTAGCTAATCATTTTCCAAGTCATATTTATACAAGACCTAGATCAAGGTCCTCACTTTCTTCAAACGTAGCAAACCCTCCTACACAACCTTTAGTCAACAATCCTTTCAACTTTCAAAACTTCAATTCAATTCCAAAACCTCTTCAACATACTTCTCTTTCTTGCAATCCCTCTTTCAATGATGTTCATTGATGAGTGGCAAGGTATCCCTACACTCAACCATACGAATACGAGCATTTTTACGCACGATCTGGTCGAACTCCGCAGATGGACTAGTTGTGGCACCTAGATAGTTATCCTTAGGTCGCAGTTCGCTGTCTTCCTACCTAGACTAGTATTATATTTGTCACGTATGGTTTAGTCCAAGGTGAGGTGTATGATGGGTTTTCTAATCTAATGCTACTCCTGAAGACAATGGAAAATAATATTATCTAAGCTAAGAGAGAAAAGGTAAAAGAGAATCTAACTAGCCTAAGTGCGATGAGCATCCGTTCCTTGATTATCCGTATACATCTTGGACTTTGTGCACGACTACCACTTGGATTACCAAGCGCAGATCCTAGGTACACCACTGGGTTACCAAGTAGTCACACTTAAATGCTCATAATCAAGTCGTACTCATTCCGTGTTGCTAGGAGATAAGAGTGAGATCGAGATTAACTAGGAAAGCAGTAAATAACAAGCACAGATTGAGATTAACTAGGAAAGCAGTAAATAACAATTAAATAAATAATTAAACTAAGTGAATGCTGCAAGGATGAAGTAATCTCGATCTTTATTGCCAATCATGTGTGTATCCAAGTACATCACACTCGAATAAAGGATGTCATATAATTACATTCACCACACTGCGGGCAGACACTGGAAAATATTCTAACTCTGGAGGGACAAAACTGCCAGAGTCTAGCTACAATCTAACATAAAACTGAGAAATAATGGAGAGCCGCCTCTTATTTATAGATTTGGCGGTGTGATGCGATATCATGTATGATACATTGCGTATGCGATATCGCAGCCCATGTAAATTCATGACTCATCATACCCCCACGATTGAATGAAAACTTGTCCTCGAGTTACGAAGAGAACAAGCTCCATTGATTACATAGTGGATAGGTATGGGATTATTAACTGACTAGAATGGATTCATGCCACAGTGTGGAGTCAGAACAAAATTGAGACAACACAAAAGAAAATCCTATGATTACAAAATGGTGGAACTCATGTAGTTCCTGGTGGCGGTGGCTCCTCCATAGGTGTCTTTCCCTTTTCTTGTGCTCTAGGTCTTGGGATTTGATGGCGTTGAAGTATGGCCTGGAGTTTCTCCTCTTGTAAGGCCTTGAGTGCCTTGAAGTGCATGTAAGTTTGCCCTTGTGCCATAGAGGCATCCCAATCAGCCTTCTCTTTTTCTTTCGCCACCCTTTTATTCACTGTCAAAAATTTAGTAAGTTGCTTGGTTCTGAAAGTGTCCAGCTAGTTCCAAGCAACTTTTGGCCCTGTATTCGGAAGGTTTAATACTTCCAAAATGGCTTGAACAGAGAAGTTAACAGTCACACCACAATTATTAACCGTGGTTCCTTCTTCTTTATTGTGCCAAAATTGGTACATTTCCCGTAAGTACCAGGCATTTCTTTTAGAGAGGGTAGGCCATAATGGGGATCCTTTGAGGTGATCCCTAATGACCTCCAGAGCAAATTCTGTGAAAGGTCCAAATTTTAATTCCATGATCACTACAGTGAATATGGACCTTTCATGGATGCTCTAAACATAATCCTAGGTCAGCGTGAGATATCGTCCCTATTCAGATGCTGTAGCAGTTCCTCCTTTCACCTGCCTTGATTGTACAGTAGTAGGGTCTTCTTGGTAGACACTAAATGATTGTTCCTCCTACTCTACATATTGTTTAGTAGGAACTTGTCCTTCACCTCTCCTAGGTTGTTTGATCACACCTTGAGAAGGACCTCCTTGTTGTCCGCGTTTCAGGGCCATCTACAATCACACGAGGCCAATCGTTAGTAAGGTTGTTACCAAAGTTAGGTTATACCTTACTGCTTGCCTTAATATATTTACTTTATTTCCATGTGATGTTAATTATTGTAAGAACAGGTCCCTGAAAGATTATAATGTTGAGTCCTCTTTGCTTAGGTGGTTTCCAAATTTATTTTTTTGGTATAGCTAAGGGGATGAAATTGTTTTTGACACATTCTATTCTTAATTTTACAACTAATTACCCTTAAATATGTCCTTTGAGCGATGATGAATTTCAAAACATTTATGTGCTATTCAGATGTGCCCCTCCCCCACGACTAAGCTAAATACTTCGGGGTCAAGTAGGTTCAAACAAAATGAAAATCGGAGTACCAGCGAGTGAGTTATGGATATGAAAGCACGAGATACGCAATCGCGAGTCGTAGAGAGGAATTTGAAAAACTTCCCCTATGTGAATAGTTGCAAATGATGGTGATTAGCATAGGGGGGTCACGAATATATATTTTCATTGAAGTAAGGGCACTTAGAGAATGTACCAAATTTTTAATATGTTTTTGAAATTAAACGATATAAACTAAGGACATATGGATGATTTTTAAAGGGTTCCAGGGTAATTCAACTAGTTCTGAAGGCACAAAAATTATGATGGTGTGGAATTTATCAATAAGGGCCTTGGATGGTAGAGAAAAAGGCTATGTGATGATTCATAGGAACGTTGAATCGGAGGGATGGTAATAAGGGAAAGAATATCATGAACAATATGTTGAGGGTAATAAATGATGTGTGTGAGCTGTGTCATAAGTGAAGATTACAAAAGATTACACAAGTGGGTCCTCCCCAAAGCAGGTTCCAACCTATAATGCCCTTGTGTAACCACACTTAAAGTGTTCGTGGGCACTAGAAGGGTTAGATGTAATCCGCAATAATTTCACAAAACACACATGTAAATATCACCAGAATGAGGTAAGAATTCTATGTTACACACGACACGAGCTACAATTACATGAACAGTGAGATGAGATGAAGTATAGAAGGGATTGGGACATGAGGTAACTAACCCAGGACACAGTGCATCCTGCATGTAAAGCATGATTAATGTGTCATTAACCCATCGTTCCAAGATCAGGACTAAGTCCATCCTTCTAATCAGTGGCATCACATTGTCTCATCCCATGATGAACAACTATGAGAGCACCATAACAACAAGGCATACGATCATTTGGCGTTTTGTTCAAGGGAGGAATGATTTTTGTGTGTGGCACTTTTCTTTTCTCCTTTTTCTTTTCTCTTTTTTTTTGAATACTAAATCTAGAGAAGCTGCCAACATTTAGGCATAAGTGCATGTCTTTCCAGTGGGACCCCCTAGAATAGCATTGGATTTTTGAGTGCCCTTTTGATTACTCTTACTCCCATTTCATTAGATCTACAAGGATCTTAGTACAACCATGTTGCATGATAACTCCCACAAACGTCACCAAAGAGAATCCGTAGGTCCCCTTGATGTCACACCCTAATCATTCCCTCTTGGTCCATCCTTCTTCATTCTAGGTACAATGAACACAAAATTAATTTTAAGTTTGAAGAATGTCAAGAATATCACTGTACCCTCGAACAAAACCTCTTATTTGTAGAGTGGATGAGTGGGTGTAATGGGCTCATTATCCAAATAATTGATCACTCATGACTTAATAACATAGAACACACCTCAACCAACAATCCACATGAGTGTTTTATTTGTAGATGAGATTACTTATAAAAAACATAAAAAGACAAAAAGACAAAAAGATAAAAAGATAACAAAAAGTTGAAAAATGAAAAACTGGAAAACAAAAATTGAAAAATTAAAGAAAAATAAAAGGTGGTTATTAATATTGCTTTTTATTGGAATGGGGGGTATCCCCCATAACTAAATGGTTGAGCATGGTAAGGATTAATAAATGGGCAATGAGGATCCTTGTGTGTTGGAAGTATTGGAAGTGGTCCATACTTACCCCATTGGGGTTCACACACTTGATTGTAATAAGCATAGTGGGGCAATTTATATGATGTAGTTCCTGGATAACAAGTTGACCCACTATGATATTTGGGACCATTAGATGGTATGCAAGGATCAGGATGATGCCTTCCATGGATGCATTCATTGGGCTGGATTGCTGTTGGAGCATGAGTTGGTGGCCTTGATGAAGTAACATGAGGCGTGAGGTTCGAAGATGAGGGTGCACCACAGTGTGGGACTTGTGCTAGGTTGGAAGATGTAGTGGCCTCAGAATTGTGTTGTCCCTTCTTACGGTTATGTTTAAAGAAGGGGCACTTTGGATGTTGAGGAGGTCTCTCACTGTTGTTGGCAGTAGTAGCACAAGTGACGTTTGTGGGTTGTTGTGGTGGTTCAGGCACCTTAGGAATAGTTGGTGGCAATGTAGAAGGAGGGAAAGGATGAGAATGTTGAAAATTAGGAGGAGTATAAGGTGCACAAGGTGGTGGTTGTGTTGAAGGCATGGGCTGATAGTATTGCGGAGAATGGTAATGTGGTGAGATAAAGTGCATTGGCCTAGCTAGAGAAAAAGGATGTTGAACAAGATAAGCATTTGAGTTTGGATGATACGAAGGGTGTCTCCAGTCCAAGGGTGGTCTCCCCCATGACTGGGATTTTTTTCATTGTGATCGAACACAGTATCTCTGTACGAACTCTGGATGTAATGTGTTTCCCCAATGCTCATGTAAATGTGAGAAGATTGGGCATTGGCCCTTGGGGTGATCGTACTTGCATATGTTACATTCATATGTATGATTGGCAGTTGAGCTTTTATTTTCCTTATCACTTTTTTTTGATTGTCTACTATTTTGTCCTGCTTCTTGGGTTGTCAAAACTCTATCTCCAATAATATTGATAAATTCTCCACACTTTTGATACATCCATTCCAACATCTTATTGATCTTCGCCTCAGCTTCTTCTAATGTTTGTTGTGTTGGCAAAGATGATGTTCCCACCTTGATATTTGTTGAGTCCTCCTTTTTATGATTATAAACCTTTGTTAAGTTGATATTTTGGTCCCGTTGATGTTTTTCAACACTCTCCCATCTGGCCAAGTCTCCTTCTTCTTTTGCTACCCAATAAGCTGTTGGATTTGATGGGTTCGTAGTTCGTATAGTTGACCTTGGGCATACATTCCTAAGGTCTCTCTTATTTCATTACGTAGCCCATTAATGATATGGTACATTAGCCTTTCCTCGGAAAACCCATGGCTTGGACAATTGTTTAACAATGCATAATATCTTTCTAAGGCCATGTCCAAGGGTTCATGTTTTTCTTGTTTCCATCCTTGGATTTGTTTCCTCAAGGCTGACACTCTTGCGTAGGTTTGATATTTTCCATTAAAGACTTCTACCATTGTTGACCAACATCGTATTGAATTTGGTTTTAACGATCTATACGATACTTTTGCTTGGCCAACGAGTGTCATGGAAAAGAGCTTAAGTTTTTGCCACCTGTTATCAATGTTATTCCATGTGCAGGCATCGTAGAAGGCTTGTAAATGTTGATACGGGTCTAAGTCATAGCCTCCTGAAAAATTAGGGAAGTTGTTTAAATCAAGCTCGGGTAGATGGCTCTCTTTATGATGCCTACGTGAGATTAGAATAGCCTCTTGTATTTGTGTTAAGCTTGTAGTGGCCAGTAGGGGTTCATCGTCATCGGGTAAGTTATGCTTTCGTGTGTTGGGATGACGTTGCTTTTGTTCATGTTTATAAGAAACCCCCACTTCGGATTGCGTACTCCAATCTTCATTGTCAGATAATTCGTTGGTTCTCCAATGAACTTCCTCACTAAGTGTGGCATTATTGTAATCTTGTAGGAGAGGCATGGTTGTGAAATTTGTGTGTGATTTTACATGTGACTTTTGATAATTATTTCTTTCTAAAAGATATATCGTTAAGTCCTTTACAGTGACCTTGTATGATATAACTAATCTAGATAACTAGTATCATCCCTAGCAACGACGCCAATGATGAGTGGCGAGGTATCCCTACACTCAACCATACGAATATGAGCATTTTCACGCATGATCCTGTCAAATTCCATAGACAGACTAGTTGTGGCACCTAGAAAGTTATCCTTAGGTCATAGTTCGCCGTCTTCCCACCTAGACTAGTATCATATTTGTCACGTATGGTTTAGTCCAGAGTGAGGTGTATGATGGGTTTTCTAATCTAATGCTACTCCTAAAGGCAATGGAAAGTAATATTATCTAAGCTAAGAGAGAAAGGGTAAAAGAGAATCTAACTAGCCTAAGTGCAATGAGCATCCATTCCTTGATTATCTGTATACATCTTGGACTTCGTGCATGACTACCACTGGGATTACCAAGCGCAGATCCTAGGTACACCACTAGGTTACCAAGTAGTCACACTTAAATGCTCGTAATCAAGTCGTACTCATTCTGCGTTNCGGTCATGTGCGTATCCAAGTACGTCACACTTGAATAAAGGATGTCGTACAATTACATTCACCACACTGCAGGTAGACACTGGAAAATATTCTAACTCTAGAGGGACAAAACTGCCAGAGTCTAGCTACAATCTAACATGAAACTAAGAAACAAGGGAGAGTCATCTCTTATTTATAGATTTGGCAGCGTGATGTGATATCGCAGGAAAAGATGTGATATCGCAGCCCATGCGATATCATGGCTATGATATCCTAGCCAGCAAATTCATGACTCATCATTCATCAACATGTTTAGAATTTTGAGGTATTACTAGGCATCCACAACATAATTCAACATGATGTTGCCTATAGGTCTTTTGTTCTTACCTTCTAAGGCATAGTAAGTCAATGGTTTCTAACCTTGTTCAATTCATCAATCTCAACCTAGAATAACTTTAAATCTTGTTTTCTCTCTCAATTTGACAAGTTTACAAGTCTCACTATAGCTTCTAGTAACTTTACTAGCCTTTGAAAACTTAGTAGAGAAACAATTAAAAATTATCACGAACTCTTTAC
This sequence comes from Gnetum montanum, assembly GCA_015680685.1. Lineage (NCBI taxonomy): Eukaryota > Viridiplantae > Streptophyta > Gnetopsida > Gnetales > Gnetaceae > Gnetum > Gnetum montanum. The sequence continues at coordinate 280,612 of MNCI01008953.1, read as the reverse complement.
AATCGCAATTTGGAACTCTTGGCTTAGGTTCCTAAACCTAAATAATCCTAACCCTCAACTCTCTAGAAAACATTCAAAGTCCAAATGCTTCCTCTTCATTATTTCCTCAAAACCTTGGCCTAAATGATGATCAATTAAAGATCTTAATCCAATCTATTATCAACCTTTCATACCTTCTATTCCTATCCTTAAGACAATGCAAACCTTTAACTTACCTAAAGCTAAGAATTAGCCTCCAGTGAATCAAGTCTTAACCATCCTACAAAAGCTTTTTAATGAAGTGCTTGAACTAAAATGTAATAATGTTAAAATAAGAAATCAACATAATGAGGCAAATGTAAACCTAGGAGAAGTAGCTCTTAGTAAATATTGTAGGTTACATAACACCAGAAAACATTATGAGAAGTCTTGCCCTTAATTCCAAGTCTTATATGAAGATATTATACAAGAATTACAAAACAACCAAAAGGAAAAAGCCCAGCTAATGGTTCTAAAATCCCTAGTGAAACAAAAAATGAACCAGTAGCATCCTTTTAGCAAGTTATGATTAATGAACCTACCCTTACTAATGCATGATTTAGGAAGATTAGTGACATCATGAATAACTCTAGTAACTTGAAGGGAAACACATACATTCCTCCTAGTAAATGAAACCACAATAGTACACCTCAACAACAAACACAACTTGGAACTTCATTACAAATCCATAATCATCCTAACCAAAATAAACCTAAGCCTAAGAGTGAGATGAAATCTTATGATCTTATAGAAGATTTGAAAAGGATTAAGGCTATCATATCCATGTATGAACTATTGCAATTTAAAGAAAAAAGAAGAAGTTATACATGGATTGATCAAAAAACCTAGGAATAAAGGTAAGATTCCTATGAATGAAAACTAAGTTCACTTTGTAGATGGAGTTGAAATCCTTGAAATACCCATTCTTCACCAACAGGTCAAGAAGGACAATTCTTCTTTTCTAACCACTTTAGTCATACTAGAAAAGAACATTCATAATTTCTTAATGGATTTAGGAGGTACCATAAATGTAATGCCTCTTGAGGTATTTAAAACTTTAGGAGCCCAAATAATTCCCCAAATGAGAAGTGTTATCCAACTTGATGGATCAAACATCCATGTAGTAGGATCACTTAAAGACATTCAAATTCTCCTGAAGCAATATCTTGATTTCGCATGTCACACAGATATCATAATAGTTGATATGAAACCTGCTTATGCCATGTTGCTATCACATATCTTCGGTGCCCAATTTGAAGGTTTTCCTAAATTAAATTTCTTAGAGCTTCTGCTTCCAATTAAAGAAGGATTTCGACATGTAATAATTCCTAGAGAATATTTTCATTTTCATGTTATATCAAGTCTTGAGGAATCTCATATCATATTAATAGATCAAAGTGTAAACTTTGTGGTAGTCATTGATCTTGATTTGGTGAGTAAAAGCTTGATGAGTAGTGGGTAGTTCCTACACCCAATCATACAAATCACAAGCATTAATATGCGATTTGATTGAATTCCATGGAGCTAGATTTTATGGTTTATAAATATGAGTGTAATTTTACAAAAAAATTAGACACTAGGACAAAAATTTTAGTAGGCACCTATTGAATGGTTGATGGGATGATGAAGTCTCACATAGTGCTTAGAAGTGGAGGCTTATGTGGCTCAAATGATCCTTCATCATGTCCTAGTGTTGCTAGAGGCTAAGGCTACCCTATTGCTACTGCTACTACTACTAGAAGTTTGAAGGCACCTAGGAGTATCTCCATCTTCTCCTCCTTACTTTGTGGATTGTAAATGGTCTAGGATAGTTCACCTAGATGAGTTGGTGTAGGGATGTTCCATAGGCATGACATCAAAGGAAACATTTCCTTCATGTTAACAAACCAAACTGCAAATGTTTTATGTTCAATATCGATCATCTTTACAAGGTTCTGTATCCCTTGGTAGTCATTCATTCTCCTTTCCAAGTTCTCAACAATAATTCATTGATTAGTGAACCTCCTTCTGAGAACATCAAGCTCCTCTTTGGCTATCCTCAACTTTTATTTTATTTCTTATGAAGCTTGAAATCTGCCTCATAGAGGAGGTAGGAGATGTTGAGCTACTCCTCTAACTTACTCCTTAGCTTCCTTACTATCAACATTCCCAAGTTTGCATATCAAAGATTGACAAGCTTCATATACTCCATCATTTTCTTGATCTGCAACCCCTTGAGGTAGATCTCTACTTTATTGTATGCATTCAGTCCATATTCTCTTTGTTGGAGTTGCTAGATGGCCTTGTTCACCTCACCTTTATCAATTTTATTTATTTTTCATTAACCTCCTTAAGTAGCCCAACCTAATCCCTATAATGATTCTTTACTTTCTCAAACTTTAGGACCTTATTATTCCAAGTGGCTATCTCAATCACTATTCTTTGGTAAGCGGCACAAACCTCCTCCATTGAGAGATTTCTAATGGCTGCCAACCTCCTTAAATCCAAATTAACCTTGGTAATCTACTCTTACTACTAGTGGATGTATTTGACCATTTGGTCCTTTTACCACTCAATATTTCATAGGAAATGATTATCCTTAGTAAGGACCAAGTGCTCATTGTGAACTTGCCACATGTCCTTATCAATATTATTGGCTATAACCTTGGACATAGATGCATATAAGATCACCTTCTATTTTACATTCTTAGTCTCTTGATATTTTCATTGATGCTATTGGACCACCTCATCATGTGTAAGCTCTAGCCAAAGAATGGTAGGGTCTAAGAGATGGGTTTGTAACTCTACAACTTCGATAGCCAACCAACAATTGGTTATGGTGGCCTCCTCAAGTTATGTATTTATGATGGGAAACTTACTCCTTGTGTTTAGTAGTTGTGAATGGTTTCTAATAATCTTATCCAAAAGATCAAAGATCTTTGAAAGTGGTTTCTTAACTCCTCCTCATGTTGGATAGTGCTCATCTAACCACTTCCTACTCATGTGGGTGCATGGATATCTACCATGGTAGCTATGTTTGATACAGACACCATAGGAGCCTTAAGGCCTTCAACTACTCTATTACCAAGTCATCACCTCCATTGCTATCTCTTAATCCTCATGTAGCATCATCATGACTATTTTCCCTTCATCTTTCTCCAACATGACAATGAAGGCCATTACATTTCCAAAAATTTCAAGAAATATTTATTTTGGAATGGACACAGTGATCTCCTTGGTACTTGGATTGGGTCTAGTTGGTGCCTAGTTGTGCAGAGAATATGGTATTGCCTCACTATCTAGCCAGTTGATTATCCTTTCAATCTCATTCAAATGGATCATGACTAGATAGTAGATAGATGTCTTTCCACCACTTACAAATCCTTTTTTTTTGTTGTAGCTATTGCTCCCAAAGTTTCTTGAGTTGTTTCATAGCTCCAAGCATCTTTGGTGTGGTTTTTGGAATCATAGGTGGTGGTGATGATGGTTTCTACTCTTCCTGCAGCTGTGCTACTACCTTATCCTTTATCATCTCTTGCCATGATGTGGTAAGAGCATAGTAGACTACATGATTTAAGTAGCAAGCTATCAACCATATTTTACATAATTTTTTGATCAAGCATGAAAAGGGAAGTGTCTTTCTACCCTTCTTATTTTTCTTAAAGCATTTCTTTATCTCCAAGAAGATGAGCTAGGGTAGGTTGATAGGGAATTTCTCATGTAGAGCCATGCATGCCTTGGTAGAGAAGGTTGTCATCTTACTTAGCCTCACCATTGGGTTTAGGTGATAGGTTGTGAGTTTGAAGTAAGCTAGTTCTACCTTCATTAGGGCAATGTACTTCTTATAGTTCACTCCATAACATTACTAGACCCATTTCTTTTTTGCTTCTAGGTCCTCCTACATAGAGATTTCAATAATTTTTTCCCTAATGTTGGATAAATCAAGGGCTTCAATAATGGTCTCAATCAAATAAGAGATGGTGATGTCTTTAATTTTCACTGACGGATCTCATTATCGATTGTTCCAAAATAGTTATGTCTTCCCCATATACCACTATCCACTATTGGAGAGAATGGGCCATAAGGGAGACCCCTACAATTACATTCCAACCTCCTCTAGTGCCAACTCCAAGAAGGATCCAAAGTTCAACTCCTATAAAATGGAACTTTTGACCTCCTTGGTTTTGATCTATTCTAGGAAGACCTCTATGAAGGTGACCTACAAGTTAGGTCTCAGCCTCGGAGCCTTGTCCTACCTAGATTGGCTTGTCTCCATAGTGAAAATCTGCCTAATAGATTCCAATTTGGTTTCCTTTTGAAAAGGTTTGGTAGCATGCATTACCTTAGCTTCTTGTTTATGGGGTTGTTTTTGTTGGCCCCTTCCTCCTTAGAGTCATTTTCCCTAGTCTATGATGGACCTTGTACTTGTGGTCCTTGTTTGGGCACCATCTATGATCACAAACATAACCCATGATTAGCTCTTTAGTTCATAATCTTTATTCATTTAAATACCTTTCTTTGTTAAATTAGGTTAAGTTAATGTTTTGAGCATTAGGAGTTTATTGTTTATGTGCTTGTTTTATGATCACAGGTTAGGGGTATTATTTAATTCCTAGCTAATGGAGTTTCTTTGTTGGTATTAACCCTTTATGATAATTAACTTAATATTATTTTAATAGTTTAACCATGGGAAGTTAGAAAAGTTCAAAAAAATGTGTAAAAAACCTAAGGTTTGTGGCCCTCATGATGTAAAGTGTACCTCTAGTAGCTCTAGGATCAATAAATAGATGAAATTGGGTAAGTGGTTTGGAAGTTAGTGTGCTTGGAAGGTTCTTTGGCTTTGGAGAATTGTAAAAAATCCTCTAGAACTTTGGAAAAATAGTGAAAAATAAGCTAAGTATCACATGTATTTATAAGATTTTTGTAATGCATTGATGGGGCTACATTGACTCATCCTACTACATCAATGGGGATGCATTGACATAGCTATTCATAGCTATCTTTTCCATTAAGAAATGAAGGAATTTTAGATGAGTTCTAGGCCAAAATAAGAGATAAATGGAAGCCAACAAGATGAGGGATGATGGTAAAAAAATGGAAAAGGATAGGTTAGACCAATTTGATGCAATTCAAGTGGATTGGATGAGTTCTTTAAGGATGTTATGATGCCAAAGAGAGCAAAACTAGATGTTATAATGCTATCGAGATGATTGATCAAGTAAGAGGCTCATGGTTAGGAAATTTAACTTAAAGTAGACCAGAGGAATGTAGGTGGATCCTTCCCAAAATAGAGTTATGCCTACTATGCCCTTGCATACCTTCTTGGTAAGAAGTCAGTGGGCACCAAGGATGATGAATGCATGTTTTAAGCTAAATTCCATATCCATCAAAGTAATTTTTCTATGATAATGCCATCTTAAAAACAAAACTAAATAATTTGCTATGATATGAGGTAGTAAGGTGGTAGAAAATGGAGTAAGTAAATGGTAGAGAGAGATGAAATAGGGGATATATAATTTGCATCTTGGTCACATGAGGGTCTTGGTAAAAATTATAATTAAGATGATCTAATGTAATTTTGTTCCAAGTCTAGACCAAGCCCATTCCACTTACAAAGGCCTTGCATCAACATATTTCCCCTCTCTATTGATCAACCTAACAACCTAAAGGAGAATCATAACTCCAAGATAAGAAGGAAGTAGATAGGGCCTTAGTTAGAGGAATGTCTTTAGCCATGGACAACATGCCTTTCTAGCTCCATAACTCGTGCTTATAGCCCATTATTGAGTCTAAGGGTTCTGATTTGAATTCCTATTATTTTTTCATAGGAATCACACCATGCAAAGACATGCTTTCTTTTATGGTCAACAATAGGAGTGATGATCTACTAGTAAAGTATCATAGAACATTCAGAAGAAAGTTGAGAGAAAAACACATCAAATCCAGTTAAGGTCATACCCTTTTTCATTTCCACTTAGCCCTTTCTTAGTTCATTGGGTAACAAGATCATTGATTACTTAGTTGTAATGTGAAAGAACTATTGTGCTCCCAAGATACTAATTTCTTATGGAACAACAAGAATGGGTGGATGTCGAAAAATCACTAGCTGATACCACAAAAAAATTGATAGATTGTTAGTAGAGAACATAATCCAAAGACAAGATTTGGCCTTTTGGTTAATTAATCATCATATTGATAGCTTCCTTACATATATTTCCAAAATTTGTAGTAGCAATAAACAAAAAGCAAATATTTGCAATAAGCCTAGATGAAACTGGTAAAGTAGAAAAGAAAAGAAAAGAAACTATATAAAATAATTCATAAAATATTCAAGAAAATGAAAAATGTATAAAGGATGTTGCAGAATAAAAAGATGTTAAATTGGTTAGCCTCATTAAGATATTAGCATGGATGGCCATTTCTCCCATGACTATGTTAAGAGAAGGAGATCCAAAAAATAGAGCATGTATGTTTCTACGTAGAGGTGTCAATGTTGCTTATTACTTGTGGTTCCAAGAATGGCTTAACTTGTTGAATGTTGACTAACAAAAATTTTTGAGGGCTTGATGGATGGTAAATTATCATGGTCCTAGAAGAAAAAGTTGAATGGATGATGTAAGGTCCATTCCATACTGTTTGAAACTTAGTGCATTATGATATATGCATGGGATTCCAATAAAGAACCTTATTACCGAGTTGGAATTGAACTTGTCTTATTGGCATATCATGACGTTGTTTGTGGTGTGCCCTATGCACTTTATTCATCATCAGGGCTATTTTTTTGTTCTCATCAAGCACATTCAATGTCATCAAATATTTTTTTTGGGCTAAATTAATTTCTATGTCAAGTTCATAGGTAGTTGTGAGTGTACAAAATTCATCCTGAATTGAAAGTTTTGGTAACTTTTCATACATTAACTCATAGGGAGAGTAACCTATATGAAGCTTCCAGTTTGAATGATATGCCTAAAGAGCATTGTTAAGTTTTGTACTCCAATCCTTCCTATATCCATTGATAGTTCATATTAGAATCCTAGTAATTTCCCTATTGGTAATTTTAGATTGATTGTTAGCTTAGGGGTAATTGGGGGTTGTAAGTTTTGTTGCACCTCCAAGTGTTGCATTAATTTTTTAAAAGTAGACCATTTAAAGTTTGTTCCGTTATTTGAAATGAGTGCTCTAGGCACACCAAACCTATTTACCACCTATAGCTATTCAAATTGAGCTATAGTTGTAGATGTATAGTTAGATATGGTTGCAACTTCAACCCATTTTGTGTAGTAGTTAACAACAATAATGATGAAAGCCTTCCCATTTGACATGGGAGTGATGGGTTTCATGAAGTCAATTCCCCAAAGGCAAAAAGAATCCAATGGTTAAATCATTGTTGGAGCCCTTCCATACATACAATTATTTCTCTATCTTGTTAACATTGCTTGTATGAATAGGAGAAATGGTGAGCACCCTTAAAGATCATTGGCTAAAAGTATCCTACCATGAGGATCATTGTAGCCATCCTCCTTCCTACATAGTGACTCCTAGAAGGACCCTTATCAGCATCTTGGAGGATGTACATTGATCAACATCAGGAACACACCATCAAACCCAGCCATTGGCATAAATCTTGTAAAGGCTACCTTTGATTTCCATGCAATGTTTAACTTGGTGAAGAAACTTTTATTTCTTCTTATTTTTCCATTCTGCTAAATATTTTTGAGTGAGAAGATAGAGGAACTCATCATACCATTGATAATCCTTGGCTATTGAACTACGATGGATTTAGCAAAGAGGAGTTCATTTAAAAATTGATCAGATAAAGTTTCCTCATCCTCTTTGTTGTCCCATCATAACTAAGATAAATGATCGATAACTACATTCTTGGTTCCTTTTCTTTCCACCATGGTAAGGTTAACTCTAGTAAAATCACTAGTCATCATATGACATGGGGGCTAACTGTTGGCTTGTTAATCATGAAATAGATGATAGTGTGGTCAATGTGCACAAACATTTGATATCCAAACACATAGTGCCTAAATTTTTTCAAGGCATACATCACTGTCATCAGTTCCTTCTCAATGGTGATGTGTGCTTGCATAATGGATGTAGTATGGACATTTATGATCATCCAATTTTGTTAGAACCACTTCCAATGCATAGTTAGAAGCATTTGTCATTATGTGGAATGACTTGGACCAACTTGGGACATGTAGAATTAGAGTTTCTCAGAGCTTTTATTTCAATTACTATAATGCTTTTTCACATTCCTTGGTCCATTTGAGAGGTGCATCTTTCTTTGTAAGCTCCACCAATGGTTTGGCAATTTTTGAGGAATTCTCTATGAAGTATCTATAGTAACCAATATTACCAAAGAATGACCTCATATATTTTACAATTTGAGGTTACCTAGTAATTTCTTGGATGACTTGTACTTTCTTTGGGTCTACCTCAATTCCTTTTCCTAAACTCTAGTGCTCCAAGACAATACCCTGTTGGATCATCAAATGGATTTTCTACCAATTGAGTTGTAATTTTGTCTCCACTCCTCACTTCAACACATACTCCAAATAGTCCAAGGCTTATTCAAAGTTGGTATCATAGGTGGAGAAGTCATCCATAATATGCTTAGTACTAGACATTGGAAAGTTGTAGGCTCATTACAAAGGCCAAAGGGCATCTTCTTATATGCAAAAGTCCCTTAGGAACTTATGAAGGTTGTCTTGGCTTGGTCTTTTGGTGCTATATGAATTTAGTTATAACCACTTTAACCATCCATAATGCTATAGTAGTTATGCCTTACAGTTTTATCCAACATATGGTTCACAAATGACAATGAAAAATGATCTTTAAATGTTGTTATATTCAGTAGCTTGAAGCCTATATAGACTCTTCATTTTCCTTATTTCTTTGGTACTATCATAAGTGGACTTACCCATTCATTATCTACTATAGGATAGATGAATCTTACCTTAAGAAATTGTTCCACTTCATCTTTGATAACTTTCTTAAGCTTTGGATTCAATCTCCTCTATGGCTACCTCCTTGGTTTGATGGAGGAGTCTATATAGATCTAATGATAGCATATCCATGTATCTATCCCTATTAACTCATTATATGACTAGGTAAAGGTTGTTGGCCATTTATTTACAAATTTTAATAGCTACTTTTTATGCTCTTTGGTAAGACTGACATTGATACTTGCCATTATCAAGAAAGGTATATTCTAGTGTTGCTAGTAAAACCTTGAGTTCAAGGGGCTCTTGCATAAAATGATTAGGGATTTATAACTTTCCCCAATCAATTTTTGCATTTTTGTAGGAGAATTGGTCATGAATCTATTTCATTCCAACCATGTTATCTACATAAGCACTTGTGAGGAGCTTCACTGACTTTGTACATATTTTTGATTTAGATTTACTATCTATTGTCAGCCATTGGATAATTTCTTGTTTTATGGCTATTGCATAGAGGCATCATTGAATATTTGTTGTCTCAACATACTTATTGCATGTTGTGATGGATGTACTCTTCATAGCCCATATCCTTTGCACATAATGGCACCATGTGTCACTGTATGTGATGCATGAAACTCACTTCTTTTCTAGTTTTCTAAATTTATTTTCCTTAAATATTTCCAAGGAAAGGTATCTAATCCCCATATTAGCATCAATTTTACTAAGCCAAGTCCTTCCCATGATAATAGGGAAGTCCCCTTTACAATTATCTATGTGGATCACTAGGAAATTTACTAGATATAACCAACCATAAATGGTGGTCACAATAGCTTCCACCAATTCCAAAGGAACAATGATGGATTAATTTGTAAGCTCCAACTTGATATTACATTTCTTGAGTGGAGATAGGTTCTAGGTCTTAAATACCTCTCTAGAAATTAAGTTCACATTGGAACCTACATTTAGTAGAGCCTTGCATGGATAATTTCTTGCAATCTACAAATACATTAGGGAACTCTTAGGATCAAATCATTTCTTGGAAAGATGTCCCATCTTCATCCAATCTATTACCGCATGAGTTAACATGATAGTATGAACATTTGAGGACTTTTGATTTGAAGGTGGCTTGATGGTAATCTTGAAAGTAGTTAAAGTAGGGTCAAGAGCCATAGATGTTTGTGAGGGTTTTTGTGGACTATTTAATTTAAAAAGGTCCTATTTCTGAGGCTTATGTTTAGAACCACACACATGGTCATCTAGATATAAGTTCACTACCATCATTGCATTTCTTTGTTGGGGTTGTAGTGGAATTTTCCCTTCCATAGGTGATGTAGGTGACAAGGGAGTAGTATTCAAGGATCCAAGATGAGTTTGTAGATATAGAGAAGGATAGCTAAAAGGAAACTCAGTTTGTAGAGTGATTGTTCTATGATATTTTGGAGGATAGTAATGATGAGAGAAAGGACTATGGCTCATAGAGCCATGAGGAGATATAGTTTAGTAGATATAATATCCATAAAGGTTTGGATTTTGGTAAGAATATTGTTGCCATGATGGTGACATCACCCATGATTGTGATTTTTTTCATTATTAATGATACTTTTGAGGTTAAGGTGGTGCTCCACTTGGGTAATGCTATGTTATGTGGAACTATTATTTATAATTACCTTATGGATAACGGAATCTCCTAGGTGGTTGCTTTGTTGTTAATTTTGGATTTAACTTGTATACTCCAGATTCTTATAGATGTGACATTGTAGGATAACCTCCCTTGGGATGTTCATATTGACAAATATCACATTTTTCATTATCTAATTTTGAATCTACAACCTCATCAATTGCTACAACCTTACCTTTTTGCTTATAGTAATCCTTGCATGTATCATTCCTTCTTCTTTAGTCTCTATCTCTATTTTCATGCTCCATATTTTCCTCCATAATGTTGATAGCAGTTTGGACTACCTCATTTAAGGAGTCCCACATTTTATTCACCTTAGTTGATATTTTAGTAATAGATTTTTTAATTGGCAAGGTTTTCCTTTGCAACACTTCATCTAGTGGTGCTTCATCCTTTGAATCACTAAAATGAACCTCTCTTTTGTAGGTGGAAGAGTTCCTATTATAGTCTTCTACACTTTCTCATTTTTCATCTCTTATTCTTTCTTTCCCATCTATTTACATGGCCTTTGGATTTGATGAAATCTCATTTTTAAAAGTCTTCCTTGGGCATATATCCTAAGAGTTTCTCTGGTTTTATTTTGAAGTCCATCTACTATGTGGTGAAGCTACTCCCTTTGAGAAAATCCATGGCTTAGGAATCAGTGTAAGAGGAAGTAGTACCTACCCAAGGCTACATCTAAGGATTCATGATTACGTTATTTCCATCCTAGGATTTTTTTCCTCAGGATGAACACTCAAGAGTACATTTGGTATTTATCATTGAACATCTCTAGCATTGTACTTCATCTATGAATGGATTATAGCTTCAAGAATGGGTAACAACTTTTAGCTTCTTTGATGAGTATCCTAAGGAATAATTTAAGCTTTTTCCACTCATTCTCGATGTTCTTGTAAGGCACAAGCATCATGCAAGTCTTATAAATGATGCTGATGATCAAGATTATAACTTCCTTCAAATTTAGGGATATTGTTAATATTAAGTCATTTAATTATACTATCCCTTTGATGCCTGGTGAAAATTCAAATTTCTTCTAAAATATTGAGCATATTTCTCATAGCCAGTAATGGTTCATCATAGTCATTGCATTTAGGTGGCCTTATCATGACCATGTCTCTTATGATCTGACCTACTGTGCCTTCATTCCTGATGATGATCCTCTTTCTTTTGTGGTTGCCTATGCTTCCAATTCACATCATCATGATGAAACTTTTGATCATCTCCATCTTGATCCCAATCACTCCTTCTTCTATCTCAGCCATGGCTCCTCCTATCAAAGTTTGATGAGGAGGAGGATGGTGAAGGTGGAGGACTAGGAGAGTAGTGCCTATTGGTCTTTCTCCCATGGTCCTTAACTTATTCTTTCTACTTTTCCTTAGATGAATGACTAGAAGATCTTTGTTGTGATGTCCTTTGGACTCTATCCTTTTCTTACCTTGGTTATTTACTAAGGTTGATTACAACTGTTAATGAAGTGTGTCATTCTTAATGAAAGGAGGAGAATCAATATATTGAGATAGCCTTGAGAAGAAATTAGGATCCACTTTTTGTGAATGTAGAAATAATGGTGTCATGATCCTCTTACCCTTGGAGGCTTCATGGCATGCCTCCATGTGCTAATCCTTTCTAAGCTAGATGTATAAGGGTTGATAGTCTCTAGAGGTATGGTTTGTTAGCTCATAATTTGCATCTAATGATTCAATTCCTAGCTTTATGAGATTGGCCATGAGCATGATGGATGCAGATTGATTGGGAGGTAACAAAATATTACCCTCCATATTCCTCTAGCATAACTATTTATCAAGATGAAGAATGATGGTAAAATATAGTTCATAGAAATTTGGATATGCATAGATGACTTTCAACTATTGAGATTTCTCACCGGTATTCCTTTTGGTCTTATCATATTGCTAATTGAGGTTATCAATATGGGGCAATGATTCATTCTTGTGAGAAGAAGCCATTTTAGTGATGTAAATAAAGTGTGCCTTGATATAATTTTTTAATTATTATTTTATATGAAAGATGACTTGTTATATTTTCCTTACAATAATTTTATATGGATTAATTGTTAATAGAGTCAATTTTTTTTTGTGAAAATGACATTGTAGCAACAATGTCGTTTATCTGATGTTGGTTTCCATGATATGTCATCATTAATACGATGTATTGGGATGTGTGTAGCCCTATAAATATGACTCTTGGGCACACAATCCACATAACTTTCATTTTCTTAGTAACTAGACTCTTGCAGGTTCATTTCTTAAATTTAAACTTAACAATTAGAAATGTGAATGCTCACAATGTGGTGTGTCATAGTGAATGAAATATTTGTTCGAGAAATTTGTACTTGGGCATAAGTTGTGAATGGAAATAAAGATCAAGCTATTTCCCACTATTGTAGCATTCTCCTAGTTTACTATTTTCACTTAGTGTAATGTTTACTATTTTACTAGTATAACGCTTTAATTTCCAAAGCACTTTATTTTCACTTGTTAATAGTAAGTGGAATGGATACGATTGATTTCGAGCATTAAGTGTGATTATTTTGTAATCCCAGTGGTATTATTGCATGGTTCTCCTAATAACATGATACTTGGTAATCCTAGTTGTTATTACATAAGCCCAAGACATGTGCAGTAGATCAGGAATGATTATCCATCACACTAGGCTAGAGTAGACTTGCATTCCTATTATTAGTTAGACTTAGTGTTCAATTCTACTGCCACAATGCTTACACTTAGGAGCCATAAGGGCTAATTAATATCAACTATCATATGCATCACTGCAAGCTAAACCATACATTTAGACATCACTAGCTTAAGTGGGAAGATAGTGTTTGTGAGCTTAACTCAATTACTAGCATATCAACATTGACCATCCATGGATTGTAATTGGGTTGCATGTGAACACTTGTAACTTGTATGGTTGGGTGTTGGATTGCTCCATAGCTCATCATTGGTGCCATTGTGAGGGATAGTCAATGTGTGTTGAGTAGTCAATTTCACAAAGTTCATTGTATTCAAAATTAAAAAGCTAAATCACATAACCCTTAACAAATTTAAACACACATGCATAAGAAAGCGTCACAATTTCAACATTGCTTCACTTAAACACAAATCATCAGCTACCAAAGAACTGAAATAGGGCAATGATAGAACCAGTGATGAAGAAGACTAGGGTATGCCCATGCAAAAAAGAATATCATATGTTCACAATGATCTTTACTATCTAGACTTCACTTCCATCTTTCATCAAGATAGGAAAATGAGGTGGAAAGACATACATGACAACATAGTTATGCCTCTATAAAATTCAACACTTATCATGCTTCAAATAGCCTTAAGGGGGATGAATATAAACCATGTACAAGAAGGGTACTATGTGACCAAACACATGACAAGATCCTACCAATCCATAAAGGTGCAAGTGAAGAGAGATGCTGCTATAGAGATTAAACATGTACATAACAAAGGAAAGTAGGTTAGCTCTCCAGTTGTCCTAGAAGTACTCAATGGTGATGCATTTATTGTAGAAAAAATTCACTAGAATCATGAGGATCCTTCCTAAATGTCTATCATCTAACTTAAGGAACCTGTTGAAGTTTAATAGATTTTATCCTAGCAGAGACACCTATAAGGGAGGTAATAGAATCTAAGTATAAGAAAGAATTAAGGCTAAGAGCTTTTGCTGAATCCCTCAAAGAGGAATATTAGAGTCACAGAAGGAGGACAAGTTGACATTATTCTCCTACTATCCCATCTTCATCCTCATGATCATTAGTGGACTCTGATAGGAGGAGACAGAGGTACTAAGACCATGACAAGAAAGAATGAAGAACTCATGATCATTATAAACATCACCCAAGATACTCTAAAAAAGAGGATGAAGTCCATGAACTAGGAAGGTATAGGGATAAAAGAGAGGATTGAGAGAGGTATGAACACCGAAGGAGGCACCACTACAATAAAGCTCACAAACCTAATCATGATGATGAACTCCTATTGGCAACCTGTAGTATGATCCATATTCGAGAAGTTGTCTATATACTAACTAGGCATGTAAGGAACAACCTTATAAAGTCTCTAGACATGAATAACATGCCTAGCTTTGAGGTTGATTACAATGCTAATCTTCAACACCACCTTCAAGCATTCCATGATGCCTATGCCTTGCAAAACATAAAAAGTGATTAGTAGAAAATGAAGTTGTTCCTAAGGATACTTTTGAAAGAAGTTGAAAGATAATATAGATCACTTAAATTAGAATCAATTAGGAGATGGTGTACCATGTTGGAACTTTTCAACGACAAATATCAACTTATTCCTAGGCATCTAATCTATGAAAATATATCCAAGGATGGAAGCAAGGGACTCATAAATCTCTTGATGTGGAAATGGGCTAATATTATTCACTGTTGCATAGTTGCCTAGGCCATATATTTTCTCAATGAGAGCAATTGAGGCATATTTTTGATGGGCTTCAAAATAAGACTAGACAGACCCTTGGGGTTTATGCCTAAGGCTAATTATCCAAAATTTCTGCCCATCAGATACAAAGATTAATTGATCAAGTGGCAAAGGAGGAGGGTGAATTAAAAAAAAAAGAGAATAAGTAAAGGAATACAATAGAGATCCATCCATCTAAAAAAGGGATGTAAGAGTTCATGACCTATAAGAAGAAGAGACCTTGGACTAGGTGCTTTAGAAGAAAACACTACCTATTTAGAAATTTGTTATCGACATAGTAGACAAGGTAGAAAAGATGTGGGATTTGGTTGATGAGAAGTTTACAACAATCTTAAAGATTATGGAGGAATGATCTAAGAAAGCCTTTAGTAAAGGCAAAGATAACAACAAGAATAGAGACTTTGGGTAGAAAGGAAAAGTAGTCTTTGTGGTTGAATGTTTAGAAACAAGCTCTAAAAAGGAGGAAGGATGTGCCTTATGCTAATATGAACATCCCAAATGATGTTATCCCATAATGGAAAAATTACAAGAAATAGGGGCATATACACTTAATCCCAAATTTCTCAAGAAATAGATGTCCAAACGGTTATCTTAACCTCAAGGTAGCTATAGGATAGCCTTCCAACCCAAGTACTATCCTAGTGGAGCCTACCCATAGCCACAAGACTAGTATCATTAGTAGTGGCAACAACCCAATCATGAGCCATGCCACCACCACACCAACAGTATTCATATCGGTAACCAAACCCATATGGATACTATGTGTAACACCCAATCTCTCCAAGAAATGTAGCTATTCAAGCTTCACAATATTATTTAGTCAAATATCTTAGACTAACACCACCAAGGAAAAACTCAAACTCATACATGCATCTACAAGTAGCTGGTTCCTCAAATCAACATTCCAGTCCTTTACCACTAGTTCCACCTCCTATAATATAAGGGGAACTACCATCTCAACTACAACAAAAAAGTGCAACTAGGGTAGTTAATATGTAGGAAAAAGTGATCACACATGAACCAAAATCAAGGAAATGACCATTCTTTTGAACGAGCCTAGAAAAGGTTCAATGGATGAGGATTACATCTACTTCTACTTCATTCACATCCAGTCCTCCTACAAGTCACAAGCTTCCATCATCAGCTAATGCAAATATCACTACTATCATGTTAACACAAATCATTACCCATTGGATTAAGGTAGGAGCACTTCTAGAGAAATGAACAAATTTAGGGAGTCCCTTGGTATATCTTCAAGTAGTAGGACAAAAACCATGGAAGGCTCTACTAGATTCTAGGTTAGGGATGAACCTGATCTCTCAAGATATGTATTAGGCTTGGAATCTACCATCATTGAAGATGAGTAATATATAGCTAGAGCTTGTAGACCAATTGATCACAATTCCACTAAGAAAAGTGGATGATGTGATGACTACCATTAGTAGTTGGTCTTACCCTACTAATTTTTTGGTTATCCATTTAGGTAAAAACAAGGGAGAGTTCTTAATCATACTAGAAAGAGCTTGGCTTAGCATTGTTAATGCTAAGCTTAGTATTTAAAATTTATCCTTGGAAATTTCCAAGGAAGACAAAGTAGGAATTTTTAAAGGTGTAGAGTTCCATGTATCGTCTACAATGATAATGGGTGCAACTATGTGCAAAGGATATGGGTAGTTCAATAGAAAAATACTAAAGCATGCAAGAGATGTATAGAGGAAATGTGTATGCAAAAATGTTTGTATATGGCAGCCACTCAATAGGAAGGCACCCAATGGCTAGTTACAAATGTAAAAATAGAATCAAATAAATACATCAAACCAGTGAATCAAATCATAAGTGCCTATGTAGTAGAAACAAATAGACTAGAGTACTTAAGGAAAAGACACCCCTATTTACATGAAGATTAGAAAGAAGAAACAAATTGGGGACAATTAAAGATCCCAGATGCTATAGAGCCAAAATTTTTAGAACTAAAGGCCCTACTAGCAACATTAGAGTATGCTTTCTTAAACAACAAGAAGCCGGTAATAATAAATGATAACTTGAATGTAGATAAGAAGAAGAAGTTATTAGAATTTGTCAATAAATGGTTGACAACATTTGCATGGTCTTATGATGAGATCACAGACATTGATCCAATAATTTGTTAAAATTAGATATATACCAATCTAGTGGTGAAACCACAATGCCAGCCCCAAAGAAGGCTTAATCCCAAATTGAAAGAAGTAGTTAAGTAGGAGTTGGAAAAATTACTAAAGGAAAGATTCATCTATCCTATTGCAAATAGTGAATTTATCAATCCTTTAGTAATCATTTTAAAGAAGAAGGGCAAGTGGCAAGTGTGTATTAATTTTTGATTGTTGAAATCTACCACATTCAAAGATCACTTCCCTTTACTATTTGTTGACAAAGTCCTAGATACTATCGTAGGACACAATACTACAATTTTTTGGATGAATACAATGCATATAATTAGATTTACATTTCACCTAAGAACCAGGAGAAAACAACGTTCACTAGTCCATGAGGAACGTTTGCCTACAAATAGATGCTATTTGGTCTTTGTAATACATCCACCACAATCCAAAGACTCATACTCAATATCTTCCAAAAGCATATAGAAAATGGTATTGAAGTTTTCATGGATGATTTTTCCACATACAAGCTAGATTTTAAGCAAGCAATAGACCAATTAGAGAAGGTTTTGAAGCAATGTGTAGAGATGAATCTCAAACTTAATTGGAAAAAAAGCCATCTCATGGTCTAGGATGGAATCATATTAGGACATCAATTTCTTAGAAAAGAATAGAAGTGGATCCTGACAAAGAAAATTAGTTAGAGGCCATGGATAGTGAAAGATATTAGATCATTCCTAGGCCATACAAGATACTATTGGAGATTCATAGCAAATCTCTCCAAGATTGCAAAGCTGTTAGTAGAACTTACAAAGAAGGATGCACCTTTCAAATGGACAAAGGCTTATGAAAAGGCATTTGAAACCTTGAAATAGAAACTAATTGAGACATTAATCCTTCAAGCTCTAAATCGGTTCAAGCCTTTTCATTTTATGATAGATGCTTCCAACAATGTGCTTGGTGTAGTATGGATGTAGTTAGATGATCAGAAGAGGCCCTACTATATACACTGTGCTAGCAGAGGCATCACCTAGGTACAACTAAACTGCACCACAATAGAAAAGGAGCTTATGATTATGGTGTATGAACTTGAGAAATTTCAACACTATGTGATTGGATACCAAATTTATGTCCATACCAATCATAGTGCAATCTATTTTTTCATGAAGAAGCTAATGGTTAATCCTAGAGGAATTAGATGGCTCATAATTTTTCAAGAATTTGACATCATAATGATTGATAAAAAGGACATTAAAAATGTTGTTATTGATCATTTATCAAGGGTCAAATGGGATTCCTAGGACTATATAGAATCCTTATACAATAGATTCCTTGATGAGAATTTGTTTACCAAAATAGTGATGGTTGTAGAAACAATGGGGAAGTCATGGATGGATGGTTATATGACTTACCTAACAACACAAGAACTTCCTGTTCAATGAAGCAAGAGGCATAAAGAGTAATTACTTCACAAAGGAAAAATATACATGGAAATTAATGGAAACCTATACAAGATTTATGTAGATGGATTAGTCAGATGGTATGTGTGAGAATGTGAACAATAGAAACTCTTACAAGATGCCCATGAAGGTTCATGTGGAGGCCACTATGCAGGGTGTAGAATAGCACTCAAACTGATGATGGTAGGCTACTTCTAGCCTACCTTATCTAGAGATGTCCACAACTTCACATATTCTTCTAAGAGATGCGAAAAGGATGAAGGATTTATGGTCATAAATGAAGGATCATAGTACTAGATAAAACCATTTGATATATGGGGAATTAATTTTATGGGTTCCATCACACCAATGTCAAATGGGAAAACACATATAATTGTGACTGTGGATTACTACACCAAGCGGGTAGGGGCGATAGTAGTAAAATATTATATAGCGAAGACAACTGCCAAGTTTTCCAAAAACATGTGGTGAATTAGTTTAGAGTGCCACACATGCTCATTTTTGATAATGGAACTCACTTCATAGTGCTACTTTTAAAAAGCTCATGCAACAACTTAGGGTCAACCATAAATTGACAACACCATATTATCCCCAAGCCAATGGTTTAGCCAAAGTTACTAACCATGAAATCACTAGAATATTAACTAGGATGGTTAGTAGATTTAGAAAGGATTTGAGCACTAAGCTAAATGATGCTATATGGGATTATAGGATAACATGGAAATTACTTATAAGATATTCACCATAGGAGCTAGTCTATGGTAAGTTACCAATTCTTCCAATCTAGGAAGAGGTTTGAACTTTAGCTACTACTAGTCAACTTAACCTAGACTTGATCCTAGCTCAAAATGAATGTCTAATGAATTTAAATATCTTAGATGAGAATAGGCTAGTAGCACTTATGAGTAACAAGGTCCATAAACACTACTCCAAATAAAGGTAGGATGCAAGGATAAGATAAGTGTTAATACAACCAGGAGATAAGGTCATTTATTATAATCCCACTCATGTTCCTCAAAAAAAAAAAAAAAAAATAAAAATTCAAGTGATTTGTAAAGGGGCTTTATCCAAGAAATTTATCCTTTAGGTGCCTTACACATTTATCACCCATCCAACCCACATAAGCTTATACTAGTCAATATCTAGTAGGTTAAACCATTCCACTAATATCCCAATTCCACTAAAGATTCCAACCAACCTTTCCAAATGTCCTCAACTTGTTCATTGTTTTGATTGACCAAAATTGACCCTAGTCATGGGGGTGTTCACTTGGACATATAGGTACTTTGCTGACTTTTCATTTTCATTTTCTTTTTACTTTTCTATTTACTTGATATGTTTTTTCCATTCTTTTAAACTTTTCAACTTTTTTCTAATTTCTTGATTCTTTAATTTTTTCCAATTCTTTGATGATTTTTCATTTTTTTAGAATTTTCCATTCTTTTCATCTTTTCCATTCTTAGTAGCTTTTACAATTTTTCATATCTTGTTTTCATTTCACTTGTACATATGTTTGTAAATTGTTAATAAACCACCACGAATAAGGCAAGATGTAGTTTAATAAGGTGAAGATTTATCTATGTTATCAAGTCATAAATGATTGATTATTTCTACAGTGAGACCACAACATCCATCCACTCATTCCAACAATCATAGGTTCTTACCATGGCCATAATGATATTCTTTTTCTAATAAAACTAAGAATAAACTGAAACACCACAAAATTTCGAGCTTAGTGCTTCCCCAGCAAACGGCCATGGCTACATTTAGCGTCGCACATTGCAACTTCTGGAATTAGAGGGCTTACTTTTCGCTAAGTGTGCAGTACCAGTGTATACGCCCAGCATCAATAGCGTATACGCCCAGTGTATACGCCCGACATCCCCAGCGTATACGCCCAGCATGTACGCCGGCATGATGTAGTGTATAAGCCCTACATATATGCCCAGCAGATGTAATATGTTGTATATTTGTAAATTGTATGCACCCGGTCAACGCGCCATGTGTCTCCTAACCCGAGTCTAGTGTAACAACCGGTCTAAAAACCCCACTTCTCCACTTCACCCAGACGGTTGGCAAAAATCCTAGAGCATACCCAGGAGTAATTATGCTGCACACCAGAGCCAAAACCCTCTTACGTTGGAAAACCTGTACATCGTCTCTACGTCGCGCCTACAGCGTATACCAGCTAAGCCGTCCCTGCATTCACCTGGGCTTTTCGTCTGCCTTGTGTCCATCACAACTATGTTAGACCGGTGCACTGTATTCTAACTCTATAATACCACTGTTTACAGTTTACATTAATTTCTTGCATATTTTCTGTTTGCGCCCATTTACGTTTACGCCTTGTCATATTTGCTACGCCGTTTGCACCCATTTACACCCGTTTACGCATAACCCAGCGTATAGCACTTCAACATACATGCGGGTAAATCCTTGTCTGATCCGCGTGTAGACCACCCAAGGTACTCTACCTTCGTGCACTCCAGCTCGCCCTCAGGTGAAGGTCGGGTCTTCTGTGCGGGTCCTGCGATCCCACAGTCTTTGTTTCCTTCCAGCCGATGACCGACGATTTCAGGTGGTACAGAAATTGGCACTAGAAGGAGGGCCTCCTAAAAAACTCACTCGCAAACTTCTCAGCGGCTACGCTGTTGAGTGTATATGCCACCAACCACGCCGTTTTCTATTGAAACCTCAGCCTCGTTTGAAAACCTTGCCTGCACACTTACCAGCGTCTACGCTCATCAGCGTTTTCGCTGTCCAGTGTTAAACTTTGTAAGTGTTTCAGCGTATATGCTACCAACTTCACATGGACTGTCCACAAACCCTAGCATCTATGCAGCTGAGCCTGAAAACTCATCCTGCAAACTGTCCAGCGTCTACATTGTTCAATATTTACGCTGACCCTTGTCTTACGCTGAGAATTATTTACGTTGTGCCTATTTTAAGCTGAGCCTTGTCGACGCTGTCTTGTTTTACGCTGTACTTTATTTATGCCCTACTCTGTTTTACGCTCTATCCTGTTTAAGCTGTGCTTCGTTTACGCTGTACTGTGTCTACACTGTACTGTGTTTTACGCTGAAGTTGTATACGCTGCCTAGCATATACGCTCCACCCCTTACGTTGTATACTCTATCTACGCCGATGCCATACGCTGAATGTTGAAGCGTATACGCTGCACTTTGTCCCTTAGTTTACGCTGTACCAAGTACACTAATTTCTCTCCTCTACCCCGTGTCACCCTTAACAATTTATCATGAACCCCGTGAACACCACCACTGCAACAGCTCAAATAACTGACATCGTGGACACCATGGCTGTCCAACAGCTTACCATGCAAGACCCAGGAGTACAACCCACCGCGGGACCCCGCCGGTCCCTAAGGTTGCAAGGGAGAGACCCGGCCTCCGACATCATAACTCAGGATTAGTATAACTTTATATGCATCAAGATACAAGCTAGCTTGGCTATAGACTGAGCCGAACTGGAGGTAAAGAGGCAGTTCGAACTCTTTTACAGAGGGGGACGCGAGTTCATCCCCTCACCATATGATGTCATCCCTGTTTTGGAGCAGTATTCGAAGCTTGTCACATGGCTCCTCCTGCAAAGGAGACACTCCTTGGATCAGCCCGCACTAGAGTCCCAACTAGAGGAAGAGGACGACTTTGCCGCTCAATCTGAACAAGAGGATTCTTACCACACTCTGAGCCAGCAAGCACAGGTTAACCCCATTTTTCATCCCAGTACAGGGGAGATCCTGCCCATCCAACCCCTCAGATTAACTCACACACAAATGCCTCCATCGCACACATCCTCATTTGCTCATGTGCCATCTCCAACTGATTCGCAATTCAGCACGCTCCCTCTTGCCATCGTCCCTGATGCAGCAGCCGACCCATCGTCACAAGCACTGCCCCCTCGTGATAACGTGGGAGAAACACTCCCACCCTGAGTGATAGGGATGCCACACGTAATACCGGCATCCACATCCGCTCACTACATCCTGCACATTCAAATGCATACAACCCCTTCTACCGCCGTAACCC
Source organism: Gnetum montanum (assembly GCA_015680685.1). Taxonomy (NCBI): domain Eukaryota; kingdom Viridiplantae; phylum Streptophyta; class Gnetopsida; order Gnetales; family Gnetaceae; genus Gnetum; species Gnetum montanum. The sequence continues at coordinate 257,876 of MNCI01008953.1, read as the reverse complement.
AACAGGGGGTCCCTCCACAAAATGTAGCTGCACAACGGGTAACGATGGGTGCTCAACCACAGCAACATCAACCTCCTCACTACAATATCCCATCCCATATGGTGCAACCAGCCAACGTTCCACCAGTACAGCCGCCTCTACAGCAACCATAGCCTCTCCCCTATCACGTGCCACAAGTGCAACCCCCGGTTGCACAACTTTCAGCTTTTCAACCCACTGTCCAACAGTCTAACCCGTATAATATAGCACAACCTCCAGCTGCCATGTTACCGAGCGCCCAAGATTGGGCGGATGCCAAGAAATTGATGCAAGAATTAGCTGACGAGGTAAAATGCCTCAAAACAGCTACCGATGGGGAACTGAAGGTAGTGGATTTCTACCAAGATGACCCCATCAACTCATCAGTCCCACCATTAACCTTGCCCAAAGGTGTTCCCTTACCAACACTAACCAAATACAATGGGGAGACAAATCCCAATGCACACTTAATAACATTTAGGCTAGAATGCGTGCTGCTCCAAGCATGGCCCCACTCCATTCTCCGAGTGTTCCCCATGTCCCTTGCAGGGAGGGCACTTGATTGGTATTGGGCCCTACCAAGGAATTCCATCTTCTCCTTGGAAGACTTATTACACCAGTTTATGACTCGGTTCAAGTACAACTTGAAACCCGAAGCCACCCTGGACAGCCTCATACAGGTTAAGCAAGCACCGCTTGAACCTGTACAGAAATTTATTCAGAGGTGGAGCGCCGCTCTCAACGAACTGCATGAGCCAATCTCCCAGATCTACTTGCTTACTATTCTAAAAGGAGCTGTTAACGATTTCTTTAAATCCAAGCTGTATTACCTTAACGCGCGTGATCTTAATCAAGCATTTGTACAAATTAAAAACATAGAAGAAGCGGCCCAAAACAGTCATGACCCTGCATACCTAGCCTTTAAGAATCAACACACCAAAAAAGATAAAGAGAAGGCTAAGGCAACTATAGTGGTGATAGCAGGGGCACAATAAGAAAAAAAACCCCCCGCAGCCCCTACTAATTACAATAAACCAACTCCCACAGTCGTGCCAGAATCATCATCATCGCAAAACCCAATGAACTGTACGCAAAACTTCGAGAGGAAAGAACCCTTGTAATACACGCCTCTGCCAATGAAGCCTTCCTAGCTCCTCGATCAACTCCTGAAGGCTGGGCTGATGAAGTATAAACAGTTGTCCTCCGCAGCCATCCAGAGACATGACCGTTTCTGCCAACTCGTTCAGAACCCAAGTTTAGCAACGCCGGATGAGCCTCCCGTACCCAAAGGTTTCAGAATGGATCGCTTTTGCGACTACCATCAACGAAATGGACACGGTACGGACTACTGTTTCACCTTGAAACAGGATATTCAGCGGATGATCGATGAAGGACAAATCACTTTTGACAAAGCCAACCCGATCCAATCAAGCTATGGGGGTGTACAAAGATCCCCTGAACATCAAAGAAGCACCATACATCATTAATACAATCTACCTTGATGATGGTTCTGAAGCACCCAACATTAACACTGTCTATCCCTAGTATAAACAGGAAACACCCAATAGGCCGCTCGTAGTTTAGATTCCCCTCACTGTGTCCATGCCCACGCCTAACACCATGACACGGGACAAACCGTATGTAGTGCGTGTCCCTCCTGTTGTCCCCTTGAATGCATCAACCCCTCATACTCGGCCTACCCCTTTCGTAGTCCGGGTACCACCCGCGGTCGCAACAGCGGAGGTCCAACCTCCACCAAAATCAACTCCGTATGTCATTAGGATACCTAAAACTCCTAACGATTACCAAACCTCCATCTCATGAGTGCCAGGCTAGCCCAATCCCTACGTCATTAGGGTCCCTGGCCAGCCTTCTAACCAGTCACATCCAACGGCACAACCGCAACCCCGCCTAGCTCCGTGTGTGGTGCGGATCCCAGGGTAGCTCGAGGCTCCAAGACGAGTCCCACCTCCACGCCACACATGAGAACGTCTAGTAGATAGGCTTACACGTGAACGTGTGGAGAAGGAATGCCAACGGTTAGCTCTGGGGCCACCTAAGCCCATTCCACTTAACTCTGTGCCTATGTTGTCGCCTAACAACCAATCGAACGTGGGAAATTTAGGTGAATCATCTGAAAAACATGAACCGCTTAAAACGACAGCTTTGAACAAAAATGACAAACCTACAAAACATGAAATAAAACTGTTGGGCCTAATGAACCCAGTTATCATTGATAAAAATGCTCCAAACAACAAAGATTTAGCAACGGCCTTGACACAAGTCACCCAAGCATTGAAGCAAAAGAACACTTCGTTGAGCTTGTACAATTTGGTGCTAACATGCCAAACACATCGAGAAGCTCTAGTACGCATGTTAACGTCGATCCCGGTAAGCGAGGACTTGCCCCCGAACGAACCTGCCATCCATGCAGTAATGTACTCGTCTCACGGGACCACTCCTAAACCCTTGAGCTTCCATGACAACAACATTAGGGTGGACGAAAAAACAGGGGAAATAACAACAACCCCTATGTTCATAACGATATGTATCAACCAATTCAAGATACATAGAGTCCATGTAGACGACGGAGCTGCAACAAATGTTGTATCATATCCCATCGTTGAACAATTGGGGCTTATTGAATTAATTAAACCAACCGCGACTACATCTTTAAAATCATTTAGCGGGTCACACGTAATGGTAAAAGGCACAATAACTTTAGATTTCATAGCGGGGATCAGTTCCCTACATTTGCCGAATTCCTAGTAGTCGATGAGATGCCAAGGTTCAACTTGATATTAGGAAGACCCTGGTTGGCCCAATTGAGAGCTGTCTCTTCCCCTGTACATCAGGAGATCCATCTGCCTTATGAAGGTGGTGAAATCATCATACACGGGGAAGCCGATATGCCTATTATCTCATCACACGTGAACATGGACCAAGGATCAGAAGTCAAACTTGAAGAGCCTAAACGAAATGATAAAAACACGCACCCACTGGTAAGCAGTAACCTTCAAACATAGAACAAGAGCCTCCTAAAACAGAAACACCTGCATCTAACTCTATACATCCAATGTCTCAAATGGAAAATAACACAGAACCCTTGCCAATTATCGAAACATCTGAAAACACTGACACGGAAGCCATTCCATCAGACGTCCCTTGGGCTGAATTACCGTTTAACGTAATCAGTGAANTATCAACACTTCTAGTCCGAAACGACGTTAAACTATAACATGTCCGAAACGACGTTAAACTATCACGTCCGCAAAGACGTAAAACTAGCCATGATCAGCAATGATCGGCCAACAGAAAAAATCAGCCCGTATCATTCGAAATATTCCTCGTTTACGACTGGGACCTGAAATGGCCTTAAACTAGTTCATGCGCGCATACTTGGTTCTCCTTTTTGTTCAGCATTTACAATCACATCTCTTCTTTGCACTTAAAACAAAACAAAAAAACAAGCCAAAACATTTTTCGTTACTGCGTTGTGTTTACAATTAAAGTCAAAATCAACAAAAAAATTTTTACATGCATGTTGTACAATTACAAGTATCAACTGTTTTCCTCTATCTCAAAATTTTCAAGTTACGATTCCCGTATCAGTCCGAGTCAAAAAAAAATAAAAAAAACTTAAAAGATAAAAAAAAGAGAGCCTAAGCATCCGGGACGGGACGATCATCCCCTTTGGATCCACCAGCATCAGAGGCCCCTACTCCACTAGGGCCAGCTTCTTGAGCATCAGCGCCACCTTCATCCTGGAAATACCAAAGAGAACAACCAACATAAGAATAAGTGAATGTCAAAGTTTTAAACACTAGTCAGTAAATTTTATAAGGACAAGATGTTTATCATAGGAGATCCCCCTAAGCCGAACTCCAGCTGACGGAGGATTTCTTCTTCTGAAACGCTGGCCCAGTCTGTCCCATCCAGGCCTAAGTCAACATCTACCAAAGTCTTCTCTTTGTCGACAGCTGACCAGGTAGGACGTTTTAGAGGGAATTCGCCAATCAAAACTTCCCCAGAAGCAGTTGTTATTACCGTTGTAGGCGACTCCATTTCCATAGTTGTATTCCAAGCAAAAGTATCGAAAGCAGAACGCAAACCCAAACCCTCCACAAACATCTCTAGTTGCCGCTTTTCAATAGACACCTCTTTTACCGACTTCTTGTAATAATGTTTGGTGATTTTTCTCGTCCTGACCCCATTTACGAACCTTGGAAGCAAAGGCTTTCCAATTTTGACATTTAAGGTTCAGGAGATCAATTTGGGCTTTGTGCTTTGCCATTCTCTGAGTCAACGATGCGTGACGATTCAGTAGATTCCAATATCTTATGTATGTGACCTTGGATGTGCGCTAAGAGCGATCACCGCTTAGCCTAGCAGCGGCGAACTTGTACTGGGCCTTCAGATCGTCACGTTCCACCGACAACTCAGAGACTTCCCTTTCTTTTGCTTGAATATGTAGCCACAATTGCTCAATGGAATGCCTACAGGTCCATAATGATTTAGCATTTTGCAAAAAGCCTTCTATAACTCCATCGTAAACAGGCCTTGGCACTTGTTCCACTTCTGGGGAAAGTGCGGTTAAACTGTCTATGCTAACACTTTCAGAGGGATCCCATTTCAATTTAGCACCTGCCCATGCAAAAAATACGAATGTTAGGATAATATAAATAAAATGTGAAATTCCAAACCTTTGATGGATTTATACCTATGTCAAGGTGGGCCTCCTAGATCCGTTCAATGACTTCTTCCGCGAGTCCAGCCACAAAATCCATTTTGCTTGGCATTTCAGACCAAGTAAATGGCTCACGGGTACGTGATGAACTAACCTCAGCGGTCCACTCTGGGGGAACCGTCTTCATTGGTACATCCAAACGCACCGTCCTGGTCTCGCTACCTTCATCTGGACAAGATAATAACGCAAAACATAAAAAAAATAATATACCACAAAAATGATGACTAACAGGCGAAATTGAAATGAGATAAAGAGAAAAACATACCATGATCCTTGTCACCTTCTGGGGGGTCATCCATATCCAAGTCTCCCTGAAGAAACCTGCGGAACACTTGATTGACACTGCCCTGGTCGTCCAATGGCTCAGTTTCCGTGGTTTTCTCCTTTAACTCCTCTGTCCCTCCACCCTGGCTCTTCTCTGTATGTTCCTCCTCGTTGTTTTTCTCTGTATTGGTCTAGAGCCTGCTTCCTCACTGTTTTAAAATTGGGCCAAAAAAAATATCAAAGACATGTAAGCGATTGAGGTAAAACTTATAAACAAAACGAAAACGATAAATGGGCGAGGTCTGCCTACCAGGCATCTTGAAGCGTATCCGCTTCATGCGTGGCTGGTTCACATTGGAGATTTCCTCAGCTGGGCACTCAGGCCTCTTTAGCTTTGCTTTAGCTTGGCCAATGGTTTCCTTGATGACCCGTTCTGCCCTTCTAGCAGTGTAGGGTACCTCATCTGGCTCCAACCCCAAACTATCACGTGTGTGGATTGAACCGCCAAATGATCCCCCTGTGGTAATAGAAGCGGATTCATCAATGCCTTCAGGTGCATCTTGGGATTTGGCTGTATCATACAGGTGATTGATCCATGGCCGGGATAGTTGACCCCAATCCCGCAGAACAAACTTGTTGCTTGCGCAAACCACCAAGAACTTGGCAAAACGACGAAGATAACAGACAAAGAATGCGAAGGTGAAATGGGATTGCGCCTCGACATTCGAGCACAACCACACTATCTCCTTGTGCATACCTGATAACAAAAATCATGCCCAGTTATATCGCATGCCTATTTCCAAAACAGTTTGCATGACACGAACAGCCTTAACCCCAAGGCACCTCACCTGGGAAAGAGTTTTGGGGAATACCCATGCTCTGAACAGGGGATATAGTTCGTTCACTTCTACAACTTTTGCCTTCCCCTGCATCGGGAATCCCTTCACTCCCTTGGCCATGCCTAGCCAATCTTCCAACTCCCGAATCGTCTGGAGCTCCTTATGAGCTTTGTCTAGTACTACATTCAAGCCATCTGCCGGTTCGCCAAATAGGTTCAAAAAGAACTCAGGCGACAGATGGAAAACTACCTTCACACCCTTAATCCGGGTGCTGTAGTATGAGACAGACTCATTAAAGGAGTCTACAATCCCGATCATCTCCCCAATGGAAACATCAGGACTCGGGGTCATAAAAAGCTCCATGAGGCTAGCATCATCCAGGCAACGAGCGAGGGATGGAGGAGCACGATTACGCAACCACTTCTGGGCCTTAACCACCCCTCCGAACTTCATCGACAAAGTTGTCTCAGTTCACCCAGTGGTCACCGGATCCTCACCAGAAGGTACATCAACTATAAAAGCAATTTAAAATGGTCATATCAGCGTAAATCAAAACAATTGGACAAACCCACTAACACATCTAGGAAATGTTATCGTTTACGGTTAGTGGCAGATCTAGATGTGCTGCCAAGGTCACGAGGGAAGACTGGCCCGTTGTTAGTCCAGTCTTCATGAAGCCACCCACGAGCCTTGCACATCGCAAACGCTCTGGAGAACTGCTTATGAAAATGGACCATCGAACCCTTCGTTTGACCCAGTACGGTCCCACAAAGGGTGGGGCCTGTCATAAATGCTTCCAGAGCAGTGCAAGCAAGGGCTAATCCTTCATCTTCAATGAGCGTCCCATCCGGGTTGGTCTTCGGCCTGTAAGCAAATATGGGTCAAAACAAGAAGCAAACGCTAAACAACGAAAAGAAATAGTAAGCTTAAACATTCCTACCTAGCCACTCAATACACTGTGCTGGGAGGGTTCTGGAATAATGTATGTGCACAGGCAACTATGAACAACGTATTGTTGAGATAATCCAACCCTCGCGGCAATAGTGCCCACACGCGTGTTAATGGGTGCGTAGACCGAGGCCCGTGGGTAGTACCATCTTCGTTAACTAGAGGCCCCTCGTCAATGTCCTGTATAAAAACCATGACACCCTCTACAGCCCTCGGTAGCATCTCCTGAAGCACACTCCATGCAGTCACCTCGTCAAAATTGGACCAGATAGCCACCTCAAAATTGTCCAACAGGAAGGACAGAAATCCACACGTGCCTCCCCTGAACCAAACCCCGTTTCATCCACGGTCAGGTCCAGGGAAACCTCGCCTTCCTCAATAGGGCCGACCCACGTTAATACCCCGACAAGTTTGACAACGACGAGGAAGCGCTTGCTGTCCCTGTAAACAATCACGATGCCATGACAGATTAGCCCGAAAAAGTGAAAGTTTACATCATGAATCGACACTTCAAATCTGGAAAAATTTTACTAACTATTTGCATTTAGCGTATACGCCTCGTAGACCAATGTATACGCCGGCGAAGCAGTCCACACTTAGCGTAATACGCAACTTGAACACGGCGTATATGCTGTACACTGAGCGTATACGCTGCCTAACTCAGCGTATACGCCGAAAATTAATTGTCTTACGCTCAGCGTATATGCCGATGAAACCCTCGGCGTATACGCCACAGCGTGATTTAAGCATAAATAGTCTACGCTAGCATGGAATAAACAAGTTTACACTGGAAACAAAAAAAACAAGTTTATGCTGAAAGACAACTGTAGACTAACAACGTATACACCGAATAAACCCTCAGCCTGTATGCCGTCACAGTAAAGAGTTTACGCTGATAAAACAAACAAATCACGTTGACAAGACTGCATAAAAAACTCATGACGCCGTGGCTTACGCTACAAAGTTACACTCAGCGTATACGCCGCAAAACCCCATACGCCTAAAAAACCTCTACGCTCAGCGTATACGCCGAGACTGTCTATGCTATACAGGACAAAGCACAGAAAGAATCAGAGGCAAAGATCAAAGCCTACTTGTGGGATGTCATGGGCCAGGATGGTATCCTTGGCCTGGGCAGGCCCTGCAGCATAGCCTCCGTCTCCTCCGCGAAGGTCAAGTCGTTACCCTTCCTCCCCTGGCCCTCCACTTCTTTGCCCTTACCCATCTCGACCTGTTTATGCTGACGATACACATTTACGCTGAAGAGAAGTGCCTACGCTAACGCCTGCAAGTTTGCACTCCGCGTCTATGCTGGGGTTTAACACTCTGCATCTACGCTGGGGTTTAATGCTGCGCATCTACGCTGGGGTTATTCTTTGGCATCTACGCTCACGAGGAAATTTACGCTGACGTTAAGGCAATGTAGTTTACGCTGTCGCTTACGCTCTGTCGCTTTCAAAGTAAGAAGCAAATGGACCCCCCCTTTATATAGCGTTCTGCTGACGCTGACGCTCTGCTGCGCTGATGTTGACGCTGACGTCGCCATTATGCCTTTTTTCTTTTCTTTTTCACCTTTTTCCTTATTTTTTTTGAGCAAAAAATATAAAAAAAATATATAATAAAACTAATAAACATTATTAAAATAGAGATTGCTACGTCTTGGTTCCTCCATGGACCCCATTTTACACGTTTACTCTGAATGTTCTAGTTTAAACCGCCATATTGGCCCGGTACGGCCTTAAACTGCCATTTCCCCATGCAAGTTATGGCCCAGTAAGGCCTTAAACTGCCACTTACGGCCCGATAAGGCCTTAAACTGCCACTCAATGCCCGGTAAGGCGTTAAAATGTCACGCGTCCTGGTGTGACGATAATCCACCATTATGCATGTACACATAGTTTAAAATCGCCAAAATACACAGAATGATACCCCTTTTCTTATTCAGCTCTTTGTTTATTGGCAGGAGCAAGCTCAATGGACTACCAGCATCTAACTGCACCATTAATCATTGACGGACCATACGGCAAAATTACAAGAGACATTAACATAAATCTCATCAACTTTAGTTCACCAATGGACAACACAATCATAGCCTCAACGCAGCAAATAACAGTTGATTACAAAGGCATGACAAAATTCCTTGACATAGAGGCCGAGAATATCATTGAAGACCCGTTGTCTGAAACTCCCATCGTCATGCCCGATGGAGAAACCAAAATGCTAAAGTTAAGCACCTTATTACAACCACCATTAGCCAAAAACATTGAGAACGTGCTTAGGGAAAATATGAAAGCATTCGCTTAGTCCTACACAGACATGCCTGGGCTAGATCCCTGAATTGTCCAACACAATATCATCCTTGATCCAAAGTTGAGACCAGTAAAACAAAAAGCACAAAAGGTTAAGCCTAAGGTAGCATTAGCAGTTCGCAATGAGATCACTAAGCTTTATCAAGTTGGTTTCATTCGGGCTGTTGATTACGCCGAGTGGGTGTCTAACATGGTCATCATTCCAAAGAAGAACGGAAGTATTCATTTGTGTATTGACTTCTGGGATTTGAATGTTGCAACCATAAAGGATGATTTTCCTCTACCCAGCATCGATCAGCTTGTTGATTCAACTGCTAGGCATGTGCTATTATCCTTCATGGACGGCTTCTCGGGATACAATCAAATACGTATAAACCCAGAACATCAGCTTCAGATAACCTTTATGACACCATGGGGAACCTTTTGTTACACAATGATGCCCTTTGGTCTCAAGAACGCTGGGGCCACGTATCAAAGAGCGATGACATTTATCTTTAGCGATTATATACTACACTCACTCAACGACTACGTGGATGACATTGTAGTTAAGTCAAAAATGGAGCAACAACATGTACAAGATCTAGACTTAGTATTAAAATGTTGTCTAAAGTATGAACTGAGGCTTAACCCAAAAAAATATGTCTTCAGCTTCAAAACAGGAAAAATGCTTGGATTTATAGCATCAGAAGCAGGGATACGAGTAGACCCCGATAAGGTTAAGGCCATAGCAAACCTGAAATCACCAGGCAACCTTACTGAACTTCGAGGTCTACAAGGTAGATTACAGTTCATTAGGCGCTTCATAGAAAAATTAACAGATAAATTGAAATCCATGAACCACCTGCTACACAAGAACGTACATTTTGAATGGACTCTGTAGTGTCAACAGGCATTCGATGACATTAAAATGGCACTTGCCCGGCTACCCACAGTCTATTCACCTTAAAATGATAAACCATTCTACATCTACCTTGCTACCTCGGATTCGTCCATCGCATCTATGCTTTGCCAGAAACGAGATGACGGAATCGAAGTCCCTGTATATTACCTGAGCCATGCATTAGTTGCCCATGAAAAAAGGTACAACGACGTGGAGAAGTCATGTTTAGCTTTGGTCTTTTCTTTAAGAAAATGGAGACATTACCTCTTCTGCAACCAGGTTTTTGCAAGGACAATGTACTGAGAGCCATAATAGGGAATATTTACGAAACAAGTCGAATAGCTCGGTGGAAGGCCATGATAGCCGAGTTTGACCTGTACTATGTAGCACAATCATCAGTTAAGGGTCAAGCTATAGTAAATCAAATGGCAACATCATCAACGTGTGACCAAGCGACTATAGACCCAGACTTCCCAGATGAGAATATAAGTGCCATAGACATAGTACCCAATGACTACGATGCTATTTTAAACTTTTATGGGGCTTCCACCTCTTGGGGAGGAAGTGCAGCCGCTGTCATCACCTATCCCTCTGGGGAGATCCAACCCTTTGCTTATCGTTTTGACTTTCCTTGTACGAACAACATAGCAGAGTATGAAGGTCTCCTTAGAGGTCTCACGACAGCTCTGGCTTTAAACATCACACGACTTGTAGTCAGAGGGGACTCACAACTAGTCGTAAATCAAGTCACGGATGTCTATACATGTAAAGCCCAACATTTACAACCATACTGCGACTTAGCAAAACACCTAATGAGGCGATTCGAAAACATTGATGTACAACACGTCTCTAGAAATGATAACACCATCGCAGATGCGTTAGCCACATTAGCACTAAACATATCGCCAGACATGTTCCATACATTACCAAGCTCCATAACCAGCTATGTTGAACCAATCACTGACACCCTTGACACGTTGCCAATTGCATCTGTTAGTTCAACACATGCGATAGAATGGTACGATGACATAAAAGAATACCTTCTACGCAGCGAAACACTGCAACATCTAACAAATGCACAGAGAGACGCAGTGTGGAAACGTTCTAAGCAATATACCTTGGTAGGGAACACACTGTGCCGACGATCGTATGAAGGCATATTGCTAACATGTGTTAGTAGTGCCGATGCCCACACTATTGTTGAACAGGTATATGAAGGACTATGTGGGGGACACATAGCGCCAAAAGCCATGGCAACGAAAATCAGGCGCTTGGGTTATTATTGGCCACGCATGGAATACGACTGTCTCGCCAAAGTCAAAACATGTAGTACCTGTCAAAAACATAGCAATCTGATACATGTTCCACCGAACGAGTTGCATACAACGCAAATCACATGGCCCTTTCAAAAGTGGGGGTTGGATCTCATTGGTCAGATAACCCCCTCATCTTCCGCGGGCCATAGTTTCATGATAACTTCCATCGAATACTTCACGAAGTGGGTAGAGGCTGCTCCCCTTCGAAAAACCACATCCAAGCACGTGTGCAATTTCATTCTAGAAAACATTGTAACCCGCTTTGGCATTCCCATGACAATCATCACTGACAACGGGCCACAATTTAGTAGCACCGAAACCAAAGCCTTTTGTGAAAATTTAGGGATCAAACACTCATTTTTATCCCCTTACTATCCCTAGAGAAATGGACAAGCGGAGGCAACAAAAAAGACAATTGTTACAATACTTAAGAAAATGCTTACCCAAAGCAAAAGAAAATGGCACGAACAACTGGTGTACGCATTGTGGGCATATTGTACTATGCACCGAACTTCGATGGGTAAGACACCATACAGTCTTGTTTATGGTTCAGAGGTTGTTTTACCTTTGGAACTGCAGGTACCATCTTTAAGGATCACACTTTCTGGGCTCCTCAACGGTGGGCAAAACAATGATCTACGAATCATTGATCTTGACTCGGTGGAGGAAGAACGTGTGCGCGCCCTCGATCAGATCGAATGGTACTAAAAATGGCAACGGCAACGACATCAACATGACATCAATAAGTGCCCTATCAAAGAAGGTGACCTTGTGCTTAAAGCCGTTCAGGAACACCCGGACAAATTCTCAGCTAACTGGGAAGGGTCTTACTTGTTTACTAAAGCATTCGACAATGGAGCATTCAAACTAGCTGACATGGAAGGAAACGAGCTTGCCAATCCGACCAATCACTTGTACCTAAAACTGTTTTACGTTTGAGTTCAAGCTCAGGTACACGCAAGTCCTAGAATCATGACTATAAACCGATACCATAGCTCGTCCTGGGATCATGACAGTAAACTGATACCACAGAACAGTCCTTGGTTATGACTTAAAACTAATGCCATAGCTCGTCCTGGGATCATGACGGTAAACTGATACCCCACAGTGTTCGCAATGACGATAAACTAGCACCCATCTGGCACTATAGTAAACTGCCATTGTTGCAACCATCGGAGTCCGCTAAGACTATAAACTAGCTTACCTCCTCATAGTCTGCTAAGACTAAAAACTGGCAATGTAACGTCTGCAACGACGCTAAACGAGCAATGTCCAATGGGTTACAACATAAAACTAACCCATCATAGTCCACCAAGACTATAAACTAGCAAGTTCATTGCTGGTTCATCAATCTGCCACCACATTCATGCTTCATCAATACATCACCTGCCATCAAGAGATTCTACCAACACTACTGCTATCGACATACAACCTGCTGCCATGTAAGTCTGGGCTCGATCATTCACTCATGGTTTTCTTGTCTTCTTGGAGTTGTGTTTGCAGGATGACACCTAGAGGTTTTCGCACAAGAATGCATCTCATCGTGAGCGACAAGATGGGATAATGTTCATAGCACGCATGACAAAATCAAACCGTTCACTAGTACATCCTCATTCACCGACCCGTTCCCTATCCGTTCACAAACACATTTTATTCAACCATACCTCTGATACATCCAGTACACCCAAAATTTTTAACATGTTGTCATGTATTGTCACACATGAGTACAAAATCAATGCAGAGTTTACAATTTCCTAAAAAAAAAAAAACAAGACTCCTGGCACTTCCCATATAAGCCCCAGGTGGGAGGGCAGTTGTCTCAAAACCACGTACTCATGTCTAAAATGGTCAAGAAGCATATAGTTGCATGGCTCTGGCTCTCCGCCAATAGGTCCCCCTAAACATTAAACATAGGCCCTATTCCTCCAAAGCATGTAACACAACTCCCCATGGCTTTGGTCTTGCCAACAAGTGCTCTTGAACACTAACCAGGAGCCTTGTTCCACCAAAGGACGCCCATCGCATGTCTGAACTCTGAGTTTGCTAAACAATGGCTATTGACAAGGACCAGCATGCTGCACACCTGAGCACCCCAGTTCCCAGCATAATTTCTTGGGGAGTCGCCACTCCCCACAATCTCTCTTCTCCTATCAGCTACAAATTTCCTTTTCCCATGTACTATTGAACACGGTGCGATGACGTCCAGTCACGTGGCAAAGAACAAAGGCTATATCAAGTTTCTTGTGGTGTTTTGCACTTCTTTGTCGACGCTTCTCGGGTAGATTTCTCCAAGCGTCAACAAAGAGGGGCCAATGAAACACCACAAAATTTTGAGCTTAGTGCTTCCCTAGCAAGAAGCAGGTCCCTAGGACCCACAAATGGCCACGGCTACATTTGGTGTCGCACATTGCAACTTCTGGAATCAGAGGGCTTACTTTTCGCTAAGTGTGCAGTACCAGCGTATACGCCCAGCATCAACAGCATATATGCCTGACATCCCCAGCGTATATGCCCAGCAGACATCCGACTTACGCGCCCAATGTACACGCCTCGTCTGTACGCTCGGCATCACAGATGCACATGCCCGACGATGGAGTCTCAATGACAGAATGAAGACAGCACCGAAGAGCAAGAATTGAAGTAAGTTGGCAGCCGTTAGCGTATATGCCCAACCATTGTCAGCGTGTACACCCAGCGTCCATGGCATCTCCACGCAAGTTCACACGCCCAGCAGATCCAGCATATACGCCCAGCGTGTACGCCGGCCTGATGTAGCGTATACGCCCAGTGTGTACGCCGACCTGATGTAGCGTATATGCCCCGCGTATACGCCCAACAGATGTAATATGTTGTATATTTGTAAATTGTATGCACCTGGTCAACGCGCCACATGTCTCCTAACCTGAGTCTAGCGTAACAACCGGTATAAAAACCCCACTTTTCCACTTCACCTAGACCGTTGGCAAAAATCCCAGAGCATACCCAGGAGTAATTACGCTGCACACCAGAGCCAAAACCCTCTTATGCTGGAAAACCTGTACGCCGTCTCTACGCTGCGCCTACAGCGTATACCAGCCTAGCCGTCCCTGCATTCACCGGGGCTTTTCGTCCGCCTTGTGTCCATCACAACTGCGTTAGACCGATGCACTGTATTCTAACTCTGTAATACCACTGTTTATAGTTTACATTAATTTCTTGCATGTTTTCTATTTGCGCCCATTTACGTTTACGCCTTGGCATATTTGCTACGCCGTTTGCGCCCATTTACGCTATTTACGCATAACCCAGCGTATAGCACTTCGGCATACGTGCGGGTAAATCCTTATCTGATCTGCGTGTGGACCACCCAAGGTACTCTGCCTTCATGCACTCCAGCTCACCCTTAGACTAAGGCAGGGTCTTCTGTGCGCATCCTGCGATCCCATGGTCTCTATTTCCTTCCAGCCGGTGACCAACGATTTCAGGCGGTACATAAACTTGTGATTAATATGCCTAGATAGAAAAGTGAAGAACTAAGTGGGAATGTGAAGCATGTGACATCAAGGAAATTTGTGGAATCTTTTGGATCACTTCTATATGTTCTATCATGTTGCTAAGTTTATAATAATATCCTTGTAGATCTAATGAAAATGGAAGTAAAAGTACAATAAGTGCTACCTTATCATGTCATTGGAAAGACATGTTGCCCATGCCTTAAGGTAGTCATTTGGTAAGGTTGACATAGTTAAAAATAAAATAAAATACATGCATAGAATAAATTTTTTTGGGTCCCACTAGAAAGACATGTTATCCATGCCTAAACATAGGCAACTTCTCTAGAATTTCAAAAAAAAAAAAAAAAAAGAAGTGTAATCAATAAACTCCTCCCTTGGACAAAACGCCAAGTGATGATACTCCTTGCAATAGTAATAGTCTTATGGTTGTGTATCTAAGAGGTAAAATAATGTGATGTCACTAGACAGTGGTTTGGTCTTAGTTTGAATCTTGGATAGAAAGGCTAATGATTGCTTTAACCACTAATAAAACAAAAGGATTCATTATGCCTATGGTAAGACACCTCATGTCCTAATTTCTACAATCCCTTCTAAGTCCATCTCATCTCACTGTATTATTTATCATAACTTATGGTTTTGTGTAACATAGTGTAATTTTTCCAATCTAGTGATACTAACATGTGTGTTTTGCTAGACAATTATGCATTACATTCAACTTTTTGAGTGCCTATGGACACTTTTAGGCATAGTTATATAAGGGCACTAAGGGCTAGAGCCTACTTTGGGGAGGATCCACTTATATAAATCTTATATTTCATACTTGGTGATTACTTCCACATCATCTTGTACCTTTTAAAAATAATAAATGTTAATAAATACTTTGAATTAGTCCATTCAAACACCAACTATTCATTACCTATCTCATCCATCTTAAATACACTTACTAAGCTTTCATAGCCTAAAATTCCTTCTACATGAACTTTCAACATCCAATTTTTGAATTCTAAGAATCATGACTATTCTAATATCCTTTAAGAATTCTTATTATCTTCCTATCATTCAATTTGACTCATATTTTCTTTAGAAAATCCATAAGAAAATTACAAATTTTTGTGATGACATTGTTGTTACGATGTATGAGGCCATCATATGTCATTGATTCAATTTCATATCAACGATGTCATGCCATAAAAATACTATATATATCCATGGAGTCTTCATCAATTTTCAGTTTATCTCATTTGCATCCAAAGGAAAGTTGGTCATAGTAGAAGTTAGGGTAGAGCATGTTGAGAATGGATCTACAAATTACAAGAAGAGCTCATGACCCTACATGCAAAAGAAAGAGATCCAAGACAATACATTATGCCTAATCAACTTGAGAAATTCTGAATAGACCACATCAATTACCTCATTGACCATAATTTGTAGATGAAATGTGAGAAGGAGAAGGTGGTTTAGGATGCCTCAGTGGCCAAAGCACAGACTCATTCACATGCCAAGGCACTCATCACCCTGTAATAAGAAAAAAAATATCTAGTCGTAGACAATGCTTAGTTGAACAATGTGAAGAAACAAAAGAATGTCCTCAAGGAGAGCATCCAACAGCTTTAAGAGTGACTAGTATGGGTCAACCAAGACATGAGCTGCATCGCTAGAGAAAACAAGACATTATCAATGGAAGAAGTCCATGCTCTTCGTCAAAAGTTTGCAATCAAGATAAGTGCATGGAAAAATGAAACGAAGAAGCATGAGAGGCTTAAGGAGCATTTTTGCAATCAAGTGGACATGTATAAGAAAATTAATGAAAAAGAAATCTAGATGGCCAAAGCCAAGATTAGTTCCATTTTAGCGCAAAATCTAGACTGGCAACCAATCTTAGATAGCCTAGACCATGTCTACCAAGTGAAAATTAAGAATAAAGAACCGTAGATCAAGGACCTTATAGAATACATGAAGTTAGTAAACGTTTGGTATAGTAACTTGGCCATGTTAATAACAAGTAGGCCCAAAATAGAATTAGAGCAGCAAGTAGTGGCCATATATTCTTTATATAAGAAAGAGTTTATCAATAGGAAGGATGCCTTATAAAATTTGTAGGTGGAAAACTTAGAAGTAGAAATGGTTGAGGTTAACTATCAGGGCTAGAAAGATGTTGTAGCTAACTTGGCCAGAAGAATGTTAAAATATCAAGAACTACAAAAAATGTCTAGAGGATTTGAAGAAGAATGACGATAATTTGTAGCATGGTATGTTAAGGAAAATAAAATGTTTCCAAAGCTACCATGTCCATAGGATGTACCGGCCCTATCACATGTTGCACAACATGCATGGATGGTACATGATCCAAAAACATAAGAGGAAATGCTTCAGGCACTACTAAACAGATATTAATTTTAAAAGTTTGATGATAAAGGGAAGTGATTGATGGAGGGGCCACCATTGCTAGGAACTTGACCTACATTGAGCCACATTCATTTTTTTATTTTGATTTGTCATACACTTGTGCCAATTTTGTACAAATGCCATTGCAACATTCAAAGTCATGTAAATAGTTAGTTAGTCATGTATAGTCAACTTTACCTCCTAATTTTATAAGGAACTTTATCCTCATTTTATTTTAGCTTGATGATGAGTTTCCAGTTAGTCGTAGGGATATGATAAAGTCAAATTGTCTATCAAACCAACATTGTAGCAATGATGTCAAATCAATGATGTTGTTGATCCAACATTAGTTCCCATGATATGTCATCGTTGATGTAATGTCTTGGGATGTGTGTAGCCTTATAAATACAACACTTGGGCATACAATCTGCATAACTTTCATTCTCATAGTAACTAGACTCTTGCAATTTCATTTCTTGAATTTAAACTTAGCGATTAGAAGTGTGAATGCCTACAGTGTGGTGTGTCATAGTGAACAAAATCTTTGTTCGAGTAGTTTGTACTTGAGCATAAGTTGTGAATGAAAATAAAGATCGAGCTATTTCCCACCATTGTAGCATTCTCATAGTTTATTATTTTTACTTAGCATAATGTTTACTATTTTACTAGCATAACACTTTATTTCCCAAATCATTTTATTTTTACTTGTTAATAGTTAGCAGAATGGATATGATTGATTTCGAGCATTAAGTGTGATCATCTAGTGATCCTAGTAGTATTATCGCTTGGTTTGCCTAGTAGCGTGATACTTGGTAATCCTAGTGGTGATTACATAAGCCCAACACGTGTCGTAAATTAGTATTGGTTGTCCATTGCACAAGGCTAGAGTAGACTTACATTCTTGTTATTAGTTAAAGTTAGTATTCAATTCTACTTCCATAATGCTTACACTTAGGAGCCATAAGGGCCAATAAATATTAACTATCATATGCCTCACTAAAATATAAACCATACACTTGGATTTTACTAGCTTGAGTGGGAAGATAGGGATCATGAACTTAACTCAGTTACAAGCATATCAACATTGATCATCCACAGATTACAATCAAGTTACACATGAACACTCATAACTTGTATGGTTGGGTGTTGGATTGCTTCATCACTCATCAATTGTTTAACAATACCTAGTACACTTAGCTAAACTAAGTCCATGGAAACAACACCAATGATGAGTAGTAGGTAGTACCTACACCCAACTATATGAATCACAAGCATTCACATGCAATTTGGTCAAATTCCATGGATTTATTTACCTAAGGGGCTGATATTCTTAAATGGTGAATTATGTAGTTGTAAGTCATTGTCTACTTAATCGACACTTGTGCTAATTGAATGTGTATTGTTAAGTGTTTTTGAGGCATAAGATATTTATTTTTATACTTTTTATTATTTTTATTTTTCTTACTAAATAATTAAATGAATAAATATTTAATACTTAAATTAGCTAACTAATTAAATATTTCATTAACTAACTAGACTAATGTAAAGTATTTGTTCCTACTTGATGTACACATCTTGGACGTATATTAACACTACTGGGTTATCAAATGTATACTACCAGGTACATCAAGTATCTACTACTTGGACTACCAAGTGTTATTATATCATGCTCAAAGTAGTCATATTTACATTGCTTATGAAAAATAGTATTAATTACTTAAGAATAAGAACATAAATTGCATGTAAAATAAACTGCTGAAAAGTACCATTATGCTAGTCTAAGTATTGCAATAGATAGAGGAAATCTTGATTTTATTTCCATCCATGAAAATGTGTCCAGGTATATATGCACTTAAATAAAATGTCATATAATCTTCTAGATCCACATTATGGGCACTTAGAGGAAATATATTTTAACTTTCATAGAAAGAAATGGCAAGAATTTGACTAAGGCTATGATTGAAAGATGCAATAAATGTGAGGGTGTATGCATTTATATAGGCAACACCTGCATTAGTGTTGACATACCTATGTTGATTCATCATAGGATACATTAATGAGGATACATTGACAGGTATGCGTTGATGCAACCTATCTTATTGATTGTTCATCAAAGCTCAACAAAAATTTAGATGTAATGAATTAATCCTTACTTGATATGAACCCCTATATCTATACCTATGTCACATCTTATTATCAAACTTATAGAGAGCTTTTTGAACTTCATTTCAACACACTACCTTTCCACCATTATGATAGAAATAATTTTCTATTTGTTGATCCTCCATCAATTGGTAAAGATAAGGATATTACTGAAATCCTCACTATCCAATCCTCATATCATAATGCAATTTATGATGACGATAATACTTATATTGATAAAAAAATTTGGTTTTTGGATTTGAATAACTTGAACACATGAATGCTTAGGATTGATGGAGCCTCATCAAAATGAGGGTGTGGTGCTAGAATTATGTTAGTTCTCCCTAGGGAATCTCAAAAACTTAAGGCCATTCATTTTTAAAAGCCCATGTCGAACAACATGATTAAATATAAAGCTTTAATCCATAGACTAAAATACACTATTTACTTTAACCTTTCAAAGTTAAATATTTATAGTGATTCACAACTTATTGTGAATCAAATTAATAATGTTTATGAGGATAAGGATCCTTTAATAAGAGCATACTAGGCACATGTGTTAGAATTATTCAAGGAATTTGATCATATCACATTAGAGCATGTCCATAAGGATTAAACTCACATTCTTGATGCTTTAGCACGAACTACTTATGTTCTTGCTCTTCCATTTAATTATGAAGCTTGGGATTCTTAAATCATCATGGAAAAGGTTGATTATTACTCCATCCCTAATAATGTTCTATCTCTACAAGTGTTTGATGATGATCATCAAATTATCCATTTTCTTACTAATCAAGGGATGTTTTATGATCAAGTTCTTGAAGCTTTGCACACTTATTTGAATGATTTAATCCTTATTAATGAATTTATATGGAATGTTATTGCTAAGAAAGCTTAATTTGAGAAAATGAATAATGAAATTGAAGTACTACAACACAAAGTTTGATAAGTATTAGTAGAAATTGAAATTATTTTAGTCAAAAAGAAAAATCAAGAACACCCTATTTGAATAGGTAAACATTTATATTATGATGAAAAAGGTATGTTAATCATAGTGCTATATGAATTTAATGATATGTTATCCTAGCTTTATGAAGATTTAAAGGTTTATAACCCACTTATCATTACACATACAATACTAGTTAAACTTGAAACTAAACCTTTTAGACAAAAATTAAGACTAGTCAATCCTAAAATTGAACCTTCAATGAAAAGGGAGATTGATAAACTTTTGGAATCTAAAATCATATGTTTGGTTAGAAATTCTAGTTTAGTTTTAAACTTAGTATCCATACATAAAAATTAGGAGAGATAAAATTATGCATTGACTTTAGAAATCTTAATGCATCTTGCATTAAGGATAACAATCCACTTGCACTTATGGAGGAGTTACTTCATGTAGTAAATGATGTGTAAATGTACTCGTTCTTAGATGGATACTCAAGTTACAATCAAATTCTCATGAACAAGAAAGATCAATATAAAATAGCTTTCATTACAAAATGGGGAATATTTCAATATGCCAAAATGCCTTTCAGATTATTGAATGTAGGATCAAACTTTCAATGTGCCATGGATAAATATTTTGAAGGGATTATTAAGAAAAAAATAGTCATTTATTTAGATAACTTAATAGTTTTCTCATGTGATTAAGGAATCCCTATTTAAGATCTTAAAAATCTATTTTTGAGATGTAGGAGATATGGTGTTACATTAAATGCTAAGAAGTCTGTATTTGGTGTATAACATGGAAAATTACTTGGTCACATAATAAGAAGAGAATGTATTTCCATTGATCTTGAATGTGTTAATGCTATCATAGAGATTTCTTTGGGAAGCTTAATTTTATTAGGCAATTTATCCCTATGCATGTTGAACTAGTAAGACCTCTTAACATAATGCTAAAGAAAGATGAGGACATTATATGGATTGTTGAACATAAAAATCCTTTCTTAGCTATAAAAGAATATATGGTTAAAGCTCTAGTTTTAGTTGATCCTTGGTATGAAAATGATTTCTTTCTAGATGCCTTTGCAAGTGATCATACAACAGCTACCATTTTGAGTCAATAGATGGCTAAGTAGAAAGAACATCCCATCACTTATATCTTTGATCTACTTAAGGATGTTGAGTTGAGATTCTCTCTAGTAGAAAAAAAACTATATGTACTAGTTAAAGCTTTAAATAATTTTTAATTTTACCTTTTAAAATCTAAGATTATAGTAATTTTTCTAGATCTCTCTATTGTCATTCTAACAAAGCATCAAGATCCTTCAGAAAAAAGAGCCAAATGGATTATGAAGTTGCAAAAATATGACATCCAATGGTAGATAGCCAAACTAGTAAAAGGAACTAGTTTAAACTAATAGTCTAAACATCAACCCTAGAAGAACCAAAAGTTCGATTTGAGCTAAAATCCATACTTATACATGTGTTACAACTTGAAAATAATGAACTAGTTTTATTTGCACCAAACTACTTAAATTATCCTTGGTATGGAGATATCAAATATTATCTAAATTTTCATTTTTTTCCTTCAAAATTACCTAACTACAAATGTGAAATATTAATATCTAGAAGCTCTAAATTTACTATGATTAATGGAAATCTTTTTAGAATTTTTTTTGAAGAAGTTTTTCTTAGGTGTGTAGATAAAGAAAAGGCCAATGATGTGGTAAAGGCTTAAATGATGAAGGACACATAGGCTATCAATCTTTAACTCACAATATTATAAAGGCTAGTTATTGCTAGCCAACTATGATCATTGATGCTTATAATATATCAAAAACTTGCATCCAATGTCCAATATTCAAAGGAAGAGATTCTAAAAGTTCAGGACTTATACAACCCATTTTATAAGTAAGACCTTTTATACAATGGACTCTTGATTTTATTAGAGCCATCTACCCACCATCATTAGGCCAACATAAATTTATTTTAACTACAAATGGCTACACTACATGTTGGCTAGAAGCCAAACCGACTAGAAGAGCTACATCTCATGAGGTTATTAACTTTCTTGAGGAAGTTATCATAAGTTGATATGAACATCCATACATACTAGTTGTTGAAAATGGTCCTACCTTCATCTCAGTAGAAATCACTAAATGAACTTATGAATAATGAAGTTCTAATCAAATGCGTTATAGAATATTACCCTCAAGAAAATGGCTTTGCAAAATCTTTCAACCAAAATCTTCTAGTTGGAGTTAAAAATATGATTAATGAAAACCCAAAATCTTAGCATGAAAGTAAAATGGATGATATAGAAAAATTGTATTTGTTACAAAGAATCTCTGAAGATCACTTCTTATAAGCTATTTTATGGTCAAAGACCTATATTACCCATCAACTTGAAAATTCCAACATATGAGATTTTTCTAGACTACCTAAAACCTAATGAAAGTCTTATCGCTAAATTTTATGATCTTTGGAATGTTGAGCTTAAACGTTTAAAAGTGTTAGAAAACCTATTAAATCATCAAATCATTATTAAAAGATGGTTTGAGAACAAGTTTACCTCTAAATCCTTTCAAATAGGTGATCTAGTCTTGAAAAGAGATAGAGATTCTAGGAAAAAAGGTCCTACAACCAAGTTCTCACCAATGTGGTTAGGACCATACCAAGTCATGGAGATTATAGCTTCTAATGTTTACAAGATAGTCAACCTTCAAGGTAACAAGTTTACTAGAAACTTCAGTGTGTTCCACCTTAAACATTTTTATACCAGTATTCCACATTGACACCTAGTAGATTAGTAATTTAATAAATTATATTTATTAGTAAGTATGTATATATATCCATATAGGATACATTAGATATCATATGCATTGGAATAAAATGCATTTCCAAATAACTTATTGTAGTATCATTTTTTATTACCTTTGAAGTTGACTTGATGTCATGGAATTTTTCTTTGGGTTGCATTTATTTAAAATAAATTGTATAATTTTGAGTTATTTTCATAATTTTGTGATTGATCCTAACATATGATGAGATAACTTAATGTGAGGAATTTGCAATGTGCTAAAAATGATTTGAGCTAGTATCCAATTTTTAGGCTATAAATTTCATTCTTTCTCATGTCCAACCATGATCCTCTGTAACTATACTTTGAGTTCATAATGATGGTGGAAAGCTAGAGTTCCTATTTTTCCTTTCCTTTAATGATGATGATGATAATAATAATTGGTTTGATTCTTCTTGTCTAAAACCACCAAGGATTTCATTATTAAATTAGTTAACATATATATTAAGGGACTATAAGAAAGTACCTTGTGTACCGTCCGAAATCGTCGGTCTCCGGCTAGAAGGAAATAGAGACTGGGAGATATCTGGAGAAGCACAGATGACCCTGCCTTCACCTAAGGGTGAGCTGGAATGAACGAAGGTAGAGTACCTTGGGTGGTCCGCACGTGGATCAGACAAGGATTTCCCCGAACGTACACCGAAGTGTTATACGCTGGGTTATACATAAACGGCATAACAAGCGTAAATCAGAGCGTAAATAGCGTAATTGATGCGAACAGAGCGTAAACGTAAATAGGCATAAATAGAATATGTACAACAATTAATGCAAACTGTAAACGATTTTGGGAAGAAAATGTAACAATGGTATTAGAGAATGAGAGTACAATGCACCAGTCTAACGCAGTTGTGACTGGAACACAAGGCAGACGAAAAGCCTCGGTGGATGCAAGCGTGACTGTGGACTGGTTCACACTGTAGGCACAGCGTAGAGACTGTGTCATTTTCATGCTGTCTTCGGGGATTACATGCTGGGCGTATTCATCAGTTGTACCTACGCAGCGTCTATGTGAGGCGTGTATGCTAGATGTCTACGCTGGACATATACGTTAAGAATGTTGGGCGTATACGCTGGGCGTATACGTTGTGAATGTTGGGCGTATACGCTAGGATTGCATGCTTGGGTGTATACGCTGGGCGTATACGTTGAGACTGCACACTTGGTGAAAATTAAGTATTTTAATCTCTGAAGTTGCCATGTGTGACACCAGATGTAGCTGTGGTCGTTTATGGGTCCCAGGGACCTGCTTCGTGTTAGAGGAGTACTAAGCTCGAAATTTTATGGTGTTTCATTGGCCCCTCTTTGTTGACGCTTGGAGGAATCAACCCGAGAAGCGTTGACAAAGAAGTGCAAAACACCACAAGCAACTTGATAGAGACTTTGTTCGTTGCCACTTGACTAGACGTCATCGCACCGTGTTCAGTAGTACATGGGATTGAGAGACGTAAAATTTGTATCATGTTGGGGAGATGGAGATCATGGGGATTGGGAATTGACAAAGAGATTGTATTGGGAAAGGGGATGCTCTGGTGTGTATCATGCCGATCCTTGTCAAGAGCCATTGTTTAGCAAACTTGGAATCCAGACATGCGATGGGCATCCTTTGGCAGAACAAGACTCCTGGTTAGTGTCCAAGAGGTTTTGTTGGAAAGGCCAAAGCCACGTGATGATGCATTGCATTCTTTGGAGGAACAGGGCCCTTTTTTAGTGTTTAGGGGGAGCCTGTCAGCGGAGAGTCAAAGCCATGCAACTGGAGATTTCTTGATTGTTTTGACATGAGTACTCTATTCCAAGACAACTGCCTTCCCACCTAGGGCTTGTGTGGGAAGTTCCAAGTGTCGCCTTTTTTTTTTGAAAAATGTTTTGCTTTGCTCTTGTACTTATGTTCAAGTGCTATGTTGTGTGTTGCCACTACTTTAAAGTATGACAGTGTGCGACAGCATGCTCAAAGTTTTGAATGTATTGGGTGTATCAGAGGTGTGGCTGAGTAGAGTGTGTTGGTGAACAGATAGTGAATGTATCGGGAAATGGGGATGTACTAGTGAATGGTTTGATTTAGTCTTGCCATGTGTGCTGTGAACATTATTCCATCTTGTTGCTTGTAACGAAGTGCATTCTTGTGCGAAAACCTCTGGGTGTCATCCTGCAAACACAACTCCAAGGAGGCAAGAAAACCATGAGTGAATAAGCATGCTTAGACTTAAATAGCTACAGATGGAACAAAGACATTGGAAAATATTTCAGGCACTGTATATGAATGGCAGCAACGTTGGTAGGATCGTCTAATGGCAAGCGATGTGGTGATTCTGATGAAATTTGAATGTGGTGACCGATTGAGGAACTAGAGATGAACTCGCCAGTTTATAGTCTTAGCGATCATGGGTTAGTTTTATGTCATAACCCGTTAGACATTGCCTGTTTAGCATCATGGCAGACGTTACGTTGCCAGTTTCTAGTCTTAGCGGACCATGAAGAGGCAAACCAGTTTATAGTCTTAGCGGACTCTGGCAAATGTGACTCTGGTAGTTTACCGTCATGCCAGACAGGTGCTAGTTTATCGTCTTTAGTTCTATGATATCAGTTTACCATCATGATTCCAGGACGAGTTGTGGTATTAGTTTATAGTCGTGATCCTAGGACTCGCACGTACCTGAGTTTGTACTCAAATATAGAATAGTTTCAAGAACAAGTGATTGGTTGGGTTGGCAAGCTCATTCCCTTCCATGTCAGCTAACTTAAATGCTCCATTGTCAAATGCTTTAGTGACCAAGTAAGGCCCTTCCCAGTTGGCTGAGAACTTGTCCAGGTGTTCCCGAACAGCCTTAAGTACAAGGTCGCCTTCTTTGATAGGGCACTTATGAATGTCATGCCGATGTCGTTGCCATTGTTGTTTTTGATACCACTCAATTTGATCGAGTGCACGTATGCATTCCTCCTCCACCGAATCGAGGTCTATGATGCATAGGTCATTGTTTTGCCCATCGTCGAGGAGTCCTGAAAGTGTGATCCTTAAAGATGGTACATGTAATTCCAAAGGTAAAATAGCTTCTGAATAGTAAACAACACTATATGGCATTCTACCTATTGAAGTCCAATGTGTAGTACGATATGCCCACAATGCGTATACCAATTGTTCGTGCCATCTTCGCTTGCTTTGGGTAAGCATCTTTTTGAGTATTGTAATGATGATTTTATTTGTTTCCTCTGCTTGCCCGTTGCTCTGAGGATAGTAAGGGGATGAAAACGAGTGTTTGATCCCTAGACTATCACAAAACGTTTTGGTCTCGGCACTGCTAAATTGTGGCCTGTTGTTAGTGATGATTGTCATGGGAATGCCAAAACATGTTACAATGTTTTCAAGAATGAAGTTGCACACATGTTTAGATGTAGTTTTTTGAAGGGGAGCAGCTTCTACCCACTTCATGAAATATTCTATTGCGGTTATGATGAAACTATGCCCCGCAGAAGATGAGGGTGTTATTGGGCCGATAAGGTCCAACCCCCACTTTTGGAAGGGCCAAGTGATTTGCGCCGTATGCAACTCATTTGGTGGGACATGGATTAGATTACTATGTTTTTGACAAGTACTACATGTTTTAACCGTGGAGAGACAGTCATATTCCATGTGTGGCCAATAGTAGCCTGGGTGTCTTATCTTTGTTGCCATGGCTTTTGGTGCTATGTGTCCTTCGCATAGCCCTTCATGTACCTATTCAACAATGGTTTGGGCATCGGTACTACTAACACATGTTAGTAATATGCCTTTGTAGGATCTACGACACAATGTGTCCCCTACAAGTGTATACTGCCAAGAACGTTTTCGTACTGCATCCTTTTGTGCATTTGTTAGATGTCGTGGTGTTTCACCGCGTAGAAGGTATGCTTTTATGTTGTCATACCATTCTGTCACGCGTGTTGTACTAACAGATGCGATCGATAACATGTCAAGAGTATTGGTTATTGGTTCGGCACAACTAGTTATGGAGCTTGGTAATGCATGGAACATATCTGGCGCTATGTTTAATGCTAATGTGGCTAACGTGTCTGCAATGGTGTTATCATTTCTAGAAACGTGTTGCACATCGATGTTTTCAAATCACCTCATTAAGTGTTTTGCCAAGTCACAATATGGTTGTAAGTGTTGGGCTTTACATGTATAAACATCTGTGACTTGGTTTAAGACCAGTTATAAGTCTCCTCTGACTACAAGCCGTGTGATGTCTGAAGCTAGTACTGCCGCAAGACCTCTAAGGAGACCTTTGTACTCTACTATGTTGTTGGTACAATAAAAGTTGAAATGATAAGCAAAGGGTCAGATCTCCCCGGAGGGATAGGTGATGACAGCGGCTACACTTCCCCCTTGAGAGGTGTATGCTCCATCAAAGTTTAGAATGGCATTGTAGTCGTTGGGCACTATGTCTATTGTGCTTATATTCTCATCTAGGAATTCTAACTCTATTATCGCTTGATCATGTGTTGGTGACATGGCCATTTGACTTGCTATGGCTTGACCCTTAAGTAATGATTGCGCTATGTAGTGCAGGTCAAATTCAGCTATCATGGCTTTCCAGCAGGCTATCTGACTCATTTTTGTAAATGTTTCCTGTTATAGCCCTTAGCACATTATCCTTGCAAATTATGTTAACTTGGTTACAGAAGAGGTAATGTCGCCATTTCCTTAAAGAAAAGACCAAAGCTAAACATGATCTCTCCACGTCGTTGTACTTTTTCTCGTGGGAAACTAATGCATGGCTTAAGTAATATACAGGGACTTCGGTTTTCGTCATCTTGTTTCTGGCAAAGCATAAACACGATTGACGAATTCGAAGTAGCGAGGTAGATGTAAAACGATTTATCGTTTTGAGGTGGATAAACCATGGGTAGTCAAGCAAGTGCCGTTTTAATATTATCTAATGCTTCTTGGCACTGTGAAGTCCATTCAAAATGGACGTTCTTGCGCAACAGGTGGTTCATAGGTTTTAGTTTGTCTGTCAGTTTTTCTATGAAGCGCCTGATAAACTGTAATCTACCTTGTAGACCTTGAAGTTCGGTAAGGTTGCCTGGTGGTTTCAGGCTTGTTATGGCCTTAACCTTATCAGGGTCTACTCGTATCCTTGCTTCTGAGGCTATAAATCCAAGCATTTTTCCTATCTTGACACCGAAGACACATTTATTTGGGTTGAGTCTCAATTCATATTTTAAACAACATTTTAGTACTAAGTCGAGATCTTGTACATGTTGTTCCGATGTTTTTGATTTAACCACAATTTTCATCCACATAATCGTTGAGTGAGTGTAACATGTAATCACTAAAGATGAATGTCATCGCTCTTTGATACGTGGCCTCAGCGTTCTTGAGACCAAAGGACATCATTGTGTAAGAAAAGTTTCCCCATGGTGTCATAAAGGTTGTCCGAAGCTGATGTTCCGGGTTGATGCGTATTTGATTGTATCCCGAGAAGCCATCCATAAAAGATAATAAAGCATGCCTAGGAGTTGAGTCAACAAGTTGATCGATGCTGGGTAGAGGAAAATCATCTTTTATGGTTGCAACATTTAAATCCCGGAAGTTAATGCATAAGCGAATGCTTCCGTTCTTCTTCGGGACAATGACCATGTTGGATACCCACTCGGCGTAATCAACAGTCTGGATGAAACCAGCTAGATAAAGCTTGGTGATCTCATTACGAACTGCCAATGCCACCTCGGGTTTAACCTTTCGTGCCTTTTGTTTTACTGGTCTCAATTTCGGATCAAGGATAATGTTATGCTGGACAATTCGAGGGTCTAACCCGGGCATGTCCGTGTAAGACCAAGCNTGGACAATTCGAGGGTCTAACCCGGGCATGTCCGTGTAAGACCAAGAAAACGCTTTTATGTTTTCCCTAAGCATGTCCTCAATGTCTTTAGCTAGTTGCAGTTGTAGTAATGTGCTTAATTTTAATATTTTGATTTCCCCATCGGGCATGGTGATGGGGGTTTCGGTCAACGGGTCTTCAATGATATTTTCAGCTTCTATGTTAAGGGGTTTTGTCATGCCTTTGTAGTTGTCTATTGTTTGCTATGTTGAGGCGATGACTGCGTCATCCATTGATGAACTTAAGTGGATGAGGTTTATGTTAATATCTCTTGCAATTTTGCCATATGGTCGATCAATGATTAACGGTGCGGTTAAATGTTGGCAATCCATCGAGCTTGCTCCCGCCAATAAACAGAGAGTTGAATGAGCTAATGGGTATCGTTCTATGTTCTTTGGTAATTTTAAATTATGTGTACATGCATGATGGTGGGTTATTGTCACACCGGGACGCATGGCAGTTTAAGGCCGTACCGGGCCGTGATGGTAGTTTACGTTGGAATGTTTGGCGTAAACGCATGAAATGGTGTTCACAGGGGGAACTGGGATGTAGTAATTTTTGTTTTATTTTAGATATATATATTTTTTTATTATTTTTTTGGGCGAATTTCAACGAAAAATAAATAAAAAGGCAAAAAGAGGCAAAAAGAGCAAACCGGGAGGCGGTGGCATCAGCAGTGGCGGCAGCGACGACGGAGCGCTATATAAAAGGGGGGGGGGCATCATTTGTAACATTGCATTTTAGGGCGTAACATCTGAGCGAGCGTAAGCATAAACTGTGAAACCCAGCGTAAGCATAAACCCAAATCCCAACGTAGACGTCGATCGACTAAACCCCAGCGTAGATGCCAATGGCTAAACCTTAGCGTAGACGCAGAGCGTAGAAGCTCAAGCATCGTCGTAGGGACTTAGACTCCGGCGTAGAGGCTTGACATAGGCGTAAATAGTTCCAACCTTCAGCGTAAACTGCGATCCCAGTGTAGAGGACGCCGAGATTGGCAAAGGCAAGGAAGTGGAAGGACAGGGGAGGAAAGGACCTGACTTAACCTTCGCAGAGGAGAGCGAAGCCATGCTAGAGTGCCTACCTAGGCCAAGGATTCCGTCATGGCCTGGATCATCACACAGGTAGGCTCTGATCCCGCCTCTGTTAGTTATTTTTTCTTGTGCATGTTTCGTAGCATAGATAGTCTTGTATAGGGCTTCGGCGTATACACTGAGCGTAGGGAGTTAGCGTAAAGTCTTGATAGCGTAGACTGTCATAGCGTAATCTGTTTTTAGTGCACAACGTAAACTCTTTTTCTTGCACGAAGTGTAGACGATTGTATTAGCGTATACGCTGAAGGCTGTACGGCGTATACGCTGAGAGTTTCTTCAACGTATACGCTGAGTGTGAATCAGTTCAATCTTTTTAAGTATGGTTCAGCGTAGACTTGTTTTCATGTAAACTATTTTCGGCGTAAACTATTTGTTCAGTGTCTAGCATAGACTATTTATGCTGACAGCTTCTGTGGTGTATACGCTGAGGGTTTCTTCAGCGTATATGCTGAGCCTAAGAGGTTCGGACGATAGCGTAAAAAGTTGGTTGTCAACATATACGCTAGGTCAAGCAGTGTATATGTCAAGCGTAAACAAATTTTGACAGTGTATACACTAGGTTTAGCAGTGTATACGCCGAGCGTAAACAGTTAGGAAATTTTTCTAAGTGTCGGTCTACAATGTGAACTTTGTTTTTTTGGTGTCGTTTTGATGCATGGCTAATTTTACGATGGCATTCTATTTGCTTGTAGAGATACTAAGCCTTTTCTCCTAGTCGTTGAGCTCGTTGGGGTGTTAACATGGTTTGGCCCCATTGAGGCTGATGAGCCTACCCTGGTCCTAACTGTGGACAACAATGGGTCTCGTTTAGAGAAGGTGCATGTGAATTTTTGGCCTTCATGCTAGACAATTTTGAAGTGGCGATTTGGTCGCAACTAAGTGAACTGGTGGCGCAAAGTGTGCTTGAGGCCATGCTGCCAGGGGCTGCGAAGAGTGTCATGGTCTCCATAGAAGACATCGACGAGGGGCCATTTGTGAATGAGGATGGTTCTTCCCGCGGGCCCAGGTCTACATGCCCGTTAGAGCGTATGTGGGCACAATTACTACGAGGATAGGACTACCTCAACAACACATTATTTGTAGCTACGCGCACACACACACTGTTCCAGAACCCTCCTGTCACAGTGTACCGAGTGGATAGGTAGGACCATTTAAGTTTGTTGTTTCTTTTCGCCGTTTGGTATTTGTTTCTATTTTGACATCCATTTGTTTGTAGGCTTAAAGTTAACTCGGATGGAATGTGTGTTGAGGATGATGGGCTTGCTCTAGCTCGCATCGCTCTAGAGGCTTTTATGATGGATCCCACCCTTTGTGGAACCGTATTGGGTGAAACGAAGGGTGCTATCGTTCATTTTCACAAACAGTTCTCTAGAGTGTTCGCGATGTGCAAAGCTCGTGGATGGATGCATGAAGATTGGTTAGACAAGGGACCAGTCTTCCCCCATGACTTCGGCATGACTTCGGCAGCACATCCAAGTCCACAACTAACAGTAAATGACAACATTTTCTAGATGTGCTAATGTGTTTGTTCAACTATCGAGAGTTATACTGATATGAGAATCTCAAATTGTATTTGCAGTTGATGTACCTCCTGGCGGGGACCTGGTTACGATGGGCCGAACTAAGACTACGCTGTTGATGAACTTTGGAGAGGTCAGTAAGTCCCAAAAATGATTGCGTAACCATGCCCCGTCATCTATTGTTCGTTGCTTAGACAATGCCGGCCTTATGGAGCTCTTCATGACCCTGAGTCCTGATGTATCAATTGCAGAAATGATCGGGATTGTGGATTCCTTTAATGAGTCTATCTCCTACTACAGCACTCGGATTAAGGGTGTTAAGGTAGTTTTCCATCTATCGCCTGAATTCTTTTCAAACTTATTTGGGGTACTGGCAGATGGCATAAGTGTAGTTTTAGACAGAGCTCATAAAGAGCTCCAAATAGTTCACGAATTGGAGGACTAGTTGGGCGTGGCCAAGGGTGCCAAGGGATTCCCAATGTAGGGGAAATTGAGGGTTGAGGAGGTAAATGAGATATATCCCCTATTCAGGGCACGATTATTCCACAAATCCCTTTCCCAGGTATGGAGTCTTGGGGTCGAGGTTGTACGTGTCATGCGAATTGTCCTAGAAACCGGCATGCGCTATAATTGGGCCCAATTTTTGTTGTCAGGCCTACATAAGGAGATAGTGCGATTGCGTTCGAATGTCGAGGTGCAATCCCACTTCACCTTTTCCTTTTTTGCCAGTTACCTTCGCAGCTTGGCCGAGTTTTTGGTAGTTTGCGTAGACAACAGGTTTGTTCTACGGGATCGGGGTCAACTATCCCACCCGTGGATCAACCACTTCTTTGAAATAGCCAAGTCCCAAGATGCACCAAAGGGAATTGATGAATCCATGTCTATCACGATAGGGGGGTCGTTTGGTATGTCAATCCACACCCATGATAGTTTAGTATTGGAACTGGACGACGTACCCTATACTACGAGAAGAGTAGAACGGGTCATCAAAGAAACTGTTGGCCAGGCCAAATCAAAGATGAAAAGACACGAACGCCCAACTAAGGAAGTCTCGAATGTGAGCGAGCCACGAGTAAAACGCATACGATTCAAGATGCTTGGTAAGTAGACTTCGCACACTTATTGCTTCATTGTTTTCATTTTGTTCACAATTTTTACTCTGATTGCTTACATGCCACTGACACCTTCGGACTCGGTTTGAGAAGTGAGGAAGCAGGCATTAGAGATTATTACTGAAGAGGAGGAGACTAACACGAAGTGA
Source organism: Gnetum montanum (assembly GCA_015680685.1). Taxonomy (NCBI): domain Eukaryota; kingdom Viridiplantae; phylum Streptophyta; class Gnetopsida; order Gnetales; family Gnetaceae; genus Gnetum; species Gnetum montanum. The sequence continues at coordinate 224,993 of MNCI01008953.1, read as the reverse complement.
AATAATGAGGAGGAAAATGTGGAGAAGGATCAGGGAGGAGGAACAGAAGAGTTGAAGGAAAACACCACAGAAATTGAGCTGTTGGATGACCAAGGTGATATCGATCAAGTGTTTAGCAACTTTCTTAAGGGAAAGTTGGACTTAGGCGACCCCCCAGAAGGTGACAAGGAGCACGGTATGTTTTCTTTTTATTTTATTTTATATTGCTTTGTTAGTTGTCATTTCTATGGTCTTTTATTTTCATGTTTTCATTTCTTCCAGACGAAGGCAGCGAAACCAGGACGGTGCGGTTAGACGTACCCATGAAGACGGTTCTCCCTAAGAGGACCGCGGAGGTTAGTTCATCCCACACCCATGAGCCATTTACTTAGACAGAGATGCCAAGTAAGATGGATTTTGTGGCTGGAAACGCCGAAGAGGTTGTCAAACGAATCCAGGAGGTCCACCCTGAAGTAGGTATAAATGTTTTGAATCATTTGCAGTTTTGGGGTTTCACACCTTGTTCATGTTGTCTTAATGTTTGTTCTTTTCGTGTGCATAGGTGCCAAATTGAGGTGGGATCCTTCTGAGAGCATCAGCATAGAGAGTTTACCCACACTATCCCCAGAAGTAGAGTAGGTGCCGAGGCCTATGTATGAGGAGGTGGCGGAAGGTCTTGTTCACAATGCCAAGTCGCTATGGACCTGTAGGCGTTCCATCAAATAGTTGTGGCTGCAAATTCAAGCAAAGGAAAAGGAGGTCTCTGAATTGTCAGTTGAACATGACGATCTTAAGGCTTGGTACGAGTTCGCCGCTGCCAAACTAAGTGGTGATCGCTCTTGACGAACGTCCGAGGTTACGTATACTAGATATTGGAATCTACTAAATCGTCATGCATCACTAACTTGGAGAATGGCAGAGCGTAAAGCCCAAATTAATCTTCTGAACCTCAAATGTCAAGACTAGAAAGCTTTCGCTTCCAAGGTTCGCAAGTGGGGTTAGGATAAGAAGAACCACAAACATCACTACAAGAAGTCGTTAAAGGAAGTGTCCATTGAAAAGCAGCAACTAGAAATGTTTGTGGAGGGTTTGGGTCTGCGCTTTGCTTTTGATACTTTTGGCCAAAACATAACTGTTGAGATGGAGTCGCCTACTAGGGTGATTACAACTGCTTCTGGGGAAGTGTCAGTGGGTGAATTCCCTTTGAAACGTCCTACCTGGTCGGCTGTCGATAAGGGAAAGGCCTTAGCAGATGTCGACTTAGGTCTTGATGGGACGGATTGGGCCAGTGCCTAAGAGGAGGAGATCCTTCGTTGACTGGAATTTGGCGTAGGGGGATCTTATGGTAAGCGTTTTGTCATTATGAAATTGATTTGCTAAATAATGTTTGAAATTTTGACGCTCTCTTGTTCTTATATTGGTTGTCTCGTTTTGTATTTTCAGGATGAAGGTGGTGACGATGTCCAAGAAGTTGGCTCGAGTGGAGCGGGGGCCCCTAACGCCGATGGATCTAAAGGGGACGATCCTCCCATCCCAGATGCTTAGTTTTTTAGTTTTTTCCTAACTCAAATTTATACGGGAATTGTAAATTAAAAATTTTTGAGATGGACGGAAACAGTTGACACTTATAATTGTACAACATTACATGTATAAAATTTTTTTTGTTGATTTTAAGTTTAATTGCACACATGACATGGCAATGTAAAATATTTTGGTTTATTTTTCATTTGTTTTAAGTGTAATGTGCAGATGTAATTATAAATCATAATGATTAATGAAAGAGGAAAACAAAGTATAAGTGTGTGATCTAGATTAAGGCCATTTCGGGCCCCATCCGTAGTTTAAGGCCATTTTGGGCCCTATGCATAGTTCAAGGCCATTTCGGGCCACCTGTGTAGTTGAAGGCCATTTTGGGCCCCAATTGTAAACAAGGAACAATTCGGATAACGTGGGTGGGTTTCTCGGTTGATCGACCATTTTTGATCGTGGCTAGTTTTATGTCATTGTGGACATGATAGTTTAACGTTGTTCCGGACAGGTTGAGATGGTATTATTTTAGAAATTTTTTGATTTTTTTCTTTTTAATGTTAGGTGATGTGTCAACGGGTATGATTTTGTATTCAGCGTCCCCTTAGTTGATCACATTGAATGGTAATTCAGCCCAAGGGACGTCTAATGGAATGGCTTCTGTGTCAGTGTTTTTAGACATTTCAGTATTTGTGGCGAGTTCTGCATTAGTTTATAATTGAGAAGGTGTATGTATAATTTCAGGCGTAGGTGTTTCTGTTTTAGGTGGATTTGGATTACTACCTACCGGTTGTTGTTCGTTTATGTCGTTTTGGCTAGGCTCTTCGAGTTCAACCTCTGAGCCTTGGTCCATGTCCATGTGTGATGAAACAATCAGTGTAGTCACTTCCTCGTGTATGATGATTTCACCGCCTTCATAAGGTAAGTGAATTTCTTGATGTATAGGGGATGAGACCGCTTTCAGTTGGGCCAATCGAGGCCTTCCTAATATTAGGTTGAATCCTGGCATTTCATCGACCACTACGAAGTTGACAGACGTGGGAAATTACTCCCCCGCTATAAAGTCTAAGTTGATTGCCCCCTTAACCATCACATGTGACCCGCTGAATGATTTTAGGCATGTGGTTGCAGTTGGTTTGATTAACTCTGTAAGCCCAAGTTGTTCAACGATGGGATATGGTACTACATTTGTTGCAGCCCCATCGTCTACGTGGATCCTATGTATTTTGAATTGGTTCACCCGTATTATTATGAACATAGGGGCTATTGTTATCTCCCCTGTTTTCTTATCCACCTTAATGTTATTGTTGTGGAAACTTAGTGGTTTGGAAATCAACCCTTGGGGCGAGTACATTACCGTGTGAATGGAAAGTTCATTCGGGGGAAAGTCTTTGCTTACGAGGATTGACGTTAACATGCGTACCAAAGCTTCACGATGTGTATGGGATGTTAGAAGTAAGTCATACAAGCTTAGTAAAGTGTTCTTTTGCTTGAGTGCTTGCGTGACTTGTGTTAAAGTTGTTGCCAAGTCTCTATTGTTGGGCGTGTTTTTATCAGCGGTTACTGGGTCCATTGGGCCCAACAGTTTTATTTCATGCTTCGTTGGTGTATCATTTTTTCTCGGAGCCATTGTTTTAGACGTATCAGTTTTTTTTGATGGTTCACCCTCATTACCTATGTTTGGTTGACTGTTGGGTGGCGTCATGGGTACGACATTGAGTGGAGTGGGTTTAGGTGGCCCTACGGCTAACTATTGATGCTCCTTCTCCACGCGTTCACGCGTAAGCCTATCCGCTAAGCATTCTCGTGTGTGGCATGGAGGTGGAGCCAGTCTGGGAGCCTCAGGTTACTTTGGGATTCTTACCACATATGGAGCCAGGTGAGGTTGTGGTTGGATAGTTGGATGTGATTGGATAGAAGGCTGGCCAGGCATCCTAATCACGTAGGGGCTAGGTTTGCCTTGCATTTGTGAGGTGGAGGCTTGGTAATCATTAGGACTTTCAGATGTCCTAACAACATATGGGGTTGGTTTTGGCAGAGGTTGGACCTTCGCTATTGCANATATGGGGTTGGTTTTGGCAGAGGTTGGACCTTCGCTATTGCAACTACGGGTGGTACTCGGACTACAAAAGGGGCAGGCCGAGTAGGAGGGGTTGGTGGATTTGAGGTAACAGTGGTGGGAGGGACACGCACCACGTATGATTTTTTGCGTGTCATGGTCTCAGATGTAGCCACGGCCGGGGGCACTCGGACAACATATGGTTGCTATGGGGCGTGCGGTGGTTGAGGCAAGGATGTGGATGGAGTGGGAGTAACATGGACTACAAATGGCTTGTTAGGTGTTTTTTGTTCCTATTCAGGGTAGACGGTGTTAATGTTAGGTTTCTCGGGTTCATCATCAAAGCAGATAGTGTTGATAACGTACAACGCCTCTTTGGTGTTTAGAGGGTCTTTATACACCCCCATAGCCTGATTCTGCGGTTGGACCGGGTTGGCCTCATCAAAGGTGATTTGGCCTTCGTCAATCATTCGCTGTATGTCTTGCTTCAGTGTGAAACAGTAATCCGTGTCATGCCCGTTGTGTTGGTGATAGTCGCAAAAGCGATCCATTCTAAAACTTTTGGGCACTGGAGGCTCATCCGGTGTTGCTAAGCTTGGGTTCTGAATGAGTTGACAGAACCGATCATGTCTCTGGATGGTCGCAGGGGATAACTATTTATATTTCATTAACCCAGCCTTCAGGAGTTGATCGAATAGCTGGGATGGCTTCATAGGCAACGACGTATATTGAGAAGGTTCTTTCCTCTCAAAATTTCTCGTACGGTTTGGTGTTGGGTTCTGCGATGATGATGATTCCGGTGCAGTTGTAGGAATAGGTTTAGTATAGTTAGTAGGGGCTACAGGCAGTTTGTTCCATTGTGCCATGTTTGCTTGTTGCATTTCTGCTACTGCTGCTATAGTTTCTTTAGCCTTCTCTTTATCCTTTTTACTGTGTTGATTTTTGAAGGCTAAATATGCAGGATCATGACTATTTTGAGCTGCCTCTTCTATATTTTTGATCTATACAAAGGCTTGGTTAAGGTTACGTGCATTAAGATAGTATAATTTGGATTTGAAGAAGTCATTAACAGCCCCCTTTAGAATTGTGAGCAGATATGTCTAGGGGATTGGCTCATGTAGCTCATTGAGAGCAGCACTCCACCTCTGAATGAATTTTTGTACAGGTTCGAGCGGTGCTTGTTTAACCTGTATAAGGCTGTCCAATGTCGCCTCAAGTTTTAGGTTATATTTGAACCTGGTCACGAACTAATGTAACAACTCTTCCAAGGAAAATATAGAATTCCTCGGCAAGGCCCGGTACCAATCAAGCGCTCTCCCTGCGAGGACATAGGGAACACTTGCAAAATGGCATGGGGCCATGCCTGGAGTAATGCACATTCTAATCTAAATGTTATTAAGTGAGCATTGGGGTCCGTCTCCCCAGTCTATTTAGTTAGTGTTGGCAACGATATTCCTTTGGGCAAAGTTAGGGGTGGGACAGAAGAGCTGATGGGGTCATCGTGGTAAAAGTCCACTACCTTCAACTCTCCGTCACTAGCTATTTTGAGGCATTTGACCTCGTCAGTTAATTCCTACATTAGTTTCTTAGCATCCACCCAGTCTTGAGCGCTAGGCGAGGTGGCCGCTTGGGAATATGATAGATTGTACAGATTGGATTGTTGGATAGTAGGTTTGAAGGCTGAAAGCTGTGTAGTCGGCAGTTGTATTTGTGGAATGTTCATAGTGGGTGGCACTAAGGATGGCACATTATAGATGAGAGGTTGTTGTTGCTGTGATTGCGACTGTACTTGGGGAATGTTGGCTGGTGGA
>MNCI01008953.1:190167-219241 GCA_015680685.1 Gnetum montanum | reverse complement strand
TAGGGGGAAGGGATGAACTCGCGTCCCCCCTTGTAGAAGATTTTGTATTGCCTCTTTACCTCTATTTCGGCTCGATCTACGGCCAGACCAGCTTGTATCTTCACACATATGAAGTTGTACTAGTCCTAGGTTATAATGTTAGAGGTTGGGTTTCTCCCTTGCACCCTTAGGGACCGACGGGGCCCCGCTGTGGGTTGTGCTGCTGGCTGTGGAACGACGGGCTGTAGGGCAGCCATGGTGCCTACCATATTGGTGACTTGAGTGGTTGTAGCGATAGTGTTTGTGGGGTTCATGATGACCTGTTGAGGGTATGACATAGTATAGAGATGTGAAATTAGTGTACTGAGTGCAGCGTACAGTGTATACGCTTCAACGACCAACGTATAATGACAGCGTATACAGCGTATATATATGCAGCGTATAGAGTCAGCGTAGACAAGTCTACAACGTAAATCGTACAATGTATACGCTAGGCAGCGTATACATTATTAGGGTACAGCGTAAAACAGGGTTACAACATATAGAATGCAGTATAAACTGGACAGCAGCATAGATGAAGTCTACGGCGCAAATCGTATAGTGTATATGCCAGGCAGTGTATACAGTGTCAGGGTACATCGTAAAATAGGGTTATAGCGTATAGAATGCAGTACAAACTGGACAGCAGCATAGATGAAGTCTACGACGTAAAGAGCTCAGCGTAAATAGAACAGCAGGGACAAAAATTAGTGTACAGCATAGACGAGGTCTACGACGTCGAGAACATAGCGTAAATGGACAGCAGTATCTATGGTGTAAAATGTGCAGTGTAAACTTTAGCAGTCTTGTGTATGGCATAAGGAAAATCTGCAGCGTAAAGCGTGTAGCATATGGCTAACAGCATAAATGCTGTGGATCTTGCAGAGTAAGTTTTAACAGGAGCAGCGTAGACACTGAACAATGTAGATGCTAGATTGTTTGTAGATTGGGTTTCAAACTGAGCAGTGTAAATGCTGGGAGGCTTTTAGAAGGAATCAGCGTATGGTTGGTGATGTAAATGCTCAATAGCGTAAACGCTGGGAAGCTTGCAGGTAAGGTTTTAGGCAGAGGCCCTCCTTCTAGCACCAATTTCTGTACCGTCTGAAATCGTTGGTCTCCGGCTGGAAGGAAACAGAGACTGGGAGATATCCGAACAAGCACAGACGACCCTACCTTCGCTTGAGGGCGAGTTGGAATGAACGAAGGTAGAGTACCTTGGGTGGTCCGCACGCAGATCAGACAAGGATTTCCCCGAACATACACTGAAGTGTTATACGTTGGGTTATACGTAAATGACATAACAAGCGTAAATCAGAGTGTAAATAGCGTAATTGATGTGAATAGAGCATAAACGTAAACAGGCATAAACAGAATACGTACAATAATTAATGCAAACTATAAACGATTTTGGGAAGAAAATGTAACAATGGTATTAGAGAATGAGAGTACAATGCACTGGTCTAACGTAGTTGTGACTGGAACACAAGGTGGATGAAAAGCCCCAGTGGATGCAAGGGTGATTGTGGACTGGTTCACACTGTAGGCATAGCGTAGAGACTGTAGGCTTAGTGTATAGGTTTGTCCAGCTTAAAAGGGTTTTTGCTCTGGTGCTCAGTGTCTCTGCTCTCTGGTGTTGCTCTAGAATTTGCCAATCGACCTGGATCTAGTAAAACTTTGGGCTTTTATACAGGTTTTGATGCTAGACTTGGGTTGGGTGACACGTAGCGCGTTAACTAGGTGCAAAAGTGTAAAATTTACAAGTGTACAATATGTTACATTTGGTGGGTGTATATGCTGCGTCTGGCGAGCGTAGACTGTGGGCGTATATGCTGAATGTGCTGGGCGTATGCGAATTTGGGCGTAGATGTTGTGGACACTGGGCGTATAAGCCAATGTGCTAGGCATATACGCTAGGGTGTATATGCTGATGGTGCTGCCTTGTGCCAAATCTTGCCCTACAGTGTTGTTTTCGTGCTGTCTTCGGGGATTACATGCTGGGTGTATTCATCGGTTGTACCTGCGCAACGTCTATGTGAGGCGTGTACGTTGGATGTCTACGCTAGGCGTATAAGCTGAGAATGTCAGGCGTATACGCTGTGAATTTCGGGCGTATACGTTGGGATTGCATGCTTGGGCGTATACGCTGAGACTGCACACTTGGTGAAAATTAAGTATTTTGATCTTCGAAGTTGCCATGTGTGACACCAGATGTAGTTGTGGTCGTTTGTGGGTCCCAGGGACCTACTTCGTGTTAGAGAAGTACTAAGCTCGAAATTTTGTGGTGTTTCACCTTAGTCTATTTGTGTCTCCTTATAGAATTATTGAAACATTGAATTAAACTTCTTCAAGTGTATTTATAAAGGTATATACTATTGAGTTTACAATTTATCTAAAAATAATCATAATTATTATGTACTATAGGTACATAGGTTTTAATATATATATAAAATTATTTATAAAATAATATATATTTAGTGTTCAAAATTTTAAAAATTTGATGGAGTACTTAATGTTTAAGGAATAAGTTCTTTGTTGGTTTGGTTGGGGCTTGATGTTGTTATCAACATTGCCCTTGGATGGGGCCTTATTCATAATTTACTTTCATAGTAAGAGCTTGTTTCATGAATGTAACTAAGCATAAACAATAATCAAATTAAATTTACAAATATTCTTTAAATCAACTACCCATATCAATCACTACCAAACTTACTTAGTAATAACATTAGCCATGATAAATAAAAGTGAATTGATCATAAGTGACATAGCTATGAAGGTTCTTAGATATTAAAATTTCTCATGTTTCTATCATCTCAAAAGATGCAAATCAAAAAAAGAAAAGAAATGAGATTGTAAAAGGACCCTATACCTAGATCTGACCTTGGATGGTTAGTTATTTAAATATAAAACTAAAACTAAAGGCGAAGTTTTATTGCAATATTAAATTTTCATGTTTAAATCCTTTCAAAAACTTTAGTTTTAATAATCCTAAATTTATCTTCTTTTAAGCTTTAATACAACAATAAATTAACAAAGATTGTTGCAAAAACCATGACCTAGAATTAATTATAGTAATCGTATAGGTAGCTACCTTAAAGGATAAACAAAAGATAAATAATGCATGAATTCATGGGTTACCAAGATGATGTTTTTACTTAGTCAAATCAACATAGAAATCATTTCCTATAGGTTAGATTAAAGAAAAAGCAATAGTTGTTGAAAATCAAAATATCATGAACAACCTTTTAAATTTAATGAAGATGAGCATGAATGAGAAATAACAACAATGAGTGAAAGAGATTAGCAAGCATTTGTGAAGCACTACTATGCCATGTTCAATAGCAATCGAAGTGCTATTCTTGCTTTATACAAGTTTTCCCATTCAATCACTGGAAGCACTTCATCTCTACTATCAATTGCTAGCCATACTTCATATTTGCAAGCATCCTTACATTTCTTAGAGCCATAATAATGGGCAACATTCAAAGAATCAATTCGAAGATGAAGCCAATCTCCAACTTCCATGTGTAAAGACACTTGGCATACATGCCTCTCTCCCAAAGAGTAAAATGAGGAAGAGAAGGTAACCTTAAGGGCTATAAGAGCTCATTAACTAGATAAAAAAAAGGGCAGAAGATTAAGAAAAAAAAGGTCTTTTGCTTTTCTTTTCTACTTTTCCTATCTTACTTCCTTTCCTTTCTCACTTAGCCTTTCTTCATTTCTAACATGTTAATTTCAAGCTTTTGTTACTTGTGCCACCATCTACAATTGTTGTTGGATGCTATTGTTAATGGTGTTACTATTTGTTGTTTACTACTATGATCATTACCATGGCTACTTATAGCTATCAATGATCTTGCTAAGTTTCATTTTTTATATGCTATATTTTTTATTATTTACATAATCTTATGATTTTTAAAAGTTATTTCATCTTCAATATTTCTACTTATAAGACATTTAATATTTTCATATTTAATGTTCCTTAAGATTATTGGTTACTTTCCTCTTTTACTAAGACTAGTTATGCCCATAAGAAAGATGCCTTAGGCAATGATGAGTTTTGGTTTGTTGCATTGATTAGACCCCATTGATGAGGCCCCATCAATGAGGCCCTATCGACATAGTCAATTGCATCAATGTAGACCTGTCGATGTAGGGGTCTATCCTAGTCTATAAATATGAGCCACTAGTCACATTTATGGCAATCAATTCTCATAGTAGTAGTAGAGCTCTTGTAGTTTGTCTATTTAAAAATTAGAATATTTTTCTTGAGTGACCGTAGTAGGAGTCATTAAGTGTAGGGATATTTATTCGAGCATTGTTGTACTTGAGCATGATAGTGTGTGCAACAATAAAGATAAGCTTTTTGATAGACCTTGCGGCATTTTAGATAGATTAAATATTTCATTTATGCATATAATGTTTTCAATTACTTATTCAATGTTTTCTAGTAATTAAGCTAATTAAGATAATTGAGCAAAATAAGCTAGATAGATTAGATACATAAGTATGACTACTTCAAGCGTAACATGAATTCACTTGGTAATTGCAATAGCATTATTGCTTGGTACACCTAGTAGTGTAGTGCTTGGTAACCTAATAGTGGATAAGTGGGTTTAGGATGTGTGCAAAAAGTGTGACTGGGTACTTATGTTAGGATCAGCTACAGGCTAGTAGTTAGTTACATTGAATTAGCCATTAAATTACCTTATCTTTATCTCTACTCAAGCACCAAGACTAGAAAACAGAAAACTATAAAAATCGTATGCCTCAATTACACTTAACCATACCATGTGCTTTAAAAGTTTAATTGGGAAGATAATGAATGACCTTAGGGCAAGGTTCACTTCCTAGAAGACTAGTGCATTGGAAGCTATAAAGTCCATGGAATTCGATTGGATTGGAGGCAAATGCTTGTGATTCGTATGGTTAGGCATAGGAGTACCTCGCCACTCATCATTGGTGTCATTGCTAGGGACTTTATTTGTTGAAATGTGAACTATTTAGGTTTAGTGAATACCGTGAATGTCATTATATGAACCTCAAGGTCAATATCATTCCTGCTATATAGAGAATTATAAAAGCACATTGATGTTTTATTTCATATTGCAAAATCTCTTCTTCTTCTCATAGGTGCAAATATGTCAAATCGTCGATCCCAAAAGAGTGCAAAGTGGTATATACTCATCCAGATGAGTATGTACCAAACTTTCACCTTCATCCTACATGAGGATGAACAATTGTTATGGCATGATATGGAGGCAACATTGTCTTGCCCCCCAATCAATCTGTGCCCAAGATGTTGTTTCAAACCCATAAAAAGTTTGGCATCTTAGATCTTCATGAGGAATACATTATGAATGGTTATGACACTTAGGACTACCATCCCATTGAAACACAATGCAAGTGAGATTGACATTAGGAGAAACACCATGAGGCTACGAAGGAAAAACATTTCACTAATCCCATGTTCCTACTAGATCAAGATGACAATGAGGATCCTCCCTTTGAAGGTTCTCAACATGAAGATTCTCCATCCCCTGTAATTAGTAATGAGGGTGTGACCTTGAACCTATGATCAACTATTATAAATTAGGTTTAGGAAAAAGTGACAATCAAGGTAGGGACTTAGGCAAACATCACAATAGCAACGGATCTAAGGATGGTGATCATAATGAGTGGAATCATGGTCGTGGATACCATGATGGTAATGGTGGTCTGCCTTTCTCTCCATCCTATTCATTTGATTTTGAACATTCCTCTTCATCTACTGATTCTCATAGAAGCTATTGTCAAAATAATCATGTTGAAGGTAATCAATGAGACAACAATGATTGTGAAGGCCACCAAGACCAAAGGGGTGGAAAAAACCATCCTCAACATCATTGATGTAGAGATGATGATGAACCTCTATTGGCAACTTGAAGTATGCTTAACATTGAAGAGGTAGTTAGAATTCTAACTAGGCATATGAAAGACAGTAGGATCAAGCACTTAGACATGAATAATATCTTAAGATTTGAGGGGGGATAAAATTCTAATTCATAGAATCATCTACAAGATTTCCATGATGCCTGTACCTTATAGAACATTGAAAATGATTAGCAAAAACTCAAACTTTTCCCTAGGACACTCATCAAGAAAACTAAAAGTTGGTATTGATCCTTGGAACTAGAATCCATTCGCCGATGGAGTACCATGTTAGAGCTATTTAATGACAACTACCAGATGTACACTAGAGTGTCTAATTTGAGGAGGTAGATCCAAGGATGAAAACAAGGAATACATGAGCCCTTGGATATTGCTATGGGTAGATATTATTCACTCTTACACTGATGCCCTAGCCATGATTATTCTTCGAGGGAACAACTTCACCACATCATAGATGGTCTCAAAGCAAAAATTAGAAGAACTCTTAGGGTGTATGCCCAAGGGAGACTATTTGAACTAAGAGCTTATCAAATCCATATATTGATAGAGCATGTAGCAAAAGAAGAAGGTGAGTTGCAAAAAATGAAAAGTGTAGAATAGTATAATATGGACCCTTCCATCAAGAAATGGGAGGCCCAATTTTATGATGAGGAGGAGTCACCACTCAATGGAATGATGAATAGAAAAACCTTGCCCATCCAAAAATATGTTTTTGATATTTTGACAAAGGTTGATAAATTATGTGACTCTATTGATGAAAAATTAAAAATTGCTATGAAGATTGCTAAAGAATCCAAAGAGAAAAATAGTGATCATAACTGTAGGAAGCAAAAAGAAGCTGAACGTGCCTACCAAAGAGGTAAGGGCAAAGTTGTTGCCATAGAGGAAGTTGTGGAGATAGAATTCAATGATAATGTTGGTTGTGACATTCATTAATACAAACATCCAAAGGGATGTTGCCCTATGGTGTCACACTTACAAGAGTCTTGGGTGTATGCATTGAGTCCTTGATTAGCACATAGGCAAGCACCCAGACAATTGCCTTATCCTCAAGGAAATCCAAGATAGTTCCACAAAAAACAATAAGCTTACTACCCAAGTGGAGATCCATAACAACCATATGAACAATACCAGTAATGGCACCAACCACAATAATGGGAAATGATTTCACCAAGATAGTAGTATCCTTATAGGCAACTAGATCCATATGGGTACTATGTTCAACAATCCGTCTCTCAAAGAAGTTCTACAAGTCATGCCTCATTTCAACATCACTATTACCCTCTAGAGTACCATTGAACACATTCACCATCCACTTAGAGAGAGAACCCATATCCATACCACCCTCCATATTCATCTGCACATGTCCTTTTTCCCTCTACTCAGTTACCTCCTACTCTATTCATACAAGGTGAGATTCCTCCACAGCTGCAACAATGAAATGCTATGAGGGATGTACATTTACAATTGACTTTCCAACTGAGTGGTTTGGACAATCGATCCAAAAAATACCTTTCTTCCAACCCAACAGTTCTCCTAAACCCTCACAACCTCATGTGGCTAGTCACCTTGCATCTTCAACATCCTAATCCTCTACATAAAATACCTTTGAGTGCCCTTCAAACCAAAAGCCACTTGAGATTTTCACTATGATGCTAACTCATGATATTTTTGCTTAGATCAAAGTTGGAAATCTTCTCATGAAAAAATTTGACTCAAGAAGTCCACTCATTTACCTATAGATCACTAGACATGAGCCATGCAAGACTCATCTTGACTCTGGTTCCAGTGCCAATCTCATCTCCTATGACATGTACAAAGCCTAGAACCTACCACCTCTTAAGAAGAGCAACATCCATCTAGAATTGGTACATTAATCAATTATTGTCCCTATAGTATTAGTAGAGGACATTATGACCATAGTTTGTGGGTGGTATTATCCTATCATTTTTTGGTGATCAAGGTTAAGAAGCACAAAGGTGACGTTTCCATCATTATGGAAAGAGCCTGGTTAAGCACGGTTGATGCATGTATGGACATAAGAAACCTCTCTTTGGAAATCTCCAAGGAGAATGAATTTGACAAGATAGAGAAGAAGTGTATTCCATGCATCATGTATAGTAATAATGGATGCAATTGTGTGCAAACTATTTGGTCCATCAAAAGTACATACATTAAAGCATACAATCAGTGTGCACAAAAAACAAATATTCAACAGTTTCTATATGTAGTAGCTATAAAATAGGAAGGCATCTAGCGGCTGATAGCTGACTCAGAAAGTAGCACATTATGCATGGAACCAACTAAAAGCCTAACATATGCTTATGTTGAAGGCATGGACGAACTTGAACAAGTTCATTACCAACTCTCTGATAATGAAAATGATGATACCTATTGGAGAGAGTTGAAAATCCCTGATGACCTCAAGCAAGAGCCCCTAGAGTTAAAAAATCTACCAACTGGCATGAGGTATGCATTCTTAAACAATGATAAGCTAGTCATAATAAATGCCAAACTTTCTTCTAAACAAAAAGAAAGGCTACTAGAGGTGGTTAATAAATGGTTAATAGCATTTTCTTGGTCATATTTAGAGCTGACAGGAATTGATCCAAGGATATGCCAACATCACATTTACATCAACTTGGCCATGAAGGCAAGAAGGTAGTTGTAGAGAAAGCTGAATCCCAAATTGAAGCAGATCATCAAGGAGGAAATAGAGCAACTCCATAAGGAAAGGTTTATCTATTCCATCGCATATAGTAAGTGGATTAGCCCACTAGTAATCATGCTAAAGAAAAGTGGGAAGTGGTAGGTCTGCATTGACTTTAGGCTGTTAAATATGGAAATGTTTAAAGATCATTTTCCATTTCCATTTGTGGATCAAGTGTTGGACACCATATCTGGGCATTGTTATCATAGCTTCTTGGATGGTTATAATGACTATAACCAAATCCAACTTTCACTAGAAGATCAGGCCAAGACAACATTCTCAAGTTCTTGGGGGAATTTTTCATATTGTAAGACGTCATTTGGTCTATGCAATGCCCTTGCAACATTTCAATGCTTGGTCCTTAGCATCTTTCAACAGTAGATCGGTAGTGGTGTGGAAGTCTTCATGGATGACTTCTCCACCTATGGAGCTATGTTTGAGTATGCCTTGGATTACCTTGAGCAAGTACTAAAAATATGTGTGGAAAAAAATCTATGACACAATTGGAAAAAGAGCCACCTCATGGTCTAAGAAGGTATTGTATTGGGGCATAGAATCACTCAAAAAGGGATCAAGGTACACCCTAAGAAAATAAGGATCATCTAAGGAATAACTCACCAACTAGAAACTATTAAAGATGTTCAATCATTCCTTGGATACACTGGATGCTACCGATGATTCATAGAGAATTTCTCTAAGATTGCAAAACCATTAGTAGAGCTTACAAAGAAATATAAACATTTCATCTAGACTAGGAAATGTGAACAAGCATTCCAAAAGCTAAAGGAAAAACTCATAGAAACACCAATTCTATAGGCACTAGACTAGTCTAGACCATTCCACATCATGATAGATGCATCTAACTATGCCTTGGGAGCTGTGCTCACACAATTGGATGATAAGAAATTCCCATACTACATCCATTGTGCAAGTTGAAGCATTGTTGGGGCATAATTAAATTACACCACCATGGAGAAGGAACTAATGGAAATGGTGTATGATCTTGAAAATCTTAGGCACTATGTGCTTGGCTATAAAGTATTTGTGCACACAGATCATAGTGCAATTTTCTTCCTCATGAACAAGTCAATGGTGAGCCCTCATATCATATAGTGGTTCATGATCTTGTAAGAATTCGATCTCACAATGGTAGATCAAAATAGGATTGAGAATGTGGTCACTGACCACCTCTCTCACTTAATATGGGATAATAAAGAGGAGGAGAGCCCCACTCTTTGATCAGTTTTTAGACAAAATACTCTTTACAAGAGCAATAAATGATCAAATTCCTACAAAAATAAAATGTTACAATTGCATCATCACTTATCTTCTCACCTAGGAGATGCCACAAGATCTTGAATTTAGAAAGAAGCAAACATTTCTTCATTAGGCCAAATACTTCATGAAAATTAATGGACACCTTTACAAGGTATGCGTCGATGGCCTAATTCATTGGTGTGTCCCTGATGAAGATCAACTGCATGTTCTCCAGGATGCTCACAAAGGGCTTTACAAAGGTCACTATGCAGGGAGATGCACAGCCATAAAAATCCTAATGGTAGGATACTATTGGCCTATAATCTTCAAGGATGCCCACCAGTTAATCTGATC
The DNA here is from genome assembly GCA_015680685.1 of Gnetum montanum. NCBI lineage: Eukaryota > Viridiplantae > Streptophyta > Gnetopsida > Gnetales > Gnetaceae > Gnetum > Gnetum montanum. The sequence goes on along the minus strand of MNCI01008953.1, from coordinate 208,974 downwards.
TTGTGAGCGTTGTCAATGAGATGATGGGATGATCACTCGAATGGAAGGTTCTCAACTATGGATTTAACCACTAAAGCCTTTTGACATATGGGGCATTGACTTCATGGGTCCCATCACACCCATGTCTAATGGAAAGGCATATATCATTGTAGTAGTCAACTACTACACAAAATGTGTAGAAGCAGAAACTGTTACTAATTGTACATCATCCATTGCTACTAGATTTATACAAAAAAATGTTGTAAATAGGTTTGAGGTGCCATGTGCACTAATTTCTAATAATGAAACTCATTTAATAGGTTCCACTTTTAGAAAGTTGATGCAATGTTTGGGGGTTGAACATAAATTAAAAACACCCTATCACCCACATGCCAATAGTCAAGCAGAGGCAACTAACCAAGAGCTCACAAATATCTTAACAAGAACCATAAGAAAATATAGGAGAGATGGGACCACTCTTGTGTCTTAAGTGGGTCGATCAGTCTTGGAGTGGCGATATGAAGTCATTGAAAGATATGCTCAATGTCTTAGTTTTCTGTGTTGGAATTCTTGGATAGATTCTTTCTGGTTGGTCCTTAACTTTTTATGACCATTAATCAACTATGAGGCCCACCAAACCTTTAGTTGGGATTATGCAAGGGCAACAAAGGCATGAGCCTACTATTAGGAGGACCCACTTGCATATCTATTGGTTTGATGAGTTAAGTCCCTTACTATCAACATCATTACAATCCTTTCTTTTGCATATTCCATTATGCACACCACTCTCTACTCCTTGAGCTTTCATTTTCCATCCCATTTTTACCATTTTTCCAATTTTCTTAATTTTTGAGACTTCAAAACCCTCTTCTCATATTTTCATCATGTTTGTGGCTACTTCGGATTCTATACCCTAATTTCATTCAAAATCTCTTTATAATTTTTAAGTTTTCACTAAGTCAATGAAAGTCAACGATGGTCAATAGCTACATCGATGAGGCCTCGTCGATGTAGCAGATTGTGTCGACTAGGCCTTATTGATGAGGCCCCATTGATGCAATAAAAAAATATCATAAATACCATTGAACAATTAGGAATTTTTCACATTTGGTCCATAATGTCCAAGGCATTTTTGTAATTTTTAGAGCCCAACACCTTCCTGTGCATATAACTCTCACGTTGTTTATCCAAATCACCCCATTCTTCGATCCTGTAATTATCGAAGGTAATCTCTTAATCATGGAGTTAGCAAACCCCAAGGTTTTGATGATAATTTTTTCAAAATTTTTTTTAACTCCCCTAAAGGGTTAAGCAATAAATGCTATTTAATCATTAATTTTTGATAATTTAACCCTTCCAACAACTTCGTTAAATCAAAGATTAAATTAATAATTAACTACTTAATCTATCCAACCATAATCACACCTTAGTCGAATGTAACCCCTTCATGAGGCAAGTTATTCTAGTCATTATAAGTTACATAATAATTACTAATCCATTGTTATGTGTGATTATAGATGGCACTAAGATCGAAGAGACCACAGGAGGAGGGACCATCACAACCACGAGAGAAGTGACCTCGAGGAGGAAGATGCCAACAAGAACATGGCCAAGAACAAGTTGAGGCAACCCATGAAATAGGACCTCTTAGAGATGAGGCCAAGGTGGAATCTATCTTATAGATTCTAGAAGAGGTAGCTACATCTAAACATTCACAACGAGGTGAAGTGTTAGGCCCTGTACCTAGATTGGAAGTCACACTCACGTAGGCCTATTTTGACATAATTGGAAGTCATGAGGTCCAACACTTAGTTCTCCAAGAACTAAATTTCAGAGCATTCCTTGAATGGGCTCCAGAAGATGTTAGAACTCAACTGTAAGCCTCTCCCATGTGGCCAAACATCACTTCTAGTGGGGAGTGGTACCTGGGAGAAACATATCTATTCTAAAATAATAGGAAAGTAGGATTTTCTATGAAAATCAAGGACATCCAAGTGTCCTACTCAGTGGAGGCTATTGCATAGGTCCTTGGGCTACTAAACATAGGAACATAGTTGGTAGAGTTGTCAACACAAGATGACCCTAGAGCAAAGAAGAAGTGGATGCAGTAGTGTTATGGGGTTCATCGCAAGGATTTTGGTGCACTCAAACTGGCAAAGTAAGTCTATTTTAAGATAGTATCCTACCACCTTAATCCAACAGTGAGGCCCAGTAAGGTGACAACCTTCTCCACCCAAGCATGCATCGCTCTAAGTAAAAAATTTCCAACAAATCTTCCACAACTAATCTATTTAGAGATAGAAAAGTGCTTCAAGAAGAATGAACATGGAAGAAAGACCTGGCCCTTCTCCTACTTGATCAGGAAACTATGCAAAAGGGTAGGGATAGTTTACTATGCAAATGATACACTCAGACATGCTCTTAGTGCTTCGTGGGTTGAGATGACAAAAGATAAGATGCCTACCATGACCACAAAAGAGGTGCAGCAACGTCCACCTCCACCACCTACTCATGAGCAAATACCATGGGCTTGCACTGTGGTTGAATGCATGTGAAAATTCTAAGAGCATCTCTTGCAAAAATAAGAGTAGTAGACAAGAGCTAGTGGTGGAGATCCATTCGTGTATAGACTAACCATAAGTCACCTCAGAGAAGTGGCTTGTACAATCAACTAGATGAAGGAAGGTTGATCAATGCTATCTACCCAATAAATGTAGTTACCTATGAGGTTGAATCCAAGTGCCTGAGAGGTGATGGTATTTGTCTCTAAGCACCATCTATTCCTAGAAATCTCTAGGAATGCTGCTTCCTTTTCAGTGTGCTTGGAAGAGGATGAGGATGTAATTGTATTGGTGATGTAGCACTAGGGGCAAGAGACAGCTACAAAGATTATTATTGATCAAGTCATTGAGGCATTAAACACACATGTAGCACTTGAATTAGATGTTTCTACACTAAGAGATGTGCAAGCATTTGCAGGGATAATTAGTGGAAGATTGAGTGCATTCTAGCATGAAGAACTGCTCGATTGATTGGTGGGAATTAGGCAAACGATTCCAAATATCTTTGACTTTTTGAATACCATCACTAGAGCTGCTAGAGTCAAAGGGAAAGTTCTTCATCTTGAAAGGGAAACTTGAAATAGCTCAAGCACATAATCAATGCTTGGTTGTGAAAGTTGTTGAATTACATCTTGAATTATTAACCCTGCTCTTATCAACCCTACATTGACATGGGATGAATCTTTTAAATAGCTTTAAGAATAGCTTAAGTAGGTTGAGTGAGAAATGGTAATGGTAGTCTTTGATCAATCAATAGTAGAAGTTGAAACTCACTCAATATGAAAGGACTTGATGCAAACTTGCCAAGAAAATGAGATCTTGACTATAGAAAACCATCGCCTGTAGAATGTTGATGTGCAAAAACAATAGTTAGAAGAATTTATCCATCAATAGTTGGAGAAACTTGCTAGGGAAAATGCCAAAATAAGGAGATTGGTAGTTAGAAAATTATAACCTCTTCATGGAGAAGGTCCACAACTTATGCTAGAATTCAGCTATTGAGATTGCCACCTAGAAGAACGAGGCTTTGAAATTTAAGAAAGTTAAAAGTCATTACAGAGACTAGGTTGTCCTAAAAAAGGAGATGAATAAAAAGCATATCCAACTGGTGAAGGCAAAAGTTAATGAGGCCCTACAACAACTCCAACAAGGAAAAGAATTGTGGCAATCCATCATTGATGGGATTGATGCCTATAATAGGGCAGAAATTCGCATGAAGGAGTTGTAGATTAAAGAGATGATAAAGTACATGAAGCTGTCCAATCTCTATTATGAAAACTTGGCAATGTTTATTGTTAGATGGTTGTAGTATAAACTTGAAAATCAAGTGGCTAGCTTGTACTTATTGTATGAGGCCAAGTTCGAGACCCATAAAGACACCAAGTAGAAGCTTGCAATTGTGAATGTTGAACTTGAGGTTCTCAAGGAGAAATTCACTGACCAGAGATCAGTCATAGAGAACTTAGCTAAAAGAATGAATTGCTACTAGGCATTGTAGAAAACACTTTGAGCATTCAACATTGAGCATAATTAATTCATGACCTAGTTTGTCAATGTGAAGGAGCTCTCTTCTATTTTGCCTTATCCTTTGGATGTTCCAACCTTGGCCCACATCAACGAAGCTACGTGGACTGTGAATGATCCCAGGAGTAAAGAAGAGAAAATGAAGGCATTATTAAATGCTTTTTACCTTCCACCTAAAGTAGTAGCAATAGCAAGATAGCCACAACTGCCTCTACCACTACATGTTCCTGAAGCCAGTGAAGGTCCCTCAAAACCTTAGGAAACACCACTGCATGGGATTTTTTGACCTTCTCCATTGACTTCATGCCATAAAAGAACATGTTGTCTAGTTTTGAAGAATCATGTCATGGTGTTCACTTTTGTGTCATGAACACTGCAATTTTTGTAATGTGTTGATCCAAACACTGGGCACTTAGTTGTTGTGTCCATATTGTGTTGTTTTGTTTTGTTATGTCAAAGTCATTCCATACCTTTCCAATTTCGTAAAGAACTCAAGAACAAGTTTTCATTCATTTGTGGGGGTATGTTGAGTTTTGGTTTGTCACATTGATTGGGCCTCATCAATGAGGCCCCATCAACATAGTCTATTGCATCGATGAGGCCCCATCGACTAGGCCCCATCAACACAATCAATTACATTGACATGGTTCCATTGATGTAAGGGTCTATCCTAGTTTATAAATACAAGCTACCAGGTGCATTTATGGTAATCAATTCTCATAGTAGTGGTGGAGCTCTTATAGTTTGTCTATTTGAAAGTTAGAATATTTTTCCCAAGTGCTAATAGCAGAAGTCATTGAGTGTATGAATCTTTATTCAAGCATTATTGTACCTAAGCATGACAGTGTGTGTGGCAATAAAGATGAGCTTTCTGATAAACCTTGGAGTATTCTAGATAGATTAAAATTTTCATTTATGCATTTAATGTTTTCAATTACTTATTCAATGTTTTCTAGTAATTAAGATAATTGAGCAAGATAAGATAGATAGATTAAATACATAAGTATGATTGCTTCAAGCATAACATGTATTCACTTGGTAATCCCAGTAGAATTATTGCTTGGTATGCCCAGTAGCGTAGCGCTTGGTAACCCAATGGTGGATACGTGGGTTCAAGACATGTATGGAAAGTGGTACCAGATACTTATGTTAGGATCAGCTAGAGACCAGTAGGTTAGTTACATTGAATTAGCCATTAAATTACCTTGTCTTTATCTCTACTCAAGAACCAAGACTATAAAACATAAAATTATAAAAATTATATGACTTAATTACACTTAACCATACCATGTGCTTCACAAGTGTAATTGAGAAGACAACGAATGACCTTAGGACAAGGTTCACTACCTAGAAGACTAGTGCATTGGAAACTATAAAGTCCGCGAAATTTGACTGGATCACATATGAATGCTTGTGATTCGTATGGTTGGGCGTAGGGGGTACCTTGTTTCTCATCAGGTAATAACTTTGCAAAATTATGTGTTTTTAAGTGTTGTGCATTAGTTTACATTACAACCTAAATTTCTGCATAAACACATAGGTATACCCTAAGATTTATAGACCCATACCACTAGGCTAACACCTCATTGAGGGTCTTGTACTTTTGATTTATTGATAATATGTGATATTTTGTTATTTTATTATTATGGTAGTATTTTGGCATGAGACTTAATAATTAGTATAACCATACTTTGTTTTCTTTTAATGGGCATTACTCCTTTATGATGATATTTGACATGAGACTTTATACTCAACTTTTGCAAGTAGTCTAATCACATGATCATTATCTTTGGTGGCACAAGAATTCATTAATAGTTTAACATTGTAGAAGACTTAATTCTTGGTTAATTTGGTTTAAGATCCTACTAATGTGATTTCTATTTAATTAGTTTTACCTCCTCTTATTTATAGATAATATGAACTTTTATATTTTTTTGTATTTTGATTATTATTTTATGGTGCTAATCTTGTTATCTCTAAATAAAGATAGGATGGGTGAAGATTGAAGAATTTAACCATTAGAATTTCATATGATGTTGTAACACTTGCATCCATCTTATATAAGGGTCAAGTCTAATTTTTCCATAATCATACCTCTTAATCCCTTTCTTTTTGTTGTAATTGATGAAATAATTGGAGGAGCATAATTCTCGGGTGTGCTTGCTGGTTCAAGTTCTAAGATAAATTAAGAAATTAACTACAATAAAAGTAATTAATAAAGGATTAATTAAGAAAATTAAAAGAAATAAAAAAAGTTTGGGGGTGTGACAACTTTCCATGCTTCCTTTTACGTGGTTACATGCAACATTGTTTATGATGGATGGAGTTGTAGAAATACAACATCATCATAATAGATTTATTTATTTTAAATCTCTATTGATAAGTTTCTTGGAAGCTATTTTGTCTTTATGGGTGATTATTGGAGATGTGAAACAAACTTGGATTGCTTGGAAAAGGTTTAGAATAAACCACATTTATGTTTTTATTTATTTATTTTGAAAACAAGGAAAACATAGTTCATGGAAATCAAGGTAACTTGGTCATGGTGGTCATGTCACATTGATTAAAACATTAGATTTTCACCATATCTTACAATAACTCTTCTACAACATATCACACTTAAGATAAATTAAGAAATTAACTCATGGTGGTTCAAGTTCTAAGATAAATTAAGAAATTAACTATAATAAAAGTAATTACGAAAGGGATAATCAAGAAAATTAAAAGAATTAAAACAAGTTTGGGGGTGTGGCACTTTTCCATGCTTCCTTTTATGTGGTTACATGCAGCATTGTTTATGATGGATGGAGTTGTAGAAATGCAACATCATCATAATAGATTTATTTATTTTAAATCTCTATTAATAAGTTGCTTGAAAGCTATTTTGTCTTTATGGGTGATTATTGGAGATGTGAAACAAACTTGGATTGCTTGGAAAAGGTTTAGAATAAACAACATTTCTATTTTTATTTATTTATTTTAAAAACAAGGAAAGCTTAGTTCATGGAAATCAAGGTAACTTGTTCATGGTGGTTATGTCACAATGATTAAAACATTAGATTTTCACCATATCTCACAATAACTCTTCTACAACATATCACACTTAAGAAAGTGTTAAAAAATCCTATAATAAATTTAACAATGAATTATTACATTATGAACTAACTAAACTTATAAACCATTATTCTCTAACTTGAATATGACATGCAAATTTTGCCTTGAAAATTAAAGCATTATACGTATCTTGGATCTTACAACAAAAATTTTGTTGCTATCATGTTAAAAAATGAGTGATGTTATTTTTGTAATTCAATCTAAATCTAGTTGAATAAGCTAGTCTTTAAATTCTTCTTCCTACATTTACCAATTATTTTGTTTGTTATCTGACTGTTCATTTTCTTTTTAACTTTTAATAACTAGATCTAGTAAATGATGTTAAAATTCTAAATTTATTTAGCACATGATTTTTTATGCAAGTTCATCATAAGAACCAACTTTTCTAACCATCATAAAACTAGATTTTCATTCAGTAATTCTAAGGGTATCAACCTCAAAAGATAATTGTTAATGCATAAGTTTGGATTGCATACCAAATTGTTAACCAACACCTTTAAAAAACATTTAAGATACTATTGCAAATTATGGTTATTTTAATGTTTAATTTATTACATTTTAAACAAAATAGGCACAACATTCAATATCAAACAGATTTAATTTAAGAAAAATATTTATATATAACAAAAGAAGATATGATAATTTAATATTAAAATTTTAGTAATTTAAAACTTATAAATATTAAATTAACACATACTTTATCAAATATGATAACGATGATATCAAAGTTTAAAAATTGAAAACTCTATGAATATCATATTAAACAAGCTTTATAAAATAATAAAAATGCATATAAAACTTAAAATATAAAAGCAAAATACAATAACTTATCTTAAGTTGAGTTTATGAAGATTTCTTGGACATATCACCAATCATGCAAACCCCTAACATAAAAGAATACATGTGAATCCTTTTTAATGGAAAGAATCCTTGAATAGCACTTTTGTATCTTGATATTATGATATTTTTAACTCAACCCATCACTAACTTTGATACCATATTAGAATTTCATTTTACACTTTCTTTGGGTAACTCTAATATACCAAGATCTATTTATGAGCTAGAAGTGTGGTTATAAATCCAAACTTTAAGATAATTACACTTTGTAACCTTTTCTATACTTACAAATCTTCTTGGTGATGAATAGAGTCACACTGATATGTTTTGTAGATTAGCACTTATCATAAGGTATCATAGATAGTCTATAATAAGTACTATTTCTAGTTTTGGTAAATCACAACATGATCTCTAGGTTATGCTACATTAAGTATGTAAGAACTTCTTGAGTTTTAGTGATGTTACTTTGGCAATGGTATGACTTTTATGCTGTTGTAGCATCTTCTTGGCATCTTGGGCTCATGGTACACTTATGATGCTCATGGAAAGTTATAATCCTTAGTCTTATGTAGGCTAGGCCACTTTAGATCCTTCAAAAATCCATTGCTAAGTTGGTTTAGCTACCATCAATAACTAATAAAATATTACCTTGATCATAGTTTGTCTCTCTCTCCTTCGTAGTTACTCCTTTCATGAATCCTTGATTCTAGTTCACTATGTTAAATTTCTTCATTTTGTCTGTGATGCAATAGTCCTCCTTTTGGTGTTGCATATATCTAGAACTCAACTTCTTTTGATTTAACACCTTACTTCAAGCACCATGTGGGAAAGGTGGTGGCTACTTTCATCTTCTACTCCTCTTCATACTTAAGATTTGAAGTAATCTTAACTTGTGGACTTATGAAGTACCACTATCTTATACTTTTGGATTATAATATTTTTCTGATTGTTGTTCTACACTATTCTTTCTTTTTTCTGATTTACATTCTAATATATTATACCTACAAAGTGTAGACTTAAGTTTTTTTATATTTTATAAGAAGTTGTATCTCTTGATGAACCATCATAACTTTTCATAATTGTTTGTGACTTAAGTTAGAAATTTATAATTGCATCTTAACTTAAAGAGTATATTCTAGTAAGGTTTCTAAGATTTTATTTTCAGATAGTAAAGATAGAAATTGATCTAAAAAAGATCTCATTTTTGAGACATCATATATTGTAGATGATTGAAAAAGGACCTATGCATCAGCAACTGGGAGAGCATTTTTATCATAGTTAAAAATGTCATATTCAAGATTGGTGGAGATCATTGTTTGTAGAGTTTATATTAGGAAGAGGAAAAACTCCATTTCTTGTCCACTAATAAATCTCCTTTACATTGTGATGAAGAGAGCTAGCCAAATAGACTAGTTATTACTTTTAAAGAAGAATCTAATGAATGATGCTCTTAGATACTATTACACATCCCAACCTTATTTCTCTTATAGCTATTTTCTTTCACTTTCATTGGAGTATTTAAGAATTCAAGGTTGAATTATGTCATCATGATAGTGAAGAATAATAATAAATTAATGATGTTCAAATTATTTATTAAAGCTTTTTCAAAAGAACAGGATGCAAAGATATATATTCCATCAATTAAGCAGTTGGAGGAAGCCTAGGTTAAGGGGTGGTCTATACCTGCTAGTAATTGTCTTTTACCATCCATTGCAAAATTAATACTTAACAACCACCAATTTGAGAATAAATTTGCTCATTATGACTCAATAATAGCCTTATTTGAGATTTTTGTGGAGAAAAGTTGATTAAATAAATGTTGTACAATACAAAAGCATAGAAGGATATTGAATATATATATGAAAAGAATTTTTCATTCATCATTTGGTATAAACTCTCAAAAGATATTGTAGCACTAGCTAAGTAGTATTCCAATGCAGTAAGTAATGAATTTTTATTGGTTTGATGATTTCAAATTACATCACCATGGATTATTTCTTTAGAGCCAAGGCTTTGAATAGTTGATGGAATAAGGATAAGGATTCCTTCATGAATGCTTTGATACAAAATGATTCTTTGAATAAAGATTTGCAACATGCATATGAAAATAAAGAGAAATAGGCCAAGGTGTCTAAGAAATATTAAAATAAGATACTAAAGCATTAGACATAGTGGAGGCTTAAGAAAAAGAACTCTAATGTCTTAACCAAGGAAAACTCATCATGACATCAAGTACAAGTCATGATCTACTTAATAGAGTTTAGGAACTAACGATAAAGAATGTAGACTTGGACTCCAACAATTAAACTTTAGAAGAAAAGAACTCTACATTATAATATAATTTGGACAAAATGCAAATTTATTTAACTGATTTAGAAGGTACAAAAATCTATGGTTGAATGAGGATTTGAGGAATAAGGAAAATCTATGAAGGCACAAAAATAAAATTGCAACAAGTCCAAGAGTAGGTAGTTACTAATGATTTTGTTATTCAATACATATAGATTTTATATTTCATGGTTAAATTTGAAGATGATTTACCAGTTGTACCAACTATGTGTACACTACTGCTATAATTAATATTTAATGATATTTGTGTTCATTATCAATTAATCTAGTAATAGTCACTCATAGTCTACTATTGATTAGATTCCAAATGCTCCACCATTGTCAACTCTAAAACCTATGCTTAATTTGTTGTAAAAGATAAATCTATTGATATGACAAACATTTCATCATCCTTTAGCATTTTTCAAAATCTAAAAAATACATTTATATATTCAATGATGGAGAACTACTAAAACTTACTTTTTGTATTTGTTCTTGTTAACTAACATCTTAGTGTATGTGAAAATGAAGTTATTTTAATTTTAATATATGATGTGTTATTTTCTTTCTTAAATAATTTACTTATTATTTATATTATAGTATGTTTTAAAAGAGATAAGAACCCTAATATCTCTAACATTTTCTTCTATTATATCAAATGAAATTTTAAAGGAAAAAATAAGCTGTAGTATGATTAATTTATTTAACAAAGAAATGCTTATTGTCATCTTTAATCTTTTATCTTGCTTTACTAAATTTAAAATATTTGTTCATTGTTTAAGCCAAATAGTGCTATATTGAAATGATTTTAACAAGGAATTTTACTTTGAACAAATTAACTCCATGACTGTAGGTAGTAAATTAAGAATGTTAATTTTATGCTGTGGTATTATGGAGTGGTTGTAGGTGATTGTATATGTTTTGTTAATTACCTACCTATGTAATCATGAAATAATGATATAGATATCAACATACTGTTTAAGGTAATTCTCATCCTCAATCTATCCTAGGAGTAGTATGAGTCATATGTCTATGTATGGTTATTTGTTTGGAGTCATTTGCATTATTTTTTTAGTTTGGGTAGGCAATTGTGAGCTTTTTATGAGTCATAGTCAAGTCGCACTATGCCAGGTTTGAGCAACTTTGATTGTAGTTTTCCATAGTAGGTTTTTGTATAATTTGCAAGAGTTGTAAGTACCTACAAGTTATAATCTCAAAATTGTTAGTCACAGTGGGATCACAATCAATATAGAAATAGTCACCAAGATATTTGGATTTTATTAATACAGCATGGAGTAAGCCACAGTCTAGTTACATTAGCAAATTTACCTAATGCTAATATTTGGCTAGTCCTTAACAACTTAAATAGTCATTTCAAGTTAATATATATAAATGGGCTATTGGTCAATACCTAATGGTCCAAATAATAAAAATGAAATTAAAACTTAAATTTTACTACATTCATAGACCCTTTGGATTTATTCAAAAATAAAAAAATAAATGTTATGTGTTTTGAAAATATTATTAAGAAAATTACAAAGTGTTCTTAGTAAAATTTGGAATAAATTAATCAAATTTGAAATGTAATTTACCATCTATCTTTAATATGCTTAAATGTAGAACACCATAGGAAAATGTAGTATTCATCTTCACTGCTATTTGTATTGCAAAGTTAGCATATTTATTCTTCTCAAGAAATCTTAGGCCATCTACTTGTTTTAACTTTTAGATGAAGAGATTTTGTTCATGCCTTGCTAATCATGCATTGTAAATAATAAGGAATAGAAATAGATAGATATTTTTTCTTTGAATTAAGGTCTCTACATTCAAATAGAAAAATTCCTTTCCTTCTAAAATTTCCCAATGTTTTTAAAATATTACTTATTTTATTAATTTGGAAAATTATTTAGGATTAAAATAAAGGATTTACTCTTTAACTTTCTATTTATTAAGCCATAGAACTTTCTCATGAAAGCATCTTTTATCTTTGGTTTTAATTATTGGTTTTTTAGAGTATATATCAAATAAGAATTCAAAACGCTATTGAGTCTAGGCTATAAATTGATAAATGGCTTTAACTTCTAAGGGCATCATCTTTACTTCAAGAAGCATAATATTATATTATGTATATCTCTTCATTTTAAATTCATGGAGTAGGAAAATATTTTGAATTTCTTATATCTAGTTCCAATATTTATTTGCTAGAGCAAGACCCCATACAATATATTTCTAAAGAATAGTTGGTTGAACAATGGCATGATGGAGTTAGTTTTGGATTTTCCAAGTGAGAAAAGATTCATTCTTATATTTTTAAAGGAAATAACGCTAAGATATTTGGAAGAGAAGGTTATGTCCACATGTTAATTTTTTATAGTAAAATTATATATTTTATTAAGTGTACTATAAATCATGATTTCAATTTTAAGACATTAATTTTCATTCTTGAATGCTAACAAAAATCATCAAGAATATTAAACATTTATTGTCATTTAGTATATCTCTAAAGAATAGTTGGTTGAACAATGGCATGTTAGAGTTAGTTTTGGATTTTCCAAGTGAGAAAAAATTCCTTCTTATATTTTTTCAAAAGGAAATAAGGCTAAGATATTTGGAAGCGAAGGTTATGCCCACATGTTCATTTTTTATAGTAAAATTGTATATTTTATTATGTGTACTATAAATCATGAATTTAGTTTTAAGACATTCACTTTCATTCTTGAATGCTAATAAAAATCATCAAGAATATTAAACATTTATTGTCATTATTCTATTAATTTTAAAATTAAAAAAAAACATCATTAGCAAAAAGTAAGAGACTAATAGGACTATTTTCAATTATAATTGCAAATTTAGTTGGTATTTTATGCATTCACTCTTCAATTTCATCAATAAAAATCCAAAGTAAAGTAGTAAAGAGAGGACATTCTTGTTTTTATTTACACCAAAAAAATATTAAATAAAAATATTTCTTGCCCTATATACTAAATGCATACCTCTCTAAAAAGCTTTTAAATGGTAGATAATAGTGTGTTGTAAACTTTTGAATTTTCCAAATGTCTCAATAACTTTCTTCAAATGATTGAATCATAAGCCTTACAAAAATCTAAAAATCAATTAAATATTTCCTTCTATGCACCTTTTGCTGTACTAGTAAGACAATTTAATGTAATGAGATGGTCTATAGTTCAATGCTGCCATCTAAATCCTTCTTAGAAAATTGTATGTATCTTATTTTCTTCTAGCTATCTTCCAAGTAAAGATTCTAGAATAGTACCCAAAATCTTGACAAAAATATTAATGATTACAGTCACTCTATAATTATTTAGATCTTTTTTATCCATTTTTCTAAGAGCATAACTACTTTATTGATACACCATTCCTTTTTAAACCCCAGTTGCACACTCAAATTTAACTTATTCCATATGGAATTCCATATTAATTGTCCTTTCAATTTAAGAAGTAACAACTAATCATGACTTGGATAATCATTTTAGGATAATATAGAAATTCTTTTAGTTTTCCTTATGTGGTATACCTAGTCATCTCTTATTAATATGAAGAGTTTAGTTATGACTGAATGATTTGAATAATCATTTCTTGTCACTAATATGTGAATCAAGTTGTTAGCTCATTGTCTTGTTAGGAAAAAAGTTTCTAATCCAAGGCACACTTGAGGCATCATTATATTCTTCTATAATGCTTCTAAAGTATTCTATTAACTATATGTCTTAGGATGTAGTTTTATTCATTCTTGTGGATTCTAATAATCATTTTCTTTATATCACATATCATTTATAATAAAAACATAGAAGAGGAGGTGTAAAAATTTAATCAATTAACTAAATACTATAATTAAAGGAAAAGTTGTTTTGATACTCACCTATTCATGATGAGGTTTTGAGTTCAATTCCTTCCTTTACATTTGGGTGTTGTAATAGTGGATTAGCCTTATGATATGACACTCTTGTTTAGTGGGTTACATCTATCATACTATGGTGAGGGGGTTGTGCTATTAGCCCCTATGTATTTCCATTTATTTAGGAAAAAAACATGTAATAAAAGTATATTCCTAAGTTAAATGAAGCATAAAGAAGTAGGAGAAAAGTTGATGCAACATATATTATGCTTGCATTAGAAGTCTATAAGTCATCACTTATAGGTGTATGGTTCTTATTTCACATTATCAACATGGCATTTCAACATGTTTTCCTTAAGAGTTAAATTAATCATCACTCACTTCTTAATATATAGTCCTTTCATGTTAGTTTGGCATGTTAGCATTTACATTAATAACTAAGTCATTCCTTCTTGACCCATAATTCTTTCATGATGATAATGTAACATCATATCCTACTTAGATTCACATGTCATTTCTTTTCTATTATATCTATGAATTTTACATCCATTACTTATCACTTGAATTAGAATACTATTTTTCATTGTTGTCTAAATGTTAATCTTATTCTTTTTGAACTCAAAATAATGATTATAAGTACACCACAAGACAGATAACCAATGTAATACTTTAGAAGAATTATAGAGGAATACCCTCGAATGCTAATTGAATTGAAAATATCTTACCTAATAAGATAATGAACTAACCACTTGAGCCACATATAATGGGCTACTTCATATTATGTTATAATAATGGTTGACTCACTTTATCATTCCATTAAACTTATTAATGTTTCATGATTTCTTGAATCATATATAAAGGAGAAGTCTTTGGAAAAATATGGAGGATATCAAGCCTATTATCTCTTAATGAATAAAGGTCCTAATGTGAGAGAAATTTCCTCTAGACAAATACATGTACAAGTGTAATATTATGTATTATTTATTATATTATATGAAAAATTTTGGTGTTTTAAAATTTGATGATAATGTATTCCACATTTCTAAACAAAGATCAAGTTTTGTTCTTATTAAGAAAGGACTCATAGAAAAACATTGATAGCTAAAACCAAAAACCCACATATGTATAGTAGATGGAAGGTTGTTGAAAAATTATGTTACCTTTAAAACAAGTTAAAATTTGAGGGTATATGAAGTTATTAGGGTAATAGTCAATGCTTAAAAAGCATACTCACCATAGGAGAATCTATCACAAGGTTAAGTTGATATATAAAATCTTTAAATTTTGCATCAATAAGGACTAACATCTAGTTGAAAGCATATATCTTTCTTAGTAACCTCCTTTATTTGGTTATGTAAAGAAGATATATAGAATTTCATTTTGTTGTATTAGGCTGTAGTGGTTTTAAAATCTTGCATAAGATCTTAACATTGTTATGATTACATTTATTTTGTCATATTTTTAGTTGCTTCTTTTAGTTACCAACTACAAATAGTATATTCTTGGCATATATAATGCTATTCGATCATTCTTATGTGTTCTATAATGAATAGAAAGCATCAAACTTAATTGTCTTGGATAGGGTGGGAGAGCTAAATATTCATTTCTAGAGAATAATGATATTGCTAGGAAGGAAGGAAGGAAGATATATAAAATTTTTAATTTTCCTATTAAGGAGGGTATTAGACCCTATATATATATATATATATTAAAAATAAAAATTCAAAGTACAAAAGAGTACTGTAGAGATAAGAAACTCCAAATCTAAAAACAAAGAAAAAGGAATGGCCTAATGGTTTTGGGAATGCTTTTTCAAGTTTTCAATCTTATAACCAATCTTGAAAAACCTCCCCTCAAGGGTAGGAAATTGAATAATCCATGAAAAGATTAATATTGGGTGCAAGGAAATAAGGCCCTTACCTAACCAATAGAATCAACATGATCAAAATATATTATCTCCATATCTTGACCAATAGTTGTAAATGAATCATTAGGAGTTAAAATATTTTGAACATGCTATCCATTTTGAATATTTGACATGTAATTTCCATTAGATAGACTTCCTTGACATTTTTTAATGAAGAATAGTTTAGAAACCATTTGAATCAACAATATGCTTTTGTGAGATATTAAAAGCAAATATTTGTTTCCCTTTAATCATTAAATAATTCTTTGAAATTGATTTGATTTAGACCTTTCTCAAGGATTTTCTTTTGAACAATAGTAAAATAAAAGGTGGTGTAATTGTTAAAACATTCACAAAAGATACTATTTTAGGATTTGTAGCATCTATGAAGAAAACCTTAGTAGGATCTACGTCATTTGTAGAAGAAACCTCAGTAGTGTTTCTAGTAGCTTAGTGTTGATGTGAATGCATAACCTTTTTTTGTAGCATAAAAAGACATGATTCAAACATATGACCCTCTTAATACTAATAGTGGAATTACTTTGAAAGATTTTAATAAATAGTATTCTACACGTAATTAATTCCCATAAAGTAAGACTAATATCTAATTGAAAGTATGTATCTTTCTTAGCAACATCATTTCCTTGTTTGTGTAGAAAAGATATATAGAATTTGGTTTTATTGTATTTGGGTGCAATGGTGTTAAAATCTTGCATAAGATCTTAACATTGTTATGATTTGTTAGATTATATATATATATATATATATATATGTTGACATTTCATTGTTTTTTTAATACAACATTGATGCCTCAAGATCTTTTATAGGGAGATGCACTTTTCTTAATTGATAGTAATTCAATTCATAATCCATAATATTTGTTCTTAGAATTTCCTCAGTCCTTTTGGCATTACTTTTATTCATAACTTATAGTGTGTTACAAATATCTTCATTTTGGTTGTTGTTTGTAACTTATATTGTATTACAAACTCTCTTACATGGAGTTCTTTGCTAATGTATAAATTTTGGATGCACCAACACCCAAAAGAAAAACTTGTTTAAGGAGACTATCATCTAGGGTGCCTCCCATATAGGTACAAAAACCCAAGAATAGTCTTAACTAGAGAGAGCTATGTGACATTCTAAAAAACTAAATTAAACTGAAAATCAAGAAGACTTAAATTGAATAATTATCTTATATTTCAAAAAATTGATGTGAATATAGTAAATTTTAAACTTTCCATTGTCCCTCACTACTGCCACTGGTCTATTGCTACTAGTGGCCATTGCTAGGTAAGAAAACCCCAACTATTATAGGAATGTGTTGTCTTACTCTCATCCTATGTTGCCAATGATGGAAAGAGGGAAAGATATCTGTGATACCAATTTGTTGCACTGCCAGAGGGAGATAAATCTCCTATGCTGTTGTTGTCAATGCTGATGTTGTGTGCACCTACTACATGATTTGCTACTATTCATGCTACCATACACACATGCTATCTACTACTACTAGCAAAGAATCGCAAGCTGCTACTACTGAGAGGGAGACATGCCATGCACCATCGTTGTCACGTGTAGTGCATTGTTCAAGGCTATCACACACCACTGGTATGTAGAGAAAGAGGTAGAGAGAGAGAGACTCTAACGTGCGCTGCATGTAGACATGTCCACTATTGTGCACGTCTACTATCTGATGTCATGCTTGCCACATGCCCACTTTCCATCCGTAACATGTATGCTAGTTCCATGAATTGATGCTACTATTGTGAGCTACTTGCTAACACCATTTGTCATTGCTGCCATCACCATGTGCATGATTATGTCACCCTCCTACAACTCTTTCATGACCACTGTCACTCATTGATCATGGTGCTGCTATTGATGCATCACTGTTGACACACCTACTCACAATTGATTACCTTAGGCTACTACTCACACCACCTTTTGTAGTTGCAGATGTGATCACTGTTAACACTACTCATAGTGGCAGATGTGATAGCCACAACTAACACTATCATTGATTATTGTTTGCTGCTATGTTGGTGAACTACCATTATGCACTATGTGCTTGTCATAGTTGTAGTTGACACTATCGCGCTAACCCCCGTTGACTATTGGTTGTGGCTCCCACTATGTGTGTGCAATGTTTGCTAGTTGAGAGGCCATCTCTAAATCTACTTGAGCCTAAGAGAGGAGGAGGCTGATGCCCCTTTGTGGTGGCTACTGCACCTTCTTTATAGGCCACTCCCCACTAGTGCCATGAATGCTCACATCCACCGCTGATGTCGATTATGTCCACCACCATGTTGCCCACCACTTTTGGTATTAATCTAGGTTTCTAGGTGCTATTTGTGATCTCTCAATGTAGTGGCAATCAAAATATTTTAACATTAATTGTTGAATTATGTTTTTTTGCTGATATATTTAGGTTTGTACATTTTATTAATAATTGATCTTAAAACTTTATTATGTCTATAATTTTTGAATCTATTTGATGATATAAATGTATATGCTATTGTTAATCATGGCCTCATGCCTAGCATGGGTGATGTTGACATCAACACCTAGCCCCCAAACTAGAAATTGCATGTAAGTGCAAGGAACAGCAAAACCATAGAAATTTTAAAAGGAGATGCAAAATATAAAGANAGGAACAACAAAACCATAGAAATTTTAAAAGGAGATGCAAAATATAAAGGATC